>CAMZMU010000053.1:13731115-14082797 GCA_947311845.1 Poa pratensis
GAAGTTCACTATAAATACTAGGCAAACTTGCAATAAATATTGGTGGCTCTTTTTTCAGGTGGATGGGAATGCTGCTTGATGCTGATTGGTTCTTAGAACCGACAACACCGATAAATCATTGTTAAGTACGTTTGTAAATTAAAAGTAATTGAAAATTGTGTAGACATCATCGAAATAATGACTTAAAAAGTGCCACGAATTACTGGTGCGTACATAATTAACACCCAAGCGGCACCATTTTGCTATTAGACCGTCGATCATGTTTTCCTATATATGAATATCTTGGTATATAGATAGTCAGATTGTTTTCAGAAAGAGAGGAATTTCACTCTTTAAAAACCCCCCCCCCCCCCCCCCCCCCCCCCCCACCCCACATTATACATTTGCGACACTAATTACTCCATCTAGTCAAAATTCATATAGATTACCTATTTAGAAAATTTGAGCCCTCATTTTCCTATGCATATCCGTTGGGTAAAGTGTGAGGTGGTCATTAAGATTCGAAATATGTGAGGAGGAAGATGATGAATGGAACAGATTCACAAGACTAGACTGAATATGATCACTGATGATGCCCTCCTAGATATACAGATTTTTTCGGGCCGCATCGGTCTTATCTAACAATACATTAAAAATGTTAAATGGGGTAAAACCATGTTCAAAATTTTCTACACGGGGTATTTCGATAAGATTCGAATAGTGTGAGGACGACGATGAGGAATGGAACAAAGTGGCAAGAGGAGACTGATATGATCACACTGATGATGCCATCCTAGCTTTACAGAATTTTTCGCGCCACGCCGGACAAACACATGGTCTTATCTAACGTACATTTGAAATGTCAAAATCGAGTAAAAACCATGTTCAAATTTTTCTAAATGAGTATTTGATATAATTCCCACCAAATGGGGTAATATGGTCACAAACATACAACTATGGGGTAAAAGTGGAATTCATTATTTCAAAATCATACGTTATAATTTTTCGAAGAAGAAACTGGAAAATCATTATGTGTACTTTGTAGGTGGATGTGTGGATATGAAAATTATGTTAGAATTGGTATAGAACATCGTAGAATGAAAAAAATGCTGAGGCTACAGTTAAACATATCCATATTCTTCCAACACATATATAGACAGTTATTTTTAGCATTTGTTTCTTCTTGCATCTGTTTCTTCATCTTGTCACCTCTCTGACTGTTTTTTTATAAAGGGAATTTATTAATACCAAGAGATATCAATTACACCTAGTCTCTGTAAGATCATAATATCAAGAGCTAGTCGAGATATCAAGTATGCACACAGCCAAAAAATAAATAAACAAAAAAACACGCCGAACTGATCAGCGAAGCATCAAGAATTACAACCACCAGAAGACATCATAGATCATGGGAGATACCAAAAAGGGAACCGTACACAAACACTGTCGTCGCCTGATTATAGATCATGGGCTTTCACCGAAGAAAGTCGACTGAATTTCAGGCAAAGTTTTCAAAAAAGAGACGAATAGAGATCCGTCATTGCCATGTACAACTAGTGAAGGTTAGACGTAGGGTTTTCACCCCGAAAGTCGAAACTTTGTACTCAAAGAGCACCCCCAAAAAGTCCCCCTGTGTTGCTGCCCTTACTTGCCGAGACTGATACAGAACACCGATCATCCGATATACAGTCTTCACCACATCGAAACTCGCCTTCGTCATCACTTGTAATCTCAAACTCAACGTACCTACTCGATTGTTGTGATGCATTGTTACAAGTTCAAAGTCTGTAACGAAATATGATACTCCATGGAGAACAGGAAGCGATGCGCGCGTCGAAAGCACCTTAAGTGCCTAGGTTTGGTACCCGCCGTCACCCCCACATGCGCCTTCACCCCCGCCGTTCGCTCCTCCCCAGTTCGTCGTCAGAGTTGTCCCCATCTCGGAGACGCTGTTGGACGACACTGTCTGTGTGGATAACCCCTCGGCGACTGAGGGGGCGGAGGAGCACTCCCCACAACGACGTCGGCGTCGCGCGCCGCCGGTTCGAGTATGGGTCCGCCGGATACCTTCAGGTCGCCCAGGTGGCCAACACGCACGATATGGAACCTTGTATGGCATATTTCTCTCTAGCGCCGGTTGTTCTCATTATACAGGGAGAAGACGAACAATGCATGGTTGGTTCCTAGGCTCCTAGCCATCTGGCCACCTGCAGCCTGAAAGAGGGCGTAGCCAAGCGGGATATTGCCGTTGTTGCTGGCAGATGGTTTGATCTCGGTAATTTGTTTTTTCATCTACCTGATTTGCCCTTGCTTGGTCGGCAAAGATACTACTCACCTACTAGTACTATAGTTAGTTAATCTGAACCAGTGGATCTGGTGGCTGGACAGTCCTATGTTTAACTGTCGTGGCATCGTGTGATTAGCAAATTAAAGGGCACGCGCGGTTACTCCGACTTTCACTCCTTCAACTGATTCACCGGACAGCAGCATGTTTCCGTAAGAATCCTCTGTCTCCGCTTGTGTAAGGTCCAAGCGTTGGCGGTCTTCCCTGTAAGCTTTGGATGGAAATAGCAAAGAAAACTTATGCCATGACGTTTCTTACAATGCAATGCCATTTTGAAATTATAAAGGAGGTTTGGCAGCCGTCTCCGCTTGCACCGACAGCAAATAAACAGTCCAAGGGATTATTTCAGTATATATACCGGCTGTTCAGTATGCTCCGATGGTGCAAGTGCAGCTCTCTCGCAGTTAGTTTGTGCCCACTAATTACTGAGCACGAAGCACCAAGCACCCAAAGGATCAGATGGCAGCACCAACTGGAGATTACGTTGAGCTTAGGCAGAAGCGGAAGAGCACTTTTCACCCAAGTCTGTGGCGGGATTATTTCCTTACTTACCAGCCACCGTTTGCAGCGCAGGTATCTATGAAAATGCAATATATGCCTGCAGCGACAAGAAATCGATAAACTTTAACAGAAAAAGTAACCATTATTATTCATATTGTCGTTGTCGTTGTTGTGTTGTTATTATCATCATAATAATTAGAGTGAAAGGCACCGAGGTCACGAAGTTGCGCAGAAAGGAAGTATTGGTCACCAAGTTGCGAAACGTTAATTCTTGATCACAAAGTTGTGGATTTGTCAAACTTTGGTCATTCCGTCACGGCGGGCGTTAAGTCGATGACGTGGCAGTCTGTTTTTTTACAAAAGACCCCTTAAACTTTTGTTTCTTCTAATTGCTAGGTCCTTTTAGATATTTACCTTTTTCGTTTTTTGGTTCCCAAATAATTAAATCAGCCTCAGGAACTCAAATCAGCATCGGGATCGGATTCTCCGGTCACCGGAGCCTCCGCATTCTCAAAATACTCCTCGCTGTGATCTGAACCAGCCAGCTCCTGCTGCTCTACCTCCACTAATCAGTTATCCCAGTAACACAAAATATAGTGGGATTTAAAGGGTAGTCCCACGAGTCGCAAACAGCGAGTGCGAGACCGGACGCGGCTTCAATGGCCGTGCGTCCGTCCACGGCTTGACCGCCGCACCGCCGGCGACGCAGGTGGCCGGCCGCCCCAGTCGTTCCCGACGCTCCCGGCCACAAAAGCCAGCGCCTCCTAGGCCGTGCACCGCGTCCGCCCGTCGGCTCCCTTGAAGAACATCATCGCCGCGAGCACGCCGCCCACGCCGGCGCCCATGGCCACGTCGCAGAAGTCAACGACGAACGCGTCGGGGTCGCCGTCGCGCTGGCGCAGCACAGCTTCGAGTCGGAGCGCGACCGCGCCGAGCTGCGCGTCACCGGCGCCCGCCCCACAGCGTCGATGGACACCACATCGCCCTGGAGCGCAACATCCGGCGCCAGATGACGTAGGGCAGCGGCGACGGCGGAGGCCTCCACTTGGATCTCCGATTCCGCTGCAAATATTGTAAAGGACCTAACAATCAGAAAAAACAAAAGTTTAAGGGGTCTTTCGTAAAAAAAACTGCCACGTCATCGACTTAACGCCCCCGTGACGGAATGACCAAAGTTTGACAAATCCACAACTTTGTGATCAAGAATTGACGTTTCGCAACTTGGTGACCAATACTTCCTTTCTGCGCAACTTCGTGACCTCCGGTGCCTTTCACTCTAATAATTATTATTACTGTGGTTGTTATTATTATCATGTGCGTGGTATTGTCCATGCTCCATAAAACATACAGTACGTACGTAGCATGTCACTAATATTTTTATTGTCCTCTGTGAATGTATATGATATGTGAAGCACCGGTTATGATTTTAAAATTTACCCAACCATAGCGGTTCACAATATTGCCTAACACTTGCATGGATGTGGTGCAGCGACCTCAAATGGAAGAAAGAGCTGGAGTATTAAAGGAACAAGTACGGGCGATAATAAATGATACAATGACAGAGAAAATATTAGACCTTATAATCACGCTCGAACGACTTGGTTTGGACTACCACTACGATAAGGAGATCAGTCAGCTATTGGATGCAGTTTTCAACTCCGATTATGATGAAAATAATCTACATGTGGTCTCACTTCGATTTTATCTTCTACGAAAACGTAGATATGACGTGTCGTCCGGTAAGGCATACTAAACTAGTAGCAAGGGAGCAATAAATATTTCACTTATGAGATACAAATTATCAATATATTTTGACAATCAACTTTGCAGACGTGTTCCGAAACTTTCAAGATAAAGAAGGAAATTTTGTTAACTCTGATACAACAAGTTTGCTAAGCTTATACAATGCGGCACATCTAAGGACTCACGGGAGGACATACTTGATGATGCAATCTCTTACACTAGGAGATGCCTTCAGTTGCATTAGAACAATTGGATTCATCATTTGCAGAGGAAGTGTCCGCTGCCCTTGTTACTCCACTTTTCAAAAGGGTTGGAATATTAGAAGCAAGAAGATACATACCACGTTATGGAAAATATCCTCTGCGAAATGAAGCCATATATGAGCTCGCAAAATTGAATTTTAACCTTCTGCAACTCCTTTTTTGTGAGGAGTTAAAAGAAGTCACATTGTAGGTTTAAGATAATGATTCACCGTGAACTCAATTTAGTCCAGTTCCTTTATTTCAGTCAAGTAAATTACAAGTGATTTATTTGTATCCTTATGGTAGGTGGTGGAAGAAGCTCTACGACAAATCAAATCTGACTTTTGTTAGAGACAGAATAGTTGAAATATATTTTTGGATGATTGGAGGGAGCTTCAAACCACAATATTCATTCGCCAGAATTATAGTTACAAAGATCACAGCTTTCATTACCATAATCGACGACATATATGACACGTATGGTACCACTGAAGAGAGCATGCAGCTTGCAGCGGCAATTGAAAGGTCAGAGACTTCATTCCCTTCTACAAATATCTATCAAAGAATTTTAATATTCGTAAAAAATATATCTCGGTATTATTATGCCTGAACGTTAAATTTTAACATAATAAGTTATAGAAATACATAAAATAAAGAAAGTGAAGTGTTTCACTAGCTGGAGTGCCATGTTCAAAAGACACCCATGACTGCTTTAAATGCATTGTAATAAATGTTTTGTTTATGTTAAAATAGCTAATTTATCATAAATTTATTTAACACTATAAAAAATTGTTTTGCGTCGCACATTATATGAATCATAATATTATAACGAAAAAATACATTGCAAGGAACATTTTATTACGTTATTCCTAATTTTTAATCGGGATTTATCAGGAGAAACGGTCAATTATTCAGTGGCCACTTTTCTTTCCTTGGTGTTTAAACTAGAAATATACCCCGCGCGTTGCAGCAGACAACTTACAAAAGTTGTAGTATAAAAGAAAGGATATTTGATGCATGAAATAGAAAACATTCTCGGGAATATGGAGGAGTTGATTAGCCATAATAGTCAAATCTAAATTTAATCAATATGAGATGTTTGTATATTTACCGCTAAAAATGATGATGTGGAAAATTATATGGCTAAAAGAATTTATAATGTGAATAAATTGCATGTATGGATTAATATCATTAATAAATATGGGATGCCATGAATAAATGTATGTCTCAAATAGTGGATGGTGTGGTGATGACATGGATAAATGAATGGCTCAAATAGTGGAGGATATGGACACCTTGCATGTAGGGATAGACTCCTTGAATGCATGCCAGTGAGGTTTTGTCTTATAAGAGATATAGATAGATAGATAGATGACTTATTGCACACAATGGATTTCAGTACCATTTATGTTACGGAAATGGAAAAAATATGATGACCATCGAAATAATTGCGGGACATCATTGATATTTCACTCATATTATAAATTTTCATTCCCAACTACTCCCTCCGTTCCAAAATACTTGACATGGATTTTTCCAAGTTAGGATGTATCTAGACGTGTTTTTGTGTGTTGATACATCCGAATTTGGACAAACACGTCAAGTATTTTGGAACGGAGGGAGTACTAAAGATTCCTTTTTATATATGATTAAATACATAATCAAAGGCACCAACAAAGTAAGTAAGCATCATCAAACTGTTGTGCTTCCAAAAAAAAGGAACACTCTAGGCTTTTAATTGAATTAAGTTGGGGCCATACTTTAATTGAAATGGTGAGGTGTCTCCTATCTTTCATAGGTCTATCTTTTTAGTAAGATCATACTGGAGAATACAATTATTAGTTATGGAAGTAAACCCACAAATTTGATCTATAAGAAAATACAGAAAAGCTAGTTTCAGTATGGCTTTAATATTTATGTATGATAGGCCGTAAATTCTAACATGGTGAAATATAGGTGGGATGAAAGTGCAATAGCTCTACTTCCAGAATACATGAAGGACTTCTACTTATATTTGTTGGAGGCATATTATTCTTTTGAGGATGACTTAGGACCGGAAAAGAGTTATCGTGTGTTTTATCTAAAAGAAGCGGTGAGTATTATTTTTATCTCCACTTAAAAGGTTCAATATGTATGCTCTGATTAGTTTCTTTTATTGCACATTCCCAGGATAGGGTATCATTGATCAAGTTGTAGTATGATATATTCTCTCAATACAATTGTATGTCGGTTACAAAATGAAAACACAAACACATTTTTAAGTGATGAATTTGGATATTAGATAAGTTTGTTTCCCAAGGTTACGATACAGGATAATTAATAAGCTTGCAAGTTTTTAAGACGGCATATGCCAATGAAAGTTTCTTTAGAAAAAAATCATATGTATTTTGCTGCCATGGCATACTAATTATGAAGAGAGAGGATAAGTTCAAACTTTGCACGTGGCCATAGCAAAAAAGGTTCTAGCCCAGTCATATGTATTCATGATCCCAAATCATGAAATGTGGAAACAACTCATAAGAAACAATGCATTGAACTAGTTGTATCTTAAATATTTATTATTACTATGATAACGTGATAAGAGACGGTGCACTGACACATGCCTAAATTAAAGTAATTTAGTGGCCCTTTCATTTTATATCATGGGCAGCGTTGACCCACGGTCAGAGGTAATGCTTTTAGTATCTTAATTATTGTATGGGTTGGGCACTGTAAATTCAAAATTAAGATAGTTTGAATGCATGTTATTTACTGAACCTAGCCTTTAGGTACGCATGTTGCATACGTTTCAAAATGGATCCAGGGTAAGTCCTTGTTGTGAATTTGAAACAAGACCCACTAATTCAATTTCCACTATATCTTATAGACCAAAGTACGTATACACATGCATGTTTGCTAATTTCTCCACGTTAACGTATTAAGTTATCACTTAGTACTTTATAAGTGTAGTCATTATTTATCCTTAATCATCCTATATTATTCCTCATAAAAAAATCTTTTTACGAATCACTATAGTCAAAATTTACAAATGATAGTTTTGCTAGACTCTACATCATTTGAGCTTCTTTATGCACGTAGATATCGTATTTTTGTGGAAGGCGTTATTCCTAAGTGAAGCTTTCTTTCATTTATTTGATGAAGCTTTATCCAACAAATAGAGCTTAGATATTAAGAATGTGCGAGGGAATACATCATACAAACTAGCTAGTATATTTTCATTTGAATGAATCTTGTATTAAGTAATTAATATTTCATGCTCACAATTGATAGAAGCATTTCAAGTTATTAGTTCAATATTAAATGCAGATGAAGCAATTAGTTCGGGCTTACAGCGAGGAAATAAAATGGCGTGATGGAAAATATGTTCCAACAGTGAATGAACATCTTAAAGTTTCAATGATAAGTATCGGAAATGTCATGGTAGCAATTGCTTTATTTGTTGGAATGGATGACATACCAACAGTGGAGACTTACAAGTGGGCTTTGAGTGATTCGGAACTTATGAACTCTTTTGGTATATTTGTACGTCTCACCAACGATATTGTATCAACAAAGGTAATTATATGTACTTAGATTTTTTTTGGATTTCCATGATAATTCACATGGTAACAATGTGAATAACCTAAGTGCAAACACGTATAATCATAGAAGAAAAAAGTCAGTAATTATGAAGCACATTAATTTTAGTGCAGACACTATTACTACATAGTATTATATCATTTTGTACTCTTATATCTTGTACATGTTCTTATTGTATAGCTAGCCTATGTAAACTTCAACATACAATGTTCTCTTAACGCAAAAGTATAGCTTTGTAGTATTTCAACTTGTGGCCTCTAATGCACGTAGCGGAATCTTACTCATAATCACCATGTTTCTGGCTTCAAGTGTAGCTGAAATGTAACTCTTATAAATCTATAATTACTAGTCAAGTTAGAAGATTAAACTGAACACTGTACTAGCTTACAATTGACATTTTCTTACAACCATATATTGCAGCGTGAGCAAACAGCGGAACACATTGTCTCTACCGTCCAAAGTTACATGAAGGAGCATGGGACGACAAAAGAAGTTGCTTGTGAAAAGCTAAAAGAACTTGCTGAATATTCATGGAAGGATGTGTTGAAACTTTCTCTTGCCCCAACTGACTTGCCGTGGTCGTGCCACAGATGATACTTGACCTGTCAAAGGCTTCCGAAAATATGTACAAGTATGTCGATGCATTCACCACTTCGAGCACACTCAAAGATACTATACGGGAGCTTTTTGTGGTCCCAATAGAATAGATTTTTTTTCTTCTGAAAAGGGACGACCTCTGCATCAATCAATGCATAGAACATATATATTTATTTCACCAATAAAATAGATGTATCAGTGAATTCAAAACTGGGCATTCCTCTCACGCCTCAGCATTAGCGTTCAATTAGGATACGTGTACATGGCCGTTTGATGGATATAGTACATACGTGTGCCAAATGTTTTTTTTTTTTACAACATTAGCGTTCAATTAGGTTCAAAGGAACTTGTGTGCAATTACTTGTATGTAAAAAAATAAGAACCAATTTTTTTGTTATCATCGTAGTACTATTGTAAGGTATTTATTGTTATAAGAAAGCTTCTTGAGCACAATATCTAGTTCATGTGAGTAGTTTGGAATGTTTTCATGAGAGGGCTTGAACAGTTACTTACTCGGGTGGCATGCATTTGTTACATCTCTGGTCCATACAGGCACAATTACCTAGCCCTTGTCTCTCGGGAATTGTCTCGTTCCATGTACTTGTATACATCGCGCTTTGGTTTTTGAAACCGAGACAAAAGACAAACATAGACATATAAGAGAAGATATGAAAAGAAGAGCCATCTTTAGATCTGATCCAGATCATTTTCTTCAACATCCATCACTATACCATCATCATTATCGCACATATATAGAGAGATTGATTGATTCTTATACAAGGCTAGAGTTGTAAACGCTACTAATTGAACTCAAGAATTGGAGGCGACCATATCAATCAGAACATAAACTGAATTCTCTGTTCTCTTATAAAATAAGACCGCACTAACATGTATCAATGATTGATTGAAGAAGTGAGCCCACCTCACTTGATTAGACTACCCATAGTGGGAGTAATATAGTTAGTAACATGCATGACATCTAAGTAAAAAAGCTAATGTGACAGCTAATTAATGTGGAGAGAGACAAATAGAGTAACATAGGTAGTTACCATAACATCACACACCCCAAGCCAAAATGAGTATACAACCTAATAAATGATATCAGGCATGACACCACAAATAAGTTACTACCCACTATGAAGGTAGTAACATAGGGTAGTAACATAACTATGTTATTACTCAATGTTACTCCCCACTATGAGTAGTCTTAGGAAGTGACCCAGCCACCCAGGTTCAAGTCCCAACGAGCGCAAATTTGGGTTCTTATTATTTCGAGAGAAAAACCGCTGTACGGCTTCCCTACCGCATTCATTTCAAAAGAAAAATGTATCAGTCCTTACATATACTAAGCTCACTAGAATCTAAGCTCTCTCCTTCCTCCACATATAGTCCAATGAAGTAGTGACACCTACCACCCCATGGTGGACTCCCATGGTGGACCCTACTCAACACCTATATTATATTAAAACTGAGTTTGAGATTTTTTTGTTGACATATACACATGTTTTGTACATATCTACCAAATTTCCAGTCAAAAGTTGGTATTTCATTTTTTCGATTTTTTCCTTTTCTCGATTTTTTTGGTATTTCCAGCTACATAAAAAGGTAAATTGTGGTTGTGAAAAAAGAAAAATAGCTCCATTTTCCTCTAATTTTTTTTTTTTATGTAGCTCAAATTTCTCTTTTCTGTGTACCCCAAATTACAAAATACTACAACACGTACACTAACGTAGGCTTTATTTAAAAAAATGAAACTAGATATGTCGTTTCGATTTTCTTTAAAAAAGGAGATGCTATGAATTCAGAGCTACCGACACTTTTCGACAAATTTCTCCCTTATCCTTTCTCAGCCTCCAGCGCCACCATAGCGTTGCGCAGTCTGTGTCACACCACATGTATATCCCTCCGTTATTTTGTACAACACTTTTAGCGTACGTACGCTACACACGGTAGTCGTATGCTTTATTTAAAAAATTGAAACCTAGACATGTCTTTTTCATTTTCTTTAAATAAGAAGATGCGATGAATTCGGAGCTACCGACACTTTTCGACACTCTCTCCTTATCTTTTATCTGCCGCCAGCGCCACCATAGCGTCGCGCAGTCTGTGCCACGTGACATTTCTCTCTCCGCTTCCCTCGAGTTGTATTCTATACCAAAAATAAGCCGTTCTGTCACAAATTTTGCCTGCCTCTCTGCACACACCTCGGAATTTTGTTCAATATTTTTGTTGAAATCTTCATAGAACCAAGTCCACAATTTAACTTTCATGGAATTTCATAATTATGGTCGTATCCTGTTCATCTAACTGAGTATATGCAAAGGTTAAACTTTTTATATGGTCACTGACTCACTGGTGCACTACTAACCTTGCTACAAAATTGACATAATTGTGTTATTTTCTCTACTACTCTATGTTTATGTGAGAAATACTGTTTATATGGGTCACTGGTTTACTAAAGCTAGATACAAAATTGACATAATTGTGTTCTTTTCTCTACTTCTATATATTTATGTGAGAATGTATGACTGGTCGTGTTGAAAGAGAGAGCGTCGATGGTACTATTTTCTCCATTATTACTATTGTTTCTTATTTATGTTTCGCTAAAAAAATGTTTGTCCGTCTATCGTTGGTTGTAAAATAGCGGACGCGGCAACGCGCGTCCTTTCTTCTAGTGATTGTCTATCTTAACATGCAAGCTATCCACAACATTTATTGTCTTAACCAATCATTTGTCCATGTTATGTCCACTAATATTTATTTATCTCTATATGCAAGTTAGACATCATCCAATTGTGTATATTAATAATTTATAATACTTACTCATTTTATGTCTATTAAATTTAGTATCTCAACTATGACCAATTGATTTTTTTCATATTTCTTTAGACAACATAATGTACAATACCTGCTATAGTATTTTGTATAGTTTATAAAGGGATCAGATGCAAGGCACTGGGTATCCTTCTAGTTTCACCAACAAAGTTTTCCAGCGAAATAATAAATATTTATGCACCTCCCAAGGCAATAATTATTAACACGTACAGACAACAATTACACGCTGGCGGAGCTTCACGGGGCCAACCTGGGCCGTGGCACCCCCAGCAAAATTGTATAAATTCTACTACCTCTATGACTTTGTCGGCCCACAACATAAAGCCCATTTAGTCTGTTAAGTTACGTGGCCGCAAAGAGAGACGAGCAGGTGCTTCTCCTATTCAGTTCTAAAAAAAAGGTGTTTCTCATATTCTCGTCTCCACATTGCTCGTATCCATCCCGTACTGTGTACTCGGTTACTCCCTGCACTGGATGGCGACACCGCGGGGTCGCCGGTGGGTGGCGGCCGGCCGCGCAGTGGCGGAGGGGGTCGTCTCGGCCTCGCCCATCTCAGGCTGTTCGCTGGCTCGTGTGTGGTGAGCAGCGGCCAGACGATCTTGAGGTTCCTGGCAATGGCGCCGTCGACCTAGATGCTAGCTCTTGCACTCCTTCAAGCTCTTCCGACCTAGATTCCGGCGCGTGCCTGGTTTAGCTCTCCCTCTCCCTGAGTTAATTTTGTGTTCTGATTTTGCGTTTGGTGCCTTCTTGATTCTGAATTTTGCATCTAAATTTGGGTAAAGTTCAAACTAGGTCATGGAAATTGTTGTTTACAGATTGATTTTTAATATGAAGTGAGGATATGATGGTTAAGGAGAAAAAATTGACTCATTTTTCAAAAGAAAGAGTGGTGATCTGAAGCCCAAGAAGCGGTGGCAGAACTTGTACCTGAACTAGTAACAGAACAAGCCCCTATTCAGCCTCCTCTCAAATTTAAACAGCAAAGTCATGAAATGAATTTAAACAGAAGACAATTGTTTTTATTTATTTTTGGAGTATCTTTTACATATATTGATGTTAGAAATGTATTTTGTCAAAAAAAAAGAAATGTATTTTGTCAACAAGATCTCAAAATGCTACTGCTTTCAGCTTGTTCTTTTTTTGAACCTAGAGACTGTGAGGCAACAGCCCCACAGTAATTTTATTGAAAATAAAGCAACTGTACAGAAAAAGTAAACAACAGGAGCAAACTATACAGGCGATATATTAACAAAACTACAAGGGGACCTAATGGAGATCAGCAATCCAGGACATCAAGCTGTCATGATGTTTCCTCTTAATCCTGTGTCCCAAAAGAGTCATATCATGGATGAAGTTGCACTTCCAGTTCGCAAAGGTAGGTCTTTCATTCCGAAAGATCTTCCCATTTCTCAACTTCCATATATGCCAACAAGCTGTGATAACAACCTCCATGAAGAAAGGTTTATCAAAATCTCTCCGAGCTGCCAGAATGGCTGAGTGCATGTCATCATTTAAGGACCAATCAACCTGTAAGTAGCTCCAGATTCTGCTGCTGAAATTACAGGCAAAGAATAAATGGAATCGATCTTCGTAAGCCCTTGTGACACACAACTCACAGTGAGTGTCCTCTGAGACATTCCAGTGTCTCCTTTTGAGCATGTCCCTAGTGTTCAGCTTGTTCTTGCCAATATGATTTGGTGTTCCATTGTTTTTTCATGTCATTTTGTAGCTTCCCCCCCCCCCCTTAGATTTTCTTCGAGCTTCGCCTGCACTGGATGGCGACACCGCGGGGTCGCCGGTGGGTGGCGGCCGGCCGCGCAGTGGCGGAGGGGGTCGTCTCGGCCTCGCCCATCTCAGGCTGTTCGCTGGCTCGTGTGTGGTGAGCAGCGGCCAGACGATCTTGAGGTTCCTGGCAATGGCGCCGTCGACCTAGATGCTAGCTCTTGCACTCCTTCAAGCTCTTCCGACCTAGATTCCGGCGCGTGCCTGGTTTAGCTCTCCCTCTCCCTGAGTTAATTTTGTGTTCTGATTTTGTGTTTGGTGCCTTCTTGATTCTGAATTTTGCATCTAAATTTGGGTAAAGTTCAAACTAGGTCATGGAAATTGTTGTTTACAGATTGATTTTTAATATGAAGTGAGGATATGATGGTTAAGGAGAAAAAATTTGACTCATTTTTCAAAAGAAAGAGTGGTGATCTAAAGCCCAAGAAGCGGTGGCAGAACTTGTACGTGAACTAGTAACAGAACAAGCCCATATTCAGCCTCCTATCAAATTTAAACAGCAAAGTCATGAAATGAATTTAAACTGCAGACAATTGTTTTTATTTATTTTTGGAGTATCTTATACATATATTGATGTTAGAAATGTATTTTGTCAACAAGATCTCAAAATGCTACTGCTTTCAGCTTGTTCTTGCCAATATGATTTGGTGTTCCATTGTTTTTTCATGTCATTTTGTAGCTCCCCCCCCCCCCCTGAGATTTTCTTCGAGCTTCGCCTCTCAGTACACCTATATCAACAAAAAAATTCAAGGGGAATATGGCACTTTATTACTCTAAAATTTTGTCCAGCATACAAAGACAATCAGGGGGCCGAAGAAGGCAGACCAACCGAAATGTGCTTTGATACTGGAAGTTTTTTTTTTTTTTTGAAACGAGATACTGGAAGTTCTATTCTCACATCTAAACGGCGCTTCCAACAAGCGCTTTGCTTTGATATTTATTTTAGAGAATACCGACCTGTAGCTTCTCTCAAAAGACAGCTCCATATTATTCACCATCGCCAGACAATCAGTCGCGACCATGATTCGTCGAAGCTAAAGATCCTCTGCTAGTGCCTGCGCCTCTCGACATATATATCAGCTTCAAATGCCCATGGGAGGAACATTATATGGTGTCGCTTCCAGGTGCAGCGGACTCCTTCTCTTCATCGTTATACCAACGACGGTGCCCATGTCAAGCTCATCCGCCTGAATTCCCGTCGGGAGTTTCCAGTCAAAGTAGTAGAGGACTCGTGCCAGCATGAGCTCCACCATAGCCAGCCCAAAGGTATTGCCGGGGCACATCCTCCTTCCGCTGCCGAACGGCAAGTACTCAAACTGCATGCCTTTGAAGTCCGCCGCGCTATCCTCAAACCTCTCCGGCCTAAACACCTCGGCGTCCTTCCATAACCCCGGGTCCCTTGCTATCGCCCACACGTTGACCATCACCCTGGTACCCTCAAGGACCTTGAACCCACCGATTTCACAGGTCTCCTGGCACACACGAGGAAGAAGGAGCGGCAGCGCCGGGTGTAGCCTTAGACCTTCCTTGATCACCATCTTCATGTAGGGCAGCTCATGCATGTGGCTCTCATGGTCTTCTGGCTCTTGTTGTCCAATGTTCGTCATACCTCCTCCTGTACCTTAGCCAGTACCTTCGGATGCCTCATGAGTTCCGACATGATCCACTCCACGGTTGAAGCCGTCGTGTCCGTCCCTCCCGTGAACAAATCCTAATCCAAGTCAACATGCACAACCGAATGAGGAAAAAGACATGTATGTACTCACTACGAATAAGTGTACTTCTAATTCTACTTTTGTGCTAAGTCATTTAAAATTTTATTGACCAATAGCAACATATATGACATGAACTTGGTATATTTTGAAACTTCATTTCAAGACCAGGAATCTAGTGATACTAGTTTACTGTCATAAATACGGGTATTTTTTCCTATAAAGTTGGTCAAATTTAACTTTGACTTAGAAGTTAGAACAAAACCTAGAATTGCACTTAGATGGTAATTACGCTGTCGGATTTTTTTAACATGCTAATTAACCTAACTAGTCTTCAAAATCAGGTCACCACTTACAATTATGATTGCCTTGATGTTTTTGGTGCCGATGGGGAACTCAGTGTCCCCCTCTTCCTTGATCCTAAGAATGACGCTGAGAAGGTCATCCTCTCTGTCCGTTGTCCCAGTCTTCTTCTTCTCCTCTCGCCGCGCCTGGCATTCAGCGATCATGGTCTCAAAGACGGCGTCGAGCTGCCGGCGCCCTTCCCAGAGCCGGCGTCTCATCCCGGTCACCGTGTCGACGAACCGCAGAGACGGGAAGAGGTCCGCGAAGCAGAACCCACCGCCCAACATGAGCGCGAGCTCCATGGCGGACAGGAACTTCTCCCGGAGCTCGGGGCCGCACCCCTCGCCGAACGCCGCCTTCGCAGTGATCTCGTTCGAGCATGTCAGGAGAAAATGTGCGAGGTTGACGGTCTTGCCGGCGGCCCTGGCACTGGAGACGATGGCGAGGGTCTCCCTGTCCCTTATGGCGGCGAAGTGCCTGACCTTGCGCGCGCTGAGGAGCTCGACGGCGCAGAGCTTGCGCAGCGTCCTCCAGTAGGCGCCGTAGGGCGAGAAGGCGATGTCGGTGTTCTCGTAGCACATGATCTCCGGGGAGAGGAGCTTGGGCCGTGACGCGAAGTTGACGGTGCTATCCTGGAGCACCTCCTGCGCCGTGGCCGGCGAGGAGACCACGACGGTGTCGACGTGGCCCAGCCGCAGGTACATCACCGGGCCGTACTTGTTGGCCAGGTCCCGGAGCGCGACCTGCGGCTCGGACGTGAGGAGGTGGAGGAGGTTTCCGATGAAGGGGAGGCTCCGTGGACCCGGAGGCCGCTGGTAACTCTTCTTGCCGCGGAGCAACGACGCGAGAATTGCTAGTGAGACCAGGGAGATGGCCACGACGGTGGCTGCGTTGAGCTCCATGGCCATGCTTTGCTTCGGTCTCAGCTGCAGCTTCTGCTTGGTTGGGAACAAACGGGAGTTGCCTTTTTATAAGCTTTGGGAAATTCTAAGTTTTTCCCCTTCCCGTCGGACGAAATGGCCCAAGAGATCCCACGATTTGAAAATAAAGTGCTGACGAAATCGGGTGAGTTAGTATCCGCCATTACTGTTGCTTGACATTCTTCTATATAAATCACTTCCTAATTGTATTTTAGGGTTTATAACTTTGACTTTTAGATATAGGATAGCGATAGTGGTCGGCCCCCGTAAACGCCTGAAAATAATGTCGCCCGTGTGTGGAGACTGGAGACCACGTGGGTGGAAACTTGCTTGCATGCAGGCGCTCTTTTGAAGCAATAGGCCCTTTTCTAAATTTTTGGATCTTCGCAGAGAGAGACGTCACTTTCAATATTGGGAGAGAAGTGCAAATTTACCATTTTTCACATTCTTAACTCCAGTTCGAAATCAAGTCTAGCATCATGAACAGACCGGCCACCTGATTCCTACACCAGGTGAGGTTGCTTCTTTTTTTTGTTGCATGAGTCAATCACCGGATAACAAATGATAAAGCACAAAGCTATGGGGGGAAACGTTATTGCAACATAAAAACTCAGTGTACAAATTTTTTGGCTGTCGTTATAATTTTCAGAAACATTCAAAAATGCTTTCAACAAAAAAGAAGCTCACCTGGTGTACGAATCAGGTGGGTCTGTTCATGATGCTAGACTTTTATAATTTTCTCTATGTACGATCTTTTAAAAAAGTCTTAATATTTTATATATACCTATGGAACAAATAAAAAATTATACGTATGTGACAAATTATTATTTCTTGCGGATTCTTACATTTATTGCAAATAATAATTCATTTGTTATTCGTATGAACATCTCGATGACGTGTCCGAGCAATTTTTTTTAGAATTATCAATATACTCGAAAATTGTAACTTGATCCAAAGCAAAGTGTTTGTTCTACCTTTTTGTTATGTTTTCATTTTGAACTTTTTTCAGTAGATGGTTAGATTAATTCATGGTGAATCCCCTCTTTTTTGCAAATACAACCTCAATTACGGCAGCGGCGACGGCAAGATGTGTCCATCCCAATCGGCAACGAGCTGGTCATTTCTTCCGCGCCATCCCATGTGGAGTGACCGATTGTGACCGATATATCTCCCGGCCGGACCTGCTAGACAGATGCCAAGTCAACTTTCTTGTCTACCCGCAAAAAGAAAAAACATTCTTGCCATTTTCCACAGTCGCGCAGCAACTCTTGCTAAATCTCTGTATGTGGAAATTTTGAACACTAGTGTCAGAAATGTTCGATTTCAGGATGTCTGAATATTAAGATTTTTGCTTGGATGTGCATTAGGATGACTCCAACGGGGGCGACCCAAAGGGACGCGTGTTTGGTCCGCGTTTTGTCCGTTTGGGTCGGGAAACGGACGCGTGTCCGGCCCATGTCTGCCCCTTTTTGAGCACTGCACCCAACGGGACCGACGCATTGAGTCCGCCCGACCTTTTTTTTTCTTTTTCCCAAACACTTTTCTTAATAATAAGGATTACATATTGGAAACTGAAATACATAATAAAATAACTAATAAATCTAGGGCTTCTCGTCCTCCTCCTCCGGTGGTGGTGGTGGAGTAGCCGGCTCATCGCCAGCCGGTTGGGCCGGTGGAGATCCAGGCTCGTTCGCCGGCGCCTCGGACCGAGCTGGCTCGGCAGCAGGAGCCCATGGTGGCGCAAACCATCTTGCATCCGCGCCTCGCCGTTCCCACGGAGACCAGGGCTCCCACGGTGAATATGCCGACCTTGAGGAACGTCCAGCTGCAAGCCCGTTCGGCCACGGACTTGCTGGCTCTTCCTTCATCATGGCCGGGGCCAGCCACGGACTAGCTGGCTCCTCCTCCTTGATTCTTTTGTAGATACGAAACACGTAGAGGCGCCGGGTTCAGTGCTAAATTGGCCGCGTATAGGCGGCCCAACCGGCGGGGATACAACATCAGTTGAAGCTGGCTGCACCTTTGACGGCCGCCTCGGCCGCCTTGGCCTCGTGGTAACGTTTGTGGCGCGCCGCGCGAGCAGCGCTCTCGATGGAGCGACACGCTTGCTCCGTCTCGGTATCCTGTGCAGCGTCGGCAACGGCGCGCGGCGAACATGAACGCGGCCGCCCTCTGAGCGTTCAGCTGCATGTGGGATGCCCGCGCCGCCTCCTCCTCGGAGCTGTGGACATAACCGCCCACGCCGATAGAGGCTCGGGCGGCGCGCTGTTCGCCGCGACTCCGGCGGCGTACTCTTCTTCGTCGTTGTCGATGGACGTACTCGGAGTACGCGGCCTCCACCGCCCTTCTCTCGTCGTCCGACAGTCGCGGCCGCGACGGCTGCGGAATCATGCCGGCCCATGCCTGGGCTGGTCACCATCCAGCGCGAGAAGCTACCGTGATAGCGCCCGCGCGCGCTCATACGCGCTCGCTCGACCTAGTCCACCAGATGCTATGGCGGCGGTGGCGGATCCATTCCGACGCGTGGATCCATGCTTGGAGGTGGTGGCCGACGTGGCTGGGGGAGGAGAGCTCCAGGGTTTGTGCTCTAGGGTTTGGCCGGCCGGCGCCATTTAAAGAGCTTCACCGCCCACTGTTAATGGGGGTAGGTGGCCGCTCTAGCCGTTTTAGTGTATGACACGCGGGGCCTGTGCGGACACGGGGAGGACAGCCGAGCGCTCCACGCGCGTCCGTGGTCGACGCAAACCTGGCCCAAATTTGGGCCAAGAATGGGTCGCGGCGGACAGGAAAACGGACGCGCGGTCCGTTTGCGTCGCCCTGTTGGGCCTTGTTTTTGGCTCCCGCGGACAGGGACGGACGCGCGCGGACTCGATGCGTCGGCCCGTTGGAGTTATCGTATCCAAGTCACAGCTGAACCGAAAGAAAAAACAGGGTGGCCGTCTGATCCCATCTGTAATCTCTGTGGCGAATGAGAGCGGGCATCCCACTGCTGTTTTGTTGCCCTTCATCTCATTTCATGTGGTGGGCGATCAAAGAGGCGCTGGGCTGGGAACGTCCTCCAATTTCTTTTGGGACTTCATTAGCGTTGCTTTGAAAACTCCAGGGAACGACTTTTTTCCTTTTGGAACGACTTTTCCTCAGAATGATTGTGAGAGCATACGTTTAATTAAGTAACACTGTAACAGGCTGCTAGCTGATTGTGAAAGCAAAAGCATACGTTTGAATTGACAAGGAATCGTAAAAAAATCTGAAGTGTTTGTCTCAACTCTCAACCAGATTATATCTACCGGACACCACATTCTGAAACTAGAGATTACGCCTGGAAAGGTACAAGTGAAAAACGGCTCGCGATGGTAAGCTCTCGCGACTGCCCCTTCGCACCGGCGGCCGCCACTCTGGCACCGTCGACCACCGCCCTCTCTCTCCGGCCGCACCGCCCACCTTTCTCCCGCCCAGCTCCCGCCCCTCCTGTCCTGTGGAGTTTCCCCTCGGCTCCCGGACAGCTGCCCCATCAGATCTGGATTGGGAGTGGCTGTCCCCGCCGCCGCCGCCTCCGGGCCGACCTCCTGTCCGTGATGGCGACATTGATGAGGTCCCGGAGACGCCTCCTGACCTGCTCCGGCCTTCGGCGCCTGTGCCCCCCGCCTTCAATGCGGTGGACGGTGCCGCGCGCAATTACTCCCCTACCGGCACTGGGGGAGAGGAAGAGGGCTTGGAGCGCCGCACCGCGTCCGCGCCCGAGGCTGACACGACTGGAGGATGGGTGGTGGTGACGCATCGTCGCCCGCGCCGCCCGGCTGCGCCCCAATCCGCTCCTACGCCGAGGCCTCCTCCGCCAGCCTGGATACACAAGCTCTGCTTCCGATGTCTTGACCCGGGTCACCGTATTGCCGCCTGCCGCAACTCCATAAGTTGCAGACGCTGCTACTGCTTCGGCCAAAAGGAGAGAGGCTGCACCAACCCGCCGTCGCCGCTTAGCCACCTCCACGCCTCCTCAAGCTCGGCTCAGCCCCGCCCTCCACCTCCCCGACGGGACGCCTTCCCGCCCCTGCCGCCGCCTTCCTCGCGCCCAAGGCACGCCATGGCGCCGCCCAAGATGGGAGACCCGGGGCGCTGCCAAGAGACGTCGAGGTGGTGCGCCACTTCCCGGAGGCGTTCCTTCTCCGCTTCAGCCATGTCCATCATTGCACTGCCGCCACGTCGCGCAGGGTGTTGCCCTTCTGCAATGGGACCAACTTGCAGGTCCGGCCTTGGTCCTTGGAGAGCCACGCCGAGCACGTCGACATGTTGCACCATGTCCGCCTCTGCCTGGAGAATGTTCCGCTCTATGCGTGGAATGACGTCGTCGTCGCCCAGGCGATTGGGCATGGCTGCTCGCTGGACTACATCGAGCCTCGCTCGCTGCGGAAGGAGAACACGGAGTACCTTGCATGCTGGGCTTGGACGAGCTGCCCTAGCAAGGTCCCTCTCATCAACTGGGTGACCTTGCCGGCTCGGGTAGGTGCTCTGCCTGAGAAGGGTCGCCGCGGCCTGGAGCGGCGTGTTATTGTGCACTTGGCCATCCACGAGGACCACACGGGGGAGACCGTCAAGTCCAGGGAGTTGCCGTTCCGCTTGGGCATCATCGATGGCGACACCTGCGCTCGGGACAAGCGTGAGCGCATCACTCGACAGACGGCGTGTCGTGGAGACGGTGACCGTGATGATGACGGCCGTGACCGCCGTGGGAGAGATGGTGGTGACCGTGACCCCCACGGTAGAGATGGCGGTGACCGCAGGCCGGGGTGGCGGGAACGCGTCCGCAGCTGGTCCCGCAACAAGCGCCCACGTGAAGATGACAGAGGCTCTGCTCAGGGAGGCCGTCGCGGCTCCCACCGCCGTGCCGCTTCTGCTAACAATCTCACGGCTACGGGGACCATGATGGTCGCGCCACTCACCAACGCTGCAGCTTCTCAGCCCGTCCAGGAGGCCACGCCGACCCAGACTTCCAATCAGATGGTCGCGATGACGCAGCCCGGCGTCCAGCTGGTCACCTAGGAGCTCACGTCGGTGCACACTGGCGCCCCTTTCGCCACCTCTGATCTTGGGCTCCACATCGACACGACGCGCGGGAGAAATCCCTCCAGGAGCCGCTCTCCGTGTGGGAGCGTGTGCAGCTCGCCATCGTCACCAACCTCGGTGCTGCCCGCTCCAAGGGAGCCTCGGAGTCTGCATCCCCGCACCAACGCGCCTCTGCGAGCAGTGGCTCTGTGGCGAGCCTGCTATCTCCTTCACGGATGTTCTCGCCTCTTCACCCTCCAGGCTTCCTGGCTGCCATGTTTGCCACTTCACCGACCTCGGCACCGGCTATCCGCTCGGCGCTGTGTACCCCTGGCTTCACGTCGCCCATGTTGTCCGCCTCGCCAACCTCGACGCCGCCAACGACGCCCGCCTCGGAGTCTACAGCTTCCTCGTCTCCCTCGCTTGGCATGTTCATGCCGGCCACGCAGCCCCTGCTCCCCACCCCGCAGGTTGATCACGAGGCAAGGCCTTCCCCTCTGGCCAACAGACGCAAAACCTTGGCCGGGGCTACACGGTTTGGAGGAACAGCATTAGGATCAAGAAGGCGCACCGTGGCATGCCAATCGCCAAGATGGCTGAGCTGAACCTCTGCCGACGGTTGGGCATCACCGGCGAAGGCGAGGACATCACGGAGCAGGCCATTATGCAGTTCGTCGACCTCTTCAAGACGCAGCTTCCCTCCTACGCGATCGCAGCGCTGCGTGCCCTCTTCCGGCTGGACAACGCCCATGATAGGGCTGTGGAGGCGGCCCTGATCAATCATGGCGGGCAATCCGCCCTTGACCTGGAGGCCACGGTGGTGACCTGATGATGCCAGTTTCGTGCCCCTACCTTTGTGACCTGGGACTGGGAGTTCACTCTTCAATGCCTCTACTATGTTGTATGCGGACCTGGGAGCTGCTGTTGGAGCCGTTGTGCTGCAGTTTGGTCTGTAGCCTGGAGTGCTGCGTGTCTGTTTGCTTTATAAACTTGATGTATGTGTTGAACCTATTTCGTTTGTCAACCACCTGCGGCTGTTTATGGAGTTGTGCATTGTTTCCCTATGAATCTACATGATCTGGTGATGCTGATTTGGAACGTCCGGGGGCTAAATGACCCAGATAGACGTGCAGTCGTCAACGAAACACTTGCTGCCTCCACCTGTCATATTGCTTGTCTCCAAGAGTCCAAATTGCAAAATATCGATAACGCTACAACAACTTTTGTGGGGCGCTATGGCTTGAGAGGTTTTGCTCAAAGGCCTGCAGTTGGAACAAGAGGAGGGATCCTTGTGCTTTGGGATGAAAATGTTGTTCGCGTTTCCGACATCGTTTTGGGCTCCTTTTGCATCTCTATGACTATGACACTAATTCACGATGAAAACTCTTTCCGGCTTACCTCCGTCTACGGACCAACCAAAAGTAACCGAAAGGAGGCTTTCTTCGGGAGCTCCTCGCCCACAAACCTTTGGCAGGCGTCCGTTGGGTTGCTAATGGGGACTTCATTCAAGTTTACCGGGCAATAAACAAGAACAAAAGACCTTCGAGCCGTAGCCGGATCAATCGCTTTAGAGAAACACTTCATCTTTGTGAGCTCCATGAGATTCACCTTCAAAACCGTCGTTTCACTCGGAGCAATGGGAGGGCAAATCCAACCTTGAGCAAGCTTGACTACGAATGGGACGTTGATTGCGGCAACCACATCCTCCACGCCCTCTCATCTTCGCTATCAGACCATTGCCCTCTCCTTCTTGCCGGTGAGGTTGGCCCTCGTAGGCCTAGAGCATTCAAGTTCATGAATTTTTGGTCAAGATGCCGGGTTTCCATGATGTGGTGAATGAAGCTTGGTCCGAACCTATCCCCACACCGACCCGTGTCATGTGCTTTTCCACAAGCTAAAGAAACTTGGCTTCCGCTTACGCAAGTGGAGCTCCTCCTTCACCTCCCAAGCCAAGCTCCACCTTCACATGGCCCTCGAGATCATCCTCCGCCTTGTTGTTGCTCAAGACCATAGAGCTCTCTCCCCGATGAAGTTGATTTACACAAGAGTCTCAAGCGGAGGATCATAAGTTTGGCGGTCCTTGAGAGGTCTAGAAAGCAACATGCGCCCGCATTAAAAACTTGAAAGAAGGAGATGCTAACACCAAGTTTTTTCATACCAAGGTGTGTGGAAGACGACGCAAAAACTACATCCATAAACTCTCCAATGGTCATGGGTGGGTCACCGATCATCATGGCAAGGAAGGCTTGGTCAAGAACCATTTCTCCAATGTGTTGGGCCGTGTCCCTCCAAGCTCCAAAGACTTCATTTGGGAGGCTTTGCGGTTTCCAAGTTGTGATCTTTCTAGCCTTGGCAATGATTTTTCGGAGGAGGAGGTCCTTTCGGCCATCAAATCCATGCCAAGTGACAAAGCGCCGGGCCGGATGGCTTCACCGGGGCTTTCTTTAAAGCTTGTTGGCCTACTATTAAAAGTGATGTGATGCGTGCTATCTAACAATTCTCCGACCTTCGCACCGGAAGTTTTCATTGGCTTAACTCGGCAAACATTGTGCTCTTGCCAAAAAAGGAGGGAATTGAGGCGATCTCCGACTACCGTCCCATTAGTCTCATCCATGCCATTGCCAAAATTATAGCCAAGATGATGTCCTCCCGCCTCGCACCTCTCATGGACACCCTTGTTTCCAAGTCTCAAAGTGCCTTCATCAAGGGGAGAAGTATTCATGACAACTTCATGTTTGTGAGAAACGATGTGCGAAGAATGCACCGCACCAACACGCCAACCATCCTCCTCAAGCTTGACATCAAGAAGGCCTTTGACTCCGTGCGATGGTCTTTCTTGCTTGACCTTTTGCAAAGGCGTGGTTTTCCCGCAAAGTATCGGAATTGGGTGGCGGCCCTCCTTGTTACCACGTCCTCCGCGTCATGCTCAATGGAGTTCCGGGTTCGCCAATATCGCATGGGAGAGGGCTTAGGCAAGGCGACCCGCTCTCGCCGCTCCTCTTCGACCTTGTCATCGACCCGTTGCAACAACTTCTTGACTTGGCCACGGCTAATGGAGATCTACACCGGCTGCGTGGTCGCGGCCCCATCATCCTCACCTCTCTTTATGCCGATGATGCGGCTATCTTCATGGCCCCAACCAAGGAGGACTTCAAAGTTTTGGCGACTATTCTCGAGGGCTTTGGAGAAGTTATGGGGCTGGTTACTGATGTGCTCAAAAGCCAAGCGGTACCAATTCGGTGCTCTCTTTTGGATCTTGACGACATCATGCAACCCTTCCCGATTCAGCGCTACACCTTCCCCATAAAATACTTGGGCCTCCCGTTAACTCATAGGCGCCTCAAAGCCATCGATGTGCAGCCCCTTGTTGACAAAGTGGCCGCCAAGCTTGTCCCATGGCATGGCAAGAATATTGGAACGGCCGGAAGAGGCACCCTTATCAAGTCGGTGATTACTTGGCAAGCCATCTACCACTTGACTCCTCTTGTGATCCCCCAGGGAATTTTACACTCGGTGAACAAGTTAGAGAGAGCCTTTTTTTGAGCGGCGGCGGAAAAAGTGTCCGGAGGGCAATGCAAGGTCAATTGGAAAATTGTTTGTAGGCCTAAAGACAAAGGCAGGCTGGGTTTTATGGACCTTGACAAGTTCGCTAGGGCGCTGCGTCTTCGGTGGCCGTGGCTCCAATGGAAGGACCCCACCAAGGCTTGGATTGGCAAAGAAAACCCTTGCAACAAGGAGGACACAGATATCTTCTATGCGGCCACCGTCATCACCATCGGAGATGGCCGCATCCAAACTTTTGGAACTCCCCATGGCTTCATGGGCTGAAACCGAAGTCGGTGGCTCCATCCATTTTTGCCCTCTCCACTAGGAAAAACTTCACCGTCAATAAGGGAATCACGGACGAGTTTTGGATCACCAACATCAACATGACCGAGGGCATCACCGCTCAACACATCACCGAGTTCGTCAATCTTTGGACGAAAGTGAGTGAGTTCCATCTTGTGGAGGGCATGACCGATGACATCACTTGGAAATTCACCAACTCCGGCTTGTACACGGCGGCCTCCGCCTACAAAGCACAATTCGAAGGCTTGGCGAGATCCACTATGCCGGAGATGGTTTGGAAGAACTGGGCGCCTCCCAAGTGTAAGCTTTTCGGTTGGCTTTTCTCCAAAACCGGGTGTGGACGGCCGACCTTCTCCAACGCCGTGGTTGGCCAAATTGCGGTCTATGCCAACTTTGCAAGAGAGAAGATGAATCCGCCACACATCTTTTCTTCAAATGTTGCTTAACCATCCGCATTTGGAACATGGTGATCGCTTGGCTTGGGCTCCACTTGATCAACACTAGCCAATGGCACTCCTTTAGCTCGATGAAAAATTGGTGGAACTCCGTCATCTACACCAACGGCACCCGGCGAAAATCCTTAACTTCCCTCATTATGCTCATATGTTGGGAGGTTTGGACCGAAAGGAATGCGCGCGTTTTCCGCCACGTTTCTACCATGCCAACGGTGATTTTTGCGCGGATTAAATCCGAGGCGACCTTGTGGAGCGCCGCGGGGGCTAAGCACTTGGGATCCATCTTACCGGGGGAGTAGCTCTTTGTGTTTTTTGTGAGTGTTTTGCTCGCTCGTATGGGGTTGTAAATCGAGCGTCTCTTGCTCGATTGATGTGGGGCTGTAATCCTTCTGTTAAACTCCTTCTTATTTAATCAATAAGGTAAATCTTTTGCCTTCGTTTCTAAAAAAAAATATCTACCTGACGGAAGGCTCACACCACAATTTAAACCAAGTCTTTAATATGCCTTTAGTGTTCGTCTCAACATGATTATATCTACTTGGTATCAAACAGCCACCTAATACCTTATCCGCCACAATTTAAACCATGGTACTAGTAGTACACTAGTACTCCCTCCATATCGGTATATAGGGCTTCTAAGGCTACTTATAGAGGGGATATTTACGCCGTCTTCAATACTCGCTCCATTCACAATTACTAAATCGCGTTCTGGGTTTTTTCAAACTCAAAATTTCTAAAACTTTGCCAAATATATACGAAAAATATCAACATCTACAATATAAATTTATATTATTACAATCATCATAAGAATATATGTTCATATAATATACATTTGATGGTATAAATGTTGACATTTTTTATATATATACTAGGTCGAACTTAAAAAAGAATTGATTTTGAAAAACTCATAACCAAAATAAATGAAAACGGAGGGAGTTATCCGTTTGCTACGGGTGCATATTTAGTAAGTCCATGATCACATCCTATCTCTTTTATCAAAGCATAATTAGTTAAATAAAGTACAAATCAATAACATATATTCCCTCTGTTACATATCAGTTGACTAGATGTATCTAGCACTAAAATATGTCTAAATACATCTGTTTTAGCGACAACTAATACATGACGGATGAAGACGAAATAGGCTTGCGCCCCGCTATATAAATATAGCAAACACCCGATACAACCGCCACGAGATGCTGGGATGGAAACAGCACAAACACGTCCAAAAAAAAAAAAGAAACAAAAGCCGACAACGGCGGGACGACAAACGAAGAGGCTCCAAGACCGCTGCGCCCACCAGAGATCCCACCAAGCTAGGACTCCGAAGTGCCAGTACCAAACAACACCTTCAAGAAGGAACGCGACGATGACGCCGCTGCCGCCTAGGGTTTCCCCCGGTACGTGGCGGGGAGGGAGGGTAACACCCGACGCCCTTCAGGAAGGACTGGCGGCACCACAGGCGCCACCGCGTCGGTGTCGCACCAGTCGACAGGGATTTCTCCCGATCCCCCCATGACCCCAGGCACTCCGGAGCACTCCACCATGCCGTCCACCACCCATCGCCACGATCAGGACGCCACGCACGCTGTCACCACCGGCACCGAGAAGGAAGACCTGCACACCGAAGAGGAAGAGCCACCAGGGACTAGGGGCCGTAGCACCGCCAGCATGTGGGAGGGACCGACCTCCACCGTCAGAGACGGTAACCGACCGGACGCAACAACAGGAGCACACCAGGCCCGTGGGCCCACAGGCCCGGGCGGGCCCCGAGAGGCCCGTAAAGCTCCCGCCGTCGCGCTGCAGAAGACGCGCCGTTGGCGCCGCTGCCCCCTGTCCAAGCCGCCCTCCCTCTCCTACGTGCAGAAGGCAGCACCGCCGCGGATTTGAGCCGGCCCGCCTAAAACCCAGATGGGGCCCGGAGGGCCCGATCTGGGCTGGGGGCGGCGTGCCGGTACAGCACCACGCCAGCCTCTACCCCGCCGCCAAGGAGCGGCGCCGCCTTGCTCCGGCCACCCGGACCGACCCAGGGCCGTCCGGGACCGCTGTCCGCCGAGGAGCACCGCCATGTTAGCACCGAGCTCGGGCCAGGCGATGGCAACACGCGGGGAGAGACGGGCCCACCGCCGCCGGCACCGCCCGGGCCTTGCCCGGCGGCTCCCGCCGGCGGCGGCAGGGAGGAGGAGAAGGGAAGGGGACGGGAGGAGGCTGAGCGGAGACGCGCCGGTCACCGCTCGGGGGCGACGCGGCGCGGAGCGAGGGGAGAAAAGGAGGGCCTTTTCAAAACCGAGGGAAAACCTGACGGATGAAGTAGCATTTAGATACTAGAGTGAGACATGTACCGTCAACTAGTTGAGTGCCCGTGCGTTGCTACGGATTCCTCATATTCATTTTGTGTCAGACATTTGAACATAACCCACATGTATAGAAAGAGATATCCCCATATTATTCTAAAAAACAATAAGATTCTACGTTGCTTAAAATGTAATTCTATAAAATACTATAATTCGACATCATATCCATAGAAAGTAACCTTGTAATTACCTGCCTCCGTCCCAAATCATATCCATAGAAACTTTCTTTCTTCGCCGCACACCAAAAGCTTTGTCAATTCTTCTCTTGGTCGTCTAACATACAAATCATCAACCTCGTTCAAATTTTAATGCTCCGTAAGCACCATGGCAGACCTGCGTTTAGTTTCTTCATACCGCTACAAGAATTATTAAAGAACTATTGGTTCCTCTCGGGTAAAGATAATGTAATGCGAGTGCGAACAGTGAGATCCTGATATAAATTCCCAGGTGCACCATTACATTACACAGACAACTTCTTATCCCACGTTCAATCGACAACAAATCAACCGAAAATTGGTTTTTAAGAGAACACATATAACTGAAAAATATGTCCTAAGCTAAATGCTCGTGTGTTGCCCACCTTTTTTTTTCTTCCGTCTAGTGTGTTCTAAGTGTCCTCTTCAGTTAAAATGTATATTTTTAGGACGTGCATAAGTGAACTAAAAGCATCGCCTCCAGAGTCCCGGACACGTCCTAGATCCAAAGAAAAAAGTCACGCTAAAACAAAAACCAAAAAAAGAGCCGTTCCAGCAGAGTTCCTAGGCAACTCCCAATCACCCAAGAAAATTGTGAGTCCTAGATTTCATCTCTCCTTCCTTGTCTATCGCGAATTCAACTCAAGAGGAGTAACCCCGGCAACACTCGCCCGGACCTGCCATTATCGATGACTGGAGGTCATCCCTCTGATTCCAACGATTCAGCAAGTTCCGGTGCCTCCGGTGCTCGTCCCTGCCAACCCTGGGTACTAAAAGCATGTCTCCTGAGACCAGTCATATGAGCTGATTCCCACGGTTGAGCCTGATATCCGTTTTAAAAAACAGGGGTAACCAAGAAAAGCTTGTCGCTGCTTTTTTTTACAGAATTAGTGCACTGTTGTGATAAGACAATAATAGCAGTTCTGTCTTGCATTGATCTCTGCAAGGTTATTAGTAGTATAATAAATATCTCCAAAAGCATTGACACAAAACGAAAAAAGATAATGCTATTTTGGAACTAAGGACATGTATAATGGGGTGATGTCAGCCTTCTCTTAGCGTTGACACGTAGGATAATTATCTATGTGGCAGAGAGAGAATTAAGAAAGAGAAGGTTGCCTTCCCTTAGCTAAGAGATGATCTCTTACGAAATAAGAGAAGACTAATTTCACCATTGTATCACTTGTCTTCTCTTAGAACTACGATTTCCTACTAAAATATAATTAATTCACATTAATTGTTAGGGATGGCAATAAGAGATAACGCATTGTACAAGTAATGATTTTGCCTTCTCTAAATGACGTGGACGGTTAAGAGAAGGCACGCCTTCTCTACCATTGTACATGCCCTAATCAAACAAAGTAGAACTTGATAATAGAAGCACACACTCACACGTCCGTTACTCCAAGGTTCAGTAGCAGTACTTTTTTGCTCTGGCCTGCATAAAAAAAGTGATACATTCCAGAATTTTGTATCATCGGTGGGTACATAGAAGATCCTCACAAGATTGTTTTTAGAATTAATGTACAAAGATAATTACAAGAAATTTAGGAGAACTTGAAATATACATAAAAAACATGTCAGAAAATGAAGAAATTGCATGCTGAAAAAAATCCAAAATGACAATGCATTAGTTAAGAATACGTTGCACATAACCACTTGATCATCCATCCACATATGACCATGAGCAAGACATCAACAACTTCAACATAGAACATGTATGCTACACTGAGATCAAAAGTTCATGTCAGGTGGCACCGCAGTATGAAGCGTTCTGGGAGAATTATTGAAATTGATTGCGCAGGAGTTGATGCAGCTATGAAGAAAGGACATGGAGACTGATCATATATTTTTGACAGAGAAGCGGCTGAAATGCTAGTCGAACATCCGACGAGGTCTATTTATTAGGTAAGAAGATATACTTTGTTCTCTGTCTAAAAATATATAATATTCAGGTCTATTATTGCCCTACCCAACTAATTGTCCATGAACAGAACCAGAGTAGATGAGCTGCAGCAAATATTGGTCACAAATTTAACACATCAACTATCGCCACAGCATACAGTTTCTCCCGAAAAGAACTTTGTGAGCTCAAATATTATTAAGCATCAATACTGATTAAGAGTTTGTTCGTTTAGGCATAGTTTTGTCTTGTGAAAGTGGGAAGCGATGAAATAGTGTAGTTTCCGCATTTTACCAAATGAAGGAATAGATGACCATAAATAAAATGACTGCTTTGATTTAATAAATGATTCCATACTCCGTCAACAAAAAGGATGTAAGAACATAACAATGTAAACTGCAAAAAAAGGAGTTCTCAACACAAAATGATCTGAAGATCTGACACATACCTAAACATGATTGTGATCAGCATCCCGACAATTATGATGTTCACAGGCAACCAAATTTGATTAACTTCCATGTTAATGGTTCAGTTGAAATCACACCAGAGAGGGACAATGTAGAAACAATGGCCACTGATACAATGTTCTACACTAAGACATGCAGTATCTCTATCTTTTGAGGCCTTGACATCTTCCAGGTCGGTGTCATGAACACCGAAGGACCCCGTCGTGGACCTGGAGAAAATATGGGCCAGAAACACAAGAGGTTGTGTTAGCTTTCACGATGATTGCTTCTAATGTCACTTACAAAAAAAGTCATACTGGAAAAACAATTAGGAGCATTTGCACTCGCGTTGCAACAGAAAAGAAACCAGATTTTTTCATTGCTCCAAGCAAGAAAATCTTCTCCATTGAACGCTGGTATTTTAATTTGCTTCTTCAGCATCCGAGGGAAAACAATTTCCTCTGACCACGTTTTCCTTTCTTATCCTTGGTCAAACAACTCTCCAGATTACACCTAGATCAAACCCCAGGTGAGCTGCAGCTCGAGCCCACTTCACTGGATTTTGAAGTGATAAAACTCCACAAATAAATTCTTCCCAAAAGATCGATTAAAATCCATAGAACTTCTTCAAGAAAACAAATCTGCAAACCAAGAGCATCGAGGTAGGATTCGTGTTCGTTGGAGAAGGGTCTTTTAGATTTCAGGCCAGATCGGGAGGACGGGCGGCGCCAAGTCGTCGGGCTGCGCCGGGTAGTGGAGGTGGATGCGGTTCGTGTGGGGAAGGTGGCGTTGATGATGACTCAACTCGATCTGTAGAGGTGGATGCAGGTCTTGAGGGGATTCTGACCCGGAGAGTCATCTTGTTCTCCAGCGTAGAACAGCGGCAACTCGAAGGAGAGGTGAGAGGTCGTAGGAGCAGTGCGAGCCCCGAGGCGCCGAGCTTCTCGGCGACGATGACCGTGGGCATGCCCTCAATGGCCCCCGCGGCGGACGAGGGCGGGGACGCGGTGGGGGCGGTGGCGGTGCAAATGCGCGCACCGTGTGTGGTGCGGGCGCGTGAGGCTGGGGAGGAGGGCGTGGTTGTTGGGGACTGCAACGCCGAGCGAAGGAGAGCAGGAGGACGGAGGGGGCAGCACCGGAGCAGACGGCGCTCGACCCTGCGATGCGGTGATTTGGGGACGCTGGACAGAGAAGATACGAGGTAGCGATCGTTTTTGCTGGGCCGCACCTGCGTCCGTGCTAGATGGGCCTGTCCGCGAGGGAGCGATGGCGGACGAAGGATGTTGGACGAAGGATTCTGCCATCGTTACGTACGTACGAACTCCCATTTAATAGTAAAGACTATTTCCAGATTCTTTGGTTGATTTGTGGTGTGCATGCAAATTACATGAATGGGAACAAAAAACATGGTTAATGTTGGGGAAAAGAGCATCCATTTGTTAATTCCATAGCCCACAACCACAAGAATAAGAGATTTCCCGAAACTACGAATCTGTAGATTATGATCAGTCGTTTGCAGTCCTCCTATCACTATCGGATTTAGGCAAGTGGCCGAGTCCCTCTGGCACTCGACAAAGGGCCTAAAACCCTAAACATATGGTTTACCGAGTTCCACACTCGGACAACGATTTGCTACACATATAGGACTTTGCCGAGTGCCCACGTCACTCAACAAAGGTCCTAAAACACTCGACATATGATTTACTGACTGCCATCCTACTTCCCCGCTATGTCCTATGTTCCTAAAATATACGAGACTCTCACTTATGAAGATTTTCATGACTGGACTGCCTGTCGTAGGACATCTTCGACGCTCAAAGGATGCGACAACAACTCCGGCTTCACAGCAGGAAAAGTCCAACACGAAGACCCGTCGAACACTTCCAAATAAGAGCCGACTACCAAAAATTTGCATCGACCAAATCTTCACACATCAATGTCATCGGTTGTCGCGCTAACGGCCACATGGAACCAATGCATCGTCGACATACCATATTTCAATTAACCACCTTCAGTAGGCATGGGTCCTCTTCTCCGGATCCAACTCCAAGGCGATGCTTCCAAGAGGGAACATGCATGGCATCTAGTGAGGCCATCACCTGATCCGGGAAGACTCGGATATAGGGTTTCCACTGGAACAACTTGGTAGGGAGGATGGTGACGACACCCTTAGGCACCAACGATACTCCGACAACCGTCCAATCTTCCTCTGGCCGGCAGCTCGTCCACCGATTCACCACAATCGTCTTCTGCACTCGCCAGAAGGCCGATACCAGCAAAATAACTTGCGTAAAACGAGAGAAAGCACAGCTATTTTTAGCGTGACATTTCATAGCTATAACAACCGTGCATATGGTCTGTGGATTAACTATAACCCGGCCGCTCTTGCCAGCACTCTTTTGAGGGATTGTAATCCTGTCATTGATTAATAAAGCTCTCTGAATTCGCAAAAAAATATGGCTCTAACGTTACCATGATCACTAGTTGAGGAACCTGATACAGAGAGTGAGAGACTAGCTAGCTAAGCAGGCATAATTTACATACTGTCAGCTGAGCTCGCAGTGAACAACAACAGAGCACATAGTCTGAGCAAACGCCCTGCGCCTGCAGGCTGTAGTCTCTAGAAGATTTCATAACGCAGCACATAACATGATGGTGAATTGGTGATCGAACACCAACATAGAAAAATCGCCATCTTGGCATATACTACTACCGGAAGTACAAGTAGTCCATGCTCCCTGTGCACCGGCATTGACGTTAGCTCGGCGCTCGGCGGAGAGGTGAAGCGGGCGAGCGGATGAATGGGCTAGCTGGATGGGACGGGATAGCACTTGCCCTTGCACATGCAGCGGTAGACCATGGGGCAGGGCTCGGCGATGGAGCACTTGAAGCTGACCATGACGCGGTTGCACGGCTTGCAGGGGCCGCAGGCGTGCGCGCAGTCCGGCAGGCTCGACCCCGTCGCGTACACCTCCTCCTGCAGGAACCCCTTCGTCCTCCCGGCCGTCGCTGCGTCGTTCCCGCCACCAGCCCCTCCCTGCGTACGCTGCACCGGCGTCTTCACATCATCATCTGTAAAAAAATGAGATGTAATCAAGTTAGCACAGCTCGCAGCGTACATGTCCAGAGCATAAATATATTCAGCTTCAGTTAACTTACCGGGACTCGGTCTGATGCCATCGGTGGCGGCGGCGAGCAGCAGGACCACGACCGCGACAAGAAGAGGAACGCGGTGAACTCGAGCGGCAAGAGCGTGCCTCCTCATCAGCTCAAGACGGTACAAGAGCTTGGTCAGTGCCTACCCAGGGGCTGGCGAGACAAGAACAGGGGGATACATGGAGTGCGCACGCCGCGCGCGCACATATATACCCGCGTCGCCCGCGGCTTGGGCGCCATTGATGACAGAGGGAGAGGCGCACAGCGGCAGCGGCGGGGATTTTGATTGTGTGTCACATGATCCTCGGCGGCTATCGTCACACGGATCCAATGACCTCCTGCGCGCCGGGACTTTTCGCAGGTGAGAAAGAGACGCCATTAAGCGGTCCTCCTAGCGCTGCTACGCGCAGCGCCGCAGGATCAGAGCCTTCATTTATGGGGGCGCTCCCATCATCCCATCCCATGGATGCACGGACATGCCGCGGCCACGGCCCCGCCATGCCGCGGCGCGGGAAAACGATCTCTGTTGCGCGTTCGTTTGAATCTTCACGGAGTGCGTGACGGAGGTGACATCCCTGTGTCTGCCGGGTCAGTGACGGGTTCGTCGTGAGCGAGGGCTGCGTGCGCGCAGAGCGGAGCGGATGCCCGCCGCTGCCTTGAATGAAGCCAGTCTCATTCACTCTGCTCGCATGAGTAAATTCCCCTGTCTGAGTTCCCTGTAGGAATTCTGCCTGTACGTCCGGGAATGCTTATAGCTAGAACTGGAGTGGAACAGGGCTCGGCGTGGATTAATAATGGTTATCCTCGAGAGACAGTTTGTTTGTCTCGCTTCTCTGATCATCGAGTGAACTGTTGGCCGTGCGATGGTCCCGTGATCGATCGTGACTAATCAATCGGCAGTTCAGTTTTACGGAGAACACAGGGGGAATAGTCAGTTTCGGTTCTGTGCAGCATGGACAACAATGAACAGAGAGAGGCCAGTTTCAGAGTACATCTCAAGTTTTCCCACATTTACGACGTAATTTGGTTCTTCCCAATCGTATGCCAAACCATGTGATATAATTGGAAAGGCACCATAGCCTTCTTCATTAAGTCACAGCGACCAGAACCGACACCCTCGGCTTAAGCTTGTTCACGTATAATACGGGTCTATAATAAGTAAATGACAGCACCTATCATACCACCAACCGGATCCTTGGCGCAATGGTAGCGCGTCTGACTCCAGATCAGAAGGTTGCGTGTTCGATTCACGTAGGGTTCAATCCCTGAACGATATCCGGATTTTTTGAATATTTTTTAGCTTAAGGGGAAAATGGCATGTAGGATCGGTGAAACACTACCGAGCTGGTGTATCATGCGACCGTCACCACGGAAACAGTGCAACAAAGGTTCCTCTCGACAGTCAGAAGAACATCACCCGCTTTCTTTGTGAAAACAAAATCAGCCCACTTAATTATTCAGCAACAAACAACACGGGAACCATTAGCCTCTCTTTTTTTTTACATGATTAGCCTTTTTTTTGAACAACGGTAAAAAAAAGAATTGTTAGTTTAGGATTTAGGAGTGACCCTAAAATACCGCCGTCATCGCTTGCACTGACAAGAACGGACCAAGACTTATGTCTGAAGTACACCTCCGCGGCTCCGCCTCACCACGTCACTATCTCACTATGCTCTTTTAAGTGGAAGGTTTCAATCCGAAAAGTCACTTTCTAGCCCGCGCTATATATAGTCTGTTATTTATTTATTTATTTGAAATTAACATTTTAAAGTTTTAAAAAAATCGAGAAAAATCTTAAGGGTTGACAATGACGTACTCTAAGTTGCTGCAAATTTTCAACGCAAAGTATTTTGTATACCGGTCTACATAAAAATGACAAATTCAGACAAATCTGATTTTTTTTTCAAATCTGCACCATTCACCTCAGATTTAGAAATTTTCATTTTTACACAGTCCAAAATACAAAATATTTCGTATTGATTTTATTGCAAACTGGTAAAAGTCAACATTATGTACATTTAGGATTATTTTTCATATTTTTTTGAAACTTTCAAGTGTTGTTTTCAAAATATTCAAAAAAATGCTACATGTAGCTCGTCCTATAAAACGCCGTTTTCGGCTTCAGTTCAGCTTTATAGATAAAATCCAAAACCACACCGTAGTATCGGGGCGGTCTACACATATTCGAGCCCTAGAACGAGACAACAAAATGGGCCCTAGTGCGAGGCAACAATATTTATGTGTAATGGCTCAGAAAACTATATCTTAATAGTATAGGAACACTTGTTCAAGATATGGGCCGATATTTCGATAAATCGACCGATTTATCGCTTACTAATGTCTGATCGATAAGATAAATCGGCTGATAAATTGGTCGATATGTCGATAAATCGGTCGATATGCCAATAAACCGGCCGATTTACCCCTTATCTTGGCTCGATCGAAAAGTTCTCGATAAGCGTTATCCCCAACATTGATGGAAACAATATAGTTCTACAAAAGATCTCTCTAACTTCTAAGTAGCACAAAGAGACTATTATTTCATAGCCGGGGTATTTAACAACTAATCAATTTGAGGATCTACTCCCTCCATTTCTTACCATAAGATGTTCATTCATTTAGTGTGTATGTTCATTCATTTCAGTCCGTATCTAGATCACATTTGAAATAGGAAAAATATGTTATATTTAGAAACAGAGGGAGTAGAGTAGAAGAAGTAGAGAGACGTACCATCTTTAATGATGGGAATGAGGATGGAAAGAGAGACGATTGGGTACCAAATAGCGCCGTTGGTCCCCATTAACAGCTAGGGCGGCTTTGAATTTTGGAGGGACGAAAACAGCTAGGGCGGCTTTGAATTTTGGAGGGACGACACTATTCTCTGGGATTGGAAAATTTGGGGGAGAACCCTGAAGACGAGCCAACGACTAGGACTACAGAGGAGATTGATGGTGTGTTGCACCGGTGTAGCAATCGATTGTATTTTTGCTGTATTGATCCATTTTTTGGTCAGTGAATGCTATCAGCGTGGTGGGCTTGGGCCGTCTTTATTTATTTTTTGTTTTCTTAGACCTAGTACAAAAATATCCTAGTATTAGTTTACTAAACTATTACCTAGGGCGGCCCCCTACCTCCCAGGGCTCAGGGCGGGCGCCCCGTTGCCCCGGCCTATGGGTTGGGCCTGCATACTACAACAAAGTTTTAAACAACAGGTCCAAAGATGGTCACAAATTACATAACAACAAACTCAAGGGCAGGCCTCTATCTATATCTCTTATAAAACAAAACTCCACTAAAATGCATTAATGATTTTTCTATCTAATATATGCAAGCTATCCACATCATCATTTTTGTTACTCAATCAATTGTCAATATCATTTCCACTTATATTTATTAACCACTAAATGCAAATTACACATCATTCATTCCTTAATTACATCATACAATTGTTCACATTAGTAATTTATAGTACGCACTCATCTCATGTCTTTCAAATTTAGTTTCTTGAGTTCTTGACTATGACCAATTTCATTTTGTATATTCTTTTAGACAGTATAATGTATCATGTCTCTTATACCCTTTTTTAACACAATATAGTTTCTAAACAGATCCCAGTTGCAACATGCGGGGTATCCTTCGCGTTCTCTAAGTGCTCAAACTCCTCAACGACCCCATCACGTCATCCTGCATCTGCTTATCCCTTGGTTTGCTTAGGACTCTCCAGTCCTGCAAATGTATGATCATTCTGAAAAGGCATTATTGGTCGGGGTGTTTGAAGCAAGCGAGAACACCCGGTCCTCACACTTAGACCCATCGGCTCCATGTAGAATTGGTAGATGTGAGCCTATAAGTCCCTTTGCTCTTCGTTCTTGGTGGTGCTCTTTGAGCACCGCGTTTCCATTTCTAGGTGAAAACCCTAAGTCTGGTCTTAATTGGTTCTACTTCCTCCGTTCCATATTAGATTACTCACTTATATGTAAATACAGATGCATCTAACACTAAAACACGTCTAGATGCATCCGGATCTACATATAAGTGAGTCATCTAATATATAATGGAGGGAGTACCTAGCAATGATGGTTCTCTAGTTGTTTACTTATTGAAGGCATTGCCTTGAGATCGTACCTCTAGGGTGAAAACCCATGTTCTGACTCTTGTAGTTAGACAGGACGACGACAGGCTTGTGTGATCGCTCTTGCGGGGTCACTTTCTTTTTTGTTTTATCTTTTCGGTTGTGTGCTTCCTTAATGTTTAGACTAGTTCCGAACATTTTGTTGTGGCAGAGGCTGGATGTATGTGCTATTTTTATGATTTTCATATATTCCCTTTATCAGAAAAATAAATAAGGCCCTTCACTCAGAATCCATGCCTGATTCAAAGATCAGGTGTTGGAGATTATGCATTTTCTACGTCTACGTTTGCAATGGCGGGGAAATGCTTTATTCGCGTCTCCAATTGATTCTACCCCGTCGTCGCCGGTATGCCACTGGATTGTTATTAACTCCCTGATGCCTTGTTTACTGTAGTGTGTTTGAAGTGTATTCTAAAAAGTTGGAGGGAGTTATTCTCGATGCCTAAAAATTCCCAATAACTCATTTAGCAAGCCGGTTTTGGATGGGACAATACCAAGATATCTCTCACAAACCGTTTCATTTTTGTGTACATTAAAACATTACACCATATTAGTGTATTGAAATGGAAAAATATTTGTAAGAATTTCACGGGATTGGGTAAACCATAAACAAGCCCAAAACATGCAACTGATGCAGGCAAACCCCTCCCAGGCACGGCGAAGCTAAGAAACGAGAGGGGTAAAGCAACTTGTTTCCATACAATACGATGGCATCAGGACAGCCGTACTAAGCAAGAGGAAGGGATCAACACTAGTTACAATCTGCAGATAATTACATCATATACGTATATACCGAATCACTACTTCACTTTCCACTTCGTCTTTTTTTTTGCCAATTTCATCAGTACATAACTATCACACCAAAACATGTATTTACACATCTTCGATCCCTTGAATCTGCCCATCTGATCGACCTTACTCTCGTCTACTCTGTCATCTGGCAAATATGCCCGCACGTAGTAGGGGATCGATATTGTCCCGAAACCCAGCGAGATGGATCTCTTCATCCTCCACTGGCTCTTCACTTGGGAGCTACACGATGGATCACTGCTAGCTTCTGCAGCATTTTAATTTCCACCGTCGTTACGTCTTAGCTTATCGCCGACTCCCGCGGGCGTGCCGCCCAGAGCGAGCTGAGCGCGCGGAGGCGCTCGAAGTAGTCCCCCAGCGCGAGGAGGCCCCTCACCGCCTGCCGCGTCGTCAAGATCTTGTGCATGTTCTGCAGCGTCTCCTGCCGGAGATGGTCCGCCTGCAAAATCAAGAATGTTCAGGCCATGAATCGAACGATGGATCGGTGGCTCTGAGGTCTCGTGATCGATGGATGGATTACCTGCTTCACGAAGCCGACGAGTCCTTTGAGCTTCTCTACGGCGCTATTCGTCCCCATGCCGTAGGCGTCCGGGGCGGCGAAGGGGTCGTCGGTGGCCAGCAGGGACGCCGACAGCGTCTGCTGCAGCTTCTCCATGCCCTGCGACAGCGCGTCCTCCGCCTGCGCCGACGACTGCTGCAGCTTGTACACCGCCATCAGCTGTGGTCCGTCAGCGGCTGCAGCTGCGGGTGCAGAAGCTGCCAAACCAAACACATCAAATTATTCAACTTCCAACAACACAATGCTTCACAAGCATTCTGCTCACTGAACTTGTACGTACGTTGAGGACTTCGGAGGGCCGGAAGCCGCCGATCCAGAGGAAGAAGCGCTCGGCGGGGGAGCGGCAGAGGCCGGACATGACGCAGAAGACGTCGGCGCAGGCGGCGGCGCTCTTGATCCGGAAGAGGTGGTCGTAGTTGGCGAGCCCGGTCTCCACCAGCATCCGGAGCTCCAGCTCCGATGTGGCCTGCGCCTGGAGCGCGCCGCGCAGCTCGCCCGTGTGCCGCTTCTGCTCGTCCACCCAGTGCCCGTACTCGATCTCGAACGCGGCCACGCCGGGGTCCATCGGCGCCGCCGCGAACCCACCGCCGTGCAGCAGGCCGGCCGGATTCGGACCGCCGTATACGCCGCCTTGCTGCATCGAGTCGGAGCGACAGCAGCAATGCAAATTCTTCAGCAAATGCAGGTTCGGATATGAAATTAGTGGCAGGTTGTTTGTGTTGTTTCTGTATGTACCTGCTGTCTGGCACGTTGGAGCTCTTGCTCTAGCTGGGCTAGCTTTATCCGGCTCGTCTCTAGCTGCTGGATGTAAGCCTAAAATCGAATGAAAAACAACAATGGCGTCAGTGATGTGAAGTCGAGACTGATTAATTAAGCTTTTACATATACAGCTTAGTATAGTATAAATCAGATACTGCAATCATCAGGAAAACACTACACTGGAGTACCTTTTTTCTGAGGCGACTCTTCCGGGCAGCCTCTCTGTTCTGCGCAAGCCTTCTCATGACCTGAATATGTAAAATCATCCCGGGTTTATAGATGGAAAAAAATCCTTTTTCTGTTTCAGGAATGAATCAAATCAGCTTATCTAGGGAATTGACAACTGAAGCTAGTTTGCTTTGGAGAATAAATTTCCACTGCCTAGTAAACTGAAGAAAGATGTACTACTACGTACTGCAGTAGCATGGATCTAAAATACTGTTAGATGGGATATGCTTCTGTTTTTACTCCTGTACCAGTATCTTACTACTATGTGATGGACTCAGATGGTTACCTTGTCTCGCGGTTTGCTTGCTCCCTGATCATCGTCATCCCCTTCCGGCTCCAGTTCATCCATGTGTGGAACCTCTTCCAGCTGCAAACCACACCGAAATGAACACACATGGCACCGACAAAACGACTGAATGAATCTTGGACGGTGATGAGTATCCCTACCCCGGTGTGGTCGAACTTGGTGTCCCCCTCCATGATTGTGGATCCGCTGGTAGCCTGGCCGCTGCTATCGACCTTGTAGGGCTCGCTGTTCCACATGCCGACCACGGGCGCCGGCCGCGGCTGCGGCTGTTGGTGGTGGTGATGGCGCTCGTACATCCCCATCCTGAGTGGTGCCGGCGCGAACTGCGTGGACGCCGTGGTCATGTACACCGGCGGAGAAGTGCCGGTGCCGCTGATCGAACGCCGACAACAACCAAGAGAAGTAAGGAAAACAATCAGCACCGAGGCTATGCTTTTGAGCTAGGTACGGGACAGAGTGCAAAGCCGGATACGCTCGACGAAAGCGTCGGCTGGTGTGATGAGAGCTGAGCTGCCAACGTACGCTACAAATGGCATATGCCGGTGGTGACCTGGCCGTGACGGCGACCACTCTGCTCTGCGCACTAGCTACAGTACAAGTCTGAAGAACCGAGAATGACGGCCGTAAAAGATGCGGCCATCCCCGCCCGAGTTACCGCCGTGGATGCTCGAGTCGGGCCGAGAGTGGTGGCCGGAATCTGGAATCCGGCCGTGGCATGTACTCTACTGTAACTTTTTTTACTCCGAGAGTGACGGGACGAATCCGGAGGCGCGTAGGAAGGACCGAAGAAGAAGGGATGGATCGCCAGCGCGAGTGGCCGTGGACGGAGCTGGGCCGGCCATTGTATCGATTTGGCTTTTGGCGCTTGCAAAGGCGGGGGCCATGACTCGTGACTTTTGTTTGCTTCGCTCTTGGGCACTTGTGGTCCACGACAAAACGCGACGCCAAGTTGCCAGTAGACCGGCGACGGCGACGCCAAATTATTGTTAGTTCGTCACGGGTGACGTCACGCCGCAGAAAGCACAATACTGATGCTAGTACAGTACTACTTCCTCCGTTCCAAATTAGATGTCATCCATTTGTCCAAAAGTGGATGTATCTAATACTTGTACTAACATGTTTAGATATATCCATTTTTTAGCAAATGAATGACATCTAATTTGAAACGGAGGGAGTAGTTTAGAGACCTCCGAGCCTGAAGAAGAAGAAGATCGATCCCCAACCAATCCCATAAAGTTCGATTGTATCTTACACTCGATCTGCGCTGTACGTACGGCGCACGGCGAAAGCAGGAGCTCCACGAGTAGTTGTGGATGGATCCAGGGGGCCCAGATGAACATCAGTGCAGTGACGCGTCCAGGTTCACCGCCGGCCCTCGCTCGCCGGCAAACACGATGACGTTTGATTGACAGGTCACTCAGTTGGTGGTGAGCGACGATGCACTCACTGACCGATCACCGCCGCTTTAGGATTCAGTGCCCGATCGAGTGACACCTCCTGGGTTGGCCATGACGCGGGACGCCGCTCCTCCTCTCCCAGTGCCGCAGCACGATACGTTTTGCCAGATCAAGACCTAATTCAGGGGCACATTTTGGTCTTTTCCGTTGGGGAGTCAACTATATCAGGCTCTGATGGAACCTGCCGGCCGTAGCCCTCCACCAAAGAGACCCGATGCCAAGCTCACCATTCATGACACACCGGTCGTCGATCACCGGCGTGTCCTGCTCAGGAACCGCCACCACCAAGCGTAAATTCGTGTTTCCCGTGGGCTTAAACAGGAAAGCTTTGTCCGACACACGGGTTTCTACGGCTGTTAGGACAGGGAACAAAGCAGGGTTCCGAGAATCGGCGCAAGGTATCTCCCTAGCCTGATATAGCGTTTCGATCCTACAAACGGTGGCTCTCAAAGCTGGTTAACAGTGCAGGCTTTGCCTTGGTTTGTTTCGTTTATGGTTGGCTGACATGATCTTTTTTTGGGATGCACTAGCCCACTTGCTAGCTACCAGTGATCAGTTGACATCATGCGGCGCCACCCATAGTGAAAAATCTAATGCAAATTGCGGTGCAAGTGCGTGCAAGTAAACTGCAGTCAACAGGGTCTCCTCTCTGTCTGCCACTTCTACTTCACACACTGTGCTAGTGTAACAGTTGACCACATAATTGTTTCTGAACTCGTAACGATTCAAATGGAAGAAATTCAGGAGAAATGAAGGGGAGGGGATTACACACACCTGAGCTTGTGGATGTTGAAATGGTCTTCGAGATATCCAGGGTAGAGCTCCATCATAACATGCCACTGCTTGAACTGGTCACCTCATGCCTATCAGACGGAGAACAAGAACTCATTCAGCACAAAAAGGGCGAAGAGGAATACCAGCTGTGTGATTCATGAGTACTCAAAGTTATGCGGTTCGGCCTAAAGTTGTCTAGCGTTGTAGGAACAAAGAGCCAGATATGGTCATAGAATACTACTCTAACCGAGATATGTTCTTTGAAGAAATTTATAAAGAATTTGTCTAAGGTTGTCTAGCGTTGTAGGAACAAAGAGCCAGATATGGTCATAGAAAAATACTCTAAGCAAGATACGTTCCTTGAAAAAACATAGAAATTCGATCACTTGTTCGACGCCCTTTATTCCGACGATATAAAGATTCTCGCGAACTCGGTTGGTTGGCAGAGAAAAAAAGGAGATCCTCACGAACGTATGTATGGTTTAGGATGGTTATTCCAGGCTTATTGGAGGGGCGAATATGATAAATTAGTCCTGTACCATTGCAGCAATTTTGCTCTACCATTCAGGGTAACCAAACCAAGCATGAAATTAGACGGAAGTAGCCTAAAATAGACAGCAGAGCTTATATTTGTGAGAAGACAGAAGTTGAATCTCTGTCTGAGCACCAAGAAGAATCATGCCTCTCTTTCACTCCAGAAAGAACTAGAAGACACACAAGCCATGTAGTGTTTTGCAAGCTGTAGTATGATGTTTTTTCTTATCAGTCAGATAGTGACCAACTCCTATATAAACCTCACTTAAAACTGATCCTAGCCCACAAAAATAACAGGCAGGGAGTAGGACTGAGCTCGATCTTGACGATGAAAGATGCATACTCCGTCAGCGAGAAAACAAAATCAATTGAACATAGCGGCAGAGAAATTAGTACCCGGTTGCGGTCTTTTCGTCGAAAGAGGATGATGGCCTCCAAGCTTTCAGCCAAGAACTCGAAGGCGAATCGCAGAACACAAGAGAATCCACAGGTGTGTGTGCTGTAGCTGCTGAGCTTCAGACCAGAGGGCACCAAGTTGGGCAGATGAAGCGATGCAGCGTTATATAAAGAGCCGGCTGTCTTCGTTCGAAAAGGAGGAGCTAGCCAAAGTATAAAGAGCCTCCAGTATCTAATATTATCACCTGGGCCTCATATGCTGAGGAAGTTAGGATGCACTAATTATTCTTTCCGTAAGCTAGTTGGCCATGTATGTGCAGAGTTGCTTGCTTGCACACAGGGACTCTTACACACCTCATCACCTAACCACGGAGAGAGCCAGGAAAGTGTGCACATGATTCCGACAGAGGAGCAAGATGGTAACTTTCAGGTGTAAAAGAAGCATCGGCTTTTTAGGCTGCATTTTCAGGCAGACACGCTTGGTTACTCGGACAGATCGACACATTGTCAGCTCAAAAATTTCAGGTAAAACCAGTGACTGAAACTGCATTGGAAAGGCGGCTCCGAGTAGATTATACTACAAAACCACCAAGCAAACATGGTTAAATACTGCACTGCATCCACTGTCACTAATGATTAGGCAGAAAGTTACTTACAACTAACAACACTCATCAGAGAAGGCACAAATTTACACATGTTAAATCCCCTTAAATGTTGTAAGATTGTTACCCACAGCCCACAGGTACCCGGACAGTGCTAGTTACAGAACTAAGGTCACACAAGATTGCAAATATCTACTATCAGTAATTATATTGCTAGGGTAGTAGGGTGTGCCATTGGGTGGGGTTAGGGCTGATTAAGGCAAGGAGGATTTAAGTAATAAGCACCCTTGTGAAGTGTGATGACCCTATAATGGGGATCATGTTAGATTCCATGATGCAATCGAGGGACATCGTCACTAGATTCACCTGCTTGGGAGGGTGCATGGTGGAACTTGCCATTTCTGGGGTATCCCTGATCACCAACCCTCTAAACCTCCCCAAAAAGAAGCCTGCTAACCAGTCATCGTTCCTAGATGCTCATTTGCCGGTGTATCGGCATCTTTTCTTTAATCATTCATCTTGATGAGTTCGTTCTCAAGACGAACACGTCATACTGATCAGTCTTGAGCTTTGTTGATGCTCTGCATAATTGAGCGGTAGCGATGCCTATCAAATCAGCACGAGTGAGTGAAGTACCATAAAATTCAGTTGAATCAAACTACACATCTCTTTAAAAAATGTAATGCAAAATTGCACCAGGTTTCTCATATCTGGTCTAAATTTTTTCACTATTGGGCAATGATTGCCCATATCTTTCTCAAAAGCAGGAACGAGCTAGGCTGCACAAACACTCTGAATTAAGAAACAGAGACGAAGAAGGAACATATAAAAACTGTTAATCCTGGTGGGGGCAGGCATGCACTCAGCTCCCTTTTGTGAATTGCGTAATAAGAGGCTGGTGGGTGACGACGAAGAATTCCCCTTTGCCATAAAGGAGCCAAAAAGAAGGGGAACCTTTCGACGGCCAACCTAAAGATAAGATAAAACCACTAGCAAGAAGGAGGAAGGATTGATTGATGATCAATTGGTTAGTGGCGTGGTGTAATTAAGCGCCAATGATGCGGTCTTCATTACCGCGGATGCAAAGCTAATAATAAACAAGAAAATTAACTTAATTTTCAGATCATCAGAGATTAACTTAATGCAAACCACGAAGGAGGGGCCCTCGATGATGGCAGCCATTGATAGTGTTGAAGCTGTTCGTGGAGGCATATCGCTGTCCGGCTGCATTTTTGTTGCTGTGTTTTTCGCCGATCGGCGGACGATTCCTTCGTGGCCTCACCTTCCATTTTTGCTTGATCAGTTTGCCTAGTCGCCCCTGCCTTTTGCCCTCCCTTTTCGATGTTCATCATGTTTGTGTACGATTTAAGGGAAAATTTATAGCCCGTTAGGTTTTTCCTTATAATGTTTTTGGAAACAAATTACACCAAAAACATCTAAACGTGGGACAGTTGTCCCTAAATAACAAATGCCCCTGCAAAATATAAAAAATTACAAAATCCATTGGGAGCACATCTTTTGAGCAGAATCCGTCGTCGCTCGAAACTCCGCCGTCGGCAAGCCCGAAGGGGGACAAAGTAGACGGAACAACTGCTGAGTCGCCGACATGACACCGCATAAAACGTGCATGATGGGAGTAAAGCATATCGACGGGGGCATCTCCCCATTCCACTCGGGCCATCGGGTGCATGTACTCGTGGCATGGTTGAAGCTAGCATGTAAGGGTTGGGTTCAAGTGAACTCAATGGATTGTGCTAATCTAGACTTAATTGCTTCTTAGAAATATCTATCACTTTGTTAAACCTAGCTCATAGTTTTATAGAGATGAACCCATTGATTTACTTTGTTGGCTTCATCCCAACCTGGCCTACAAGAAGACTCGTGAAGGGACAGACAAAACGAGAAGCATCATTGCCATCGTCATGAGCAATCCACTGGTGACGAAGATGAAGAACCACTGCACACTGAACAGCTCCCCCTGGCCCCTCGACGTCGCCAAACACACCATCGAGTAGGGAGCTGAGAGACCTTGTTTGATGGGCCACCGCCACCCCCATCAAGACGGTATGGCCACAAAACCTAGAAGTGTATTCTCGACTAAACGTCGGACACCCAGATCCGTGCACCCCCCCCCCCCCCCCCCCCCCAACACTCCCCACCTATTGCCGCTAGCGCATCATATGAAGGGGAGGGGAACCAGCAGTCTCGTTGGTGGGAGGCAAAGGACTTACGGTGGTTGCGGATAGGGTTTTTCAGAGGAGAAACTCGTTTAGGTTCTAGTTTGTAGTTTATCTAGATCCGATAGTGCACCAAAGACTGTAGAGTTAATGAAATAACAAATTACTTACATGATGGATAACAGTTGTGGTTTCTCTTTCCACCGTATTTGTGGTAGATGTCAACTCCGCCTCCCACACACAATATTCTTTTTTTTTGCGGATAAACGAGAGCTTTGATAATGGGGAAATAAACCCTAGACACCACACAACTCTTATCCTCACCGGCCAATTTTGTCGTTCTCCCTCGCCTCATGTGGTTTGTATCGCCACCGGGAGGTGGGGAAGACCATGGATGTTCGCGCTAGTAGATTCTTGGTATATTTTGTTAGGTTTTAGTGTTATCATGTCGTTAATTTGGTTCGAGGATGAAGGCAACAGTGTTGTGGAATTACTACCTTTGGCCATGTCTCGTCATGGTGGTGATTTCGGGTGTTTTTGTGGGGAACATGAGGGTTGGTTTCCCTAGATTTTTTTTTTGATAATTTACCACATATATTAGGTCAGCGAGCCGCCTCATTAAAACCCTGCCAGTCCCTTTAGGTACCCTGGTTAGGGAAAGAGTGCGTCTGAAACTCGCCGCCTCCAACACCATCATCCACACCATTACAATCAGCCAAAAGGCTGTGAGTCAGAAAAGCCGGAGGCTCAGCTACCCAATTAAACGACCCATTTTGAATCACCGCATACTTTGCGCAATCATGGGCCGCTTGGTTAGCTTCGCGACGGGCAAATACAGTAGAAAAGGAGGAGAAAACTTCCCCTATCTCACATATCTCATCTAAGATACTCTTGACAAACGATCTATCTCCATCTCGATTCTTCAGAAGCTTCAGAAGAACCTCACAGTCTGTCTCAAGACAGACATTAGAAAAAACCCCTTTGAATAGCCAGGTTACAAGCATCTCGCATAACCAGTGCCTCAATGACCAAGGGATCAACAATCCCCTCATAAACCCCTGCAGAAGCAGCCAAGAAACCATTACAATCGCGTGCCACAATCCCAACTGCAGCTCTCCCTTCATCCAGCCGAACCGCACCATCTGAATTAATCTTCACTATATTTTCGGGCGGCTTCCTCCATTTACTCGATTGTCTCCAATGATTCCCTAAGGTCTGCTTCCTCGGCAGCTCCAGAGTTTGGAGAGTTTCCTTTATGGACTCCATGGTCTTCGTGGGATTATACCCAGCCTCCCCATGTGTGATATTATTTCTGGAAGTCCATATGGAATACATCACCGTAGTGATCATAGCCCTCTCGTTTGAGGTAAAAGAAGGGTCACAAAGGATGTCCTTTGTCCACGTATCTGGGTGCAACCTCGGAAGTTTCAGGACCAATGTCTCCCTTGCTGCTACCCAGAACATCTTTGCATGACTACACTCAATCAGAGCAAAATACCACGAGTGCTATTCTCCATTATATGTCGCCATGAAAGAGTCCTATAATCAGGTAAAATCCCTCGAAGAACTCTCCACCAGAACACTCGCACTTTAGGCACTACATCAAGCTTCCAAAGCCTCTTCCACATATCCGCATCATCATCACATGAAGACACAGCTTCCGTATTGGTACTCGTCTGGTTCATAAGAATATTCTCCATCAATGCTCGATACCCAGAGCGGACCGAATAAATTCCAGATTCTTCTTTGGACCATGCCACCCAATCGGCTCCACTGACTTGCGCTAGTGGAATTTTCAAGATCGCCTGAGCATCCGGTGCAAAGAACAAGTTCTCGATCAGTGGAACATTCCACTTCCGATCAGCAGTGATCAGTTCATTCACTGTAGTTAAGTTCGAGGCATATCTTCGGCCCATGGGCCGCATCGAGTGTCTCTCTGGGAGCCAATTATCCTCCCAGATGGAGATGCTATCTCCTGCACCCACTCGTTTCATTAGCCCAGCTTTTAAACATTCTCTTCCCGCCAAGATCGCCCGCCAAGTTTTCGACGCCGTCTTCGGTATAGATGCCTCCATCAGATCCTGATTATGGCAATATCGTCCAAGTAGAACTTGGGCACAGAGGGATGTGGGATTTGTAAGGAGCCTCCACACCTGTTTTCCAAGAAGAGCAAGGTTAAATTTATGTAAATCTTTAAAACCCATACCTCCCTTGTTCTTCGGCACAGTGAGCTTATCCCAAGATAGCCAATGCATCGACCGCTTATCCAGATTTCCACTCCACCAAAAGTTCCCCGAAATAGAAGTTAGTTTTCTGCAGGAGCCTTTGGAGAGTTGGAAACAACTCATACAGTAGGTAGACATAGCTTGGATAACTGACTTAATCAGGGCTTCTTTCCCTGGATATGACAGATGTTTCTCAGCCCAGCCATTCACCTTACTTCTAGCATTATCATCTATAAACTCGAAAGCATCACTTGTTAATTTGCCAACAACAGTTGTCAAGCCAAGGTACTTTTCACTGAAAGCTTCTACTAGTATGTTCAGACCATTTTTCACTTCATTTATGTGCCCCTCTGAAATACATGGGCTAAAAAATATTGCACTCTTGTCTCTGTTTACTCTTTGCCCAGAAGCTTGATCATAAATCTGAAGTATTTCATCCAGTCTTCTCGCACTCTGTCCATTTGCATTGATGAAGATCAGACTATCATCGGCAAAAAGAAGATGCGAAATCCAAGGTGATCTGTTACAAACACGCACTCCCCTATCAACAAATCCTGTGCTATAGTTATGTAGAAGAGCCGTCAAACCTTTGCCACAGAATAAAAAAAGGAACAGTGAAATCGGGTCTCCCTGTCTGATTCCCCTCGTGGGATGAAAAGGTTCCAGTAAGGCCCATTGACCTTAACTGAAAATCTGACAGTAGACAAACACCTCATGATCAACTGAACTAGGCGGAAAGGAAACCCTAGCTTCAGCATCATCGCTTTGAGGCAGGGCCACTCGACACGATCATACGCTTTCATCATATCAAGTTTAACTGCACAGTGGCCTTTCTTCCCTTTCTTTTTTCTCTTCATGGAATGAATGCTCTCAAAAGCAACGAGAGCATTATCCTGAATTAAGCGTCCCGGAACAAAAGCGCTCTGTTCCTGACTTATAGTATATTCCAAAACTGGACTCATCTTATTTGCGATAGCTTTTGTTCCAATCTTATACAGAACATTGCAAAGAGAGATCGGTCTATACTGCTTAATAGACTGTGGGTTTCTGACTTTCGGGATAAGTGTGAAAGAAGTGTCATTTAGCTGGTCCGGCAAGGAACCACCATTTAGAAAACCAAGCACTGACTCGCACAAGTAATTCCCAAGCAGATCCCAATGGCGCTGATAGAAACCGGCCGTGAACCCATCCACCCCAGGAGCCTTGGAGGGATGCATCTGAAATAAAGCTTTCTTCACTTCCTCGGCCGTGAAATCTTCTTCCAGTATAATTCTGTCCTCCAGAGTGACCTTTTATTCCACTAGATCCAAAAGTCCCTGGAAATTTGGATGTCCTTCTGAGCTATAGAGGTGTGTGTAAAAACCCTGAATCTCGCTCTTAATATCATCAATTTCCTCACAGACAGAACCATCCTCCCGATAAAGCCTGTTAATCGCATTAATCCTTGTACGCTGAGATGCGTAAGCATGAAAATAAGCTGTATTGCGATCACCGGACTTTAACCAATTAACTCTTGATCTTTGCTTTATCCAAATTTCTTCTTGGAAGAGCACTTCATTAATCCTCTCCATCAATTTCTTTTCTTCTACTGATGGGCCGCGGCCCACCGAGATCCTTCTTACTCGGTCCAATTCCCGTCTTAAATTTGCAAGCTTCTTTTTGAAATTACCGAAAGCTGCTGTACCCCAGGACTCCAAACCCTTCTGCACAGACTTCAACGAAGTTGCGAATCCACTCAGGCCTGGTCCTTTCTCAGCATTGTGCCATAACTCTTTTATCAATTTATCATAATCTCCATGAGTCTGCCACACATCTTCATATCGAAACATCCTCCCGCTATTCATGCGTTGAGATGTGAACTTTTTCATCTCAATAGAAAGCATACAGTGATCCGATTGCACCATACTCACATGCCTAACATCGAGGACTTGGAACATCTGACGTAATGGTTCAGTTGCGAGAGCATGATCAAGACAAGCTTTAACATTAGCTTCTCCATCCTGTCTATTATCCCACGTAAAAGGCACCCCAAAGTAGCCGAGGTCCTACAACTCGCAGTCCTCCACCACATCTCTAAAGGCCCTCATTTGCCCCTCTTCTCTACCCTGCTCACTAAAATGCTCCGTGCTGTACATTGTTTCGTTGAAATCACCAACACACAACCACGGCAGATTTTGGAGCCCCTTCAGTCTCCTCAGTAGAGTCCATGTATGATGTCTGTTTTCACGCCTAGGTTCGCCATAAACCCCTGTGAATCTCCACTTCGGAACTGACTTATCTCTGTATTCGATCACAGCATCAATATGTTTGCTACTATAATTCTTGATCTCCACCGTCACAGCTGAAGACCAGAACAAGCCAACACCGCCACTCAGGCCATCACTATCCACAGCAAATCCTCCGGCAAAGCCAAAGGTGCTAATCAATTTTTCCACACGTTTACCTGCTATCTTTGTTTCCATCACGAATAGCAAGGCAGGGTCCATTTGCTTCACGAATCCGCGAAGCTCTCGAACTATCGGGTCGTTCCCAAGTCCCCGACAGTTCGCACTCAAGCAACACATTATAACCGGCGTGGCTGCAGAGCAGCCGACGCCGATGAACTAGTAGAATCAATTGCCACTTTTTTCTTCTTTGCATCAGGGGTCACCCCCTCTTTCCTCAAATCAGCTTCCTCCCTCTCCGAACCCGCAGTCTTAGGGTCATACATAACCAGATCTTTACCCGTATTTTGCTCAGCTGATTGCTTTGTCGAGGTAGCGGACGTTTTATCCACTTTCATATAGACCTGGGGTTGTCTCCCTCCACGGACTCCTTGGTTCCGTCCTCTACCTCTTGAACCAGGGTGGCTCTGCGTACGCATACCCCTCTGTTCTGTGTCATGTTCATAATCCTCTTTGCCGTCCATGCTCTCATCCATCTGATAAGAGTCATAGAAATCATCATAGCCTCCCTCTGCATAGGGTGGGCCATTCTTCTTCCTCAGATCATTGGGCGCTCGAAGAAAAGAACCCCATGGTAAGGCTCCAGTTTCATCTCTTTCCCCCGGTGTTGGGCACCTTGAATCAGCATGCCCCAACAGTCCACAAGAAAAGCAGAAATAAGGCAAGAACTCATATTGGACCGAGTACCAGAAGGTCTTATTCAATTTTGTGGAGTCAAGCCCCACCCATCGCATGAGAGGTTCCTTCACCTTTATGAAGACCCTTGCACGCAAATATTCAGCACTAACAAGGCCGTCTTTATTTGTATCTAGCTTGACGAACTCTCCAACCTTGCTGGCTATCTTTTTCCCCCATTTTTCATTCAGTTTGTTGTAAGGGAGGTCAATAACACGCACCCACATTAGTAGACGATCAAACTTGAGCTCCAAGGGACGGCTACGACCATCGAAATTCTCCAGTACCACGGCGCACTTCGACACTTGCCATGGCGATCTCTCCCAGATCCTATCACGATCCCGTTCATGGTCCAATTCAACAATGAACATGTTGTGGCCACCATTACGGAAGATCAACCCCTTAGGGTTCCCCCACGCTGGCCGAAGAGCAGACGAGATCGTGTTAATGCTAAAAACCTTGGGTTCAGGAACCAAGATCTTGCCCGCAATCACCCAGATCGGCTTTTCCTGATCATCCTCATCATCATCGACCAGTCTATCGGATTCCGCAGCTGACACTTCAGATCTTTCATCAAATCCTCCATTGATGGCTTCTTCCCAGATCCACCCCCTGCCTCCCAGGTCGATTTCTTCCCTTCCTCTCCTTCCTTCCCGGTCCCCGCCGGTTGTTTCTGAGCGGTCGCCATGCGAGCGATGACAACCCCCACCTCTTCTTGACTCGGGGTAGCCCCGGTCTCGGTCGTTGCGGCCCCGACGATCACCGACGGCCGCCGTCACAAGTTACTCGGAACCCTAATCGCCTCGAGAGGAGACGAAGCGGTGTTTCCGGAACTTCCTGAGCCTACTGAGCTTGTGGGGCCTTTCCCTAGATTATTGGATATGCCAGTTTGTAGGAGAGAGTCGTCAACCATGATTCTTTGTCTCGGTTCGCAGTGGTGTTGCTGGTCTTGCATGTATGGGATGATATGCACAAATTTAGTCATACCAACTGTACTAACTCATTGCAACATTTTGTTTTGTGTCCTGTAGAAGTTCATGGGAGAATGCCGCAACGTCTCAAACAAGCCTATGCAACAAATTCCACATCTATTGCAACAATACGTCGAGAAAAGGTCACAACAAATGCAACAGTAGCACAAGGCGTTTCGTTGCACTTCCCCTAGGGTGACGCACCGAAGCAAGTAATGGCGCGTGACTAAGATCCTCACGTGATCGGGCTGGGTGCGCTTGACCCTTATAAATGTACATGCCATTAGCCTATTTACATACTACTACGTCGCATGCTACCTACCTGTCCGTGGTTGTCGTGGTTTATTCCTTAGGATCAAAAGAATGAGGCAAAGTGAGCATGGTGATAAGTTATACAATTCCTGAAAGTGAAGGTTTAGTTTAACATAGTATTTGCTGGATCCCAAAGCAAGCATGGATCTTTGCTGATTGTTTTATATCGTCTTAGGAGTGCTGATGAGTGAGTAGATGTGGTCTAATTAAGCTGGTGATGGAGGGTGTATGCATGCATGCATGCATGGTGGCATTGGCTTTGCAACTTGGCTTGATCTTTTGTGTAGAGAGAATGGAACTTGAATACTCTCGACTATTGGTTTGTACCATGAGGCAAGCATGCCAGGGACGCGATTCCTAGCTTGGTGCTACTCCACTGATCTCCAAGTTGCTTACCGATGGACTATGCTAAGAGCCCAACGACGACGTGAGCCGTGGCATCTTATGAAGTGATAAGTGGAGAATAAACAAGCATGTTAGCAAGATGACCCCCGGGCGGCCAGCTAAATGGTTGTGGCTTTTATTGTGTGTGAGACTCTCTCCCTCTTTTGGTTTTGAGGATATACCTTTAATTGGTCATGCGCTCCAAACGGACCTTCAATGGTGCCTCTCTTTTTTTCCCAAGGAAGAACACTTCATGGCTGACAGGATTAAGCTATTCACATTTCCAGGTAGGCATCAAAGATAAGAGGCCAGTCCTGATGTGTCCTACTCAAGGGTCAGGGCGTTTGCGTATGTGCACTCCTAAATCGGTTGACATGACATGTCGAACAAATTAGACAGTATATACTCATCACTACGAGACAATACTTCCTTCGTTTCAAATTATTTCACATATTAGATGTGCCTGAACATTTATAAATTTAAACACGTGGTTACAAAAACAAAACAAAAATCAACATCTACGATACAAATTGTATGCATATGAATTTATAAATTTTACACGTATTTACAAAAAAATCAACATGTTCGATATGAAAGTGTATTTTATGATGATGGTTTTAACAATATTAATCCAGTTTAGTAGACGTTGATATTTTCCTCTATATACTTGATCAACCTTTAATATGGCTGACTTTGACCAAATGTAATCTGCGTACGTAGTAATATGAAATGGAGGGAATTCCAGCTGAGGACTTCTTCTTTTATTGTTGAAAAGCACTTGTCAATTGCGACAACAAACTTGGACTCTAGGTTAATTCCAAGGACCGTGGGACTGAGTTGGGATATCTACAAAATTGAGTACATGGGTGTCGTCTTTCAATTAGAAAAAGAAGAGGTATTGTGCAACTTCAGAGTTTTTTTTAGCAGGCGCAACCCCACCCACGGCATGGCGAATACTCCTGAAGGATAAAACTAGTACTAGATTTGTGCAGATGGATGTCTCCCAGCGCGAGCTTCGCCACCTCAATGTAAGCTTTTCGCTCGCCCCTAAACACATTGTGGTTTTCTTCTTTCTAAATGTACCACAAGACACATACGAGACAACTGTTGCGCTCCCGAGCTTTGCAGGTGATGGGGATGTGACGATCTTTTCACACCGAAGGTTCACATGGTCAGATTGCATGACCGCTGGTGGGATGGGGAGATCAAGCCAACTGTTGTTGACGAGCTTGAGCACCTCATGAAAGTCTGTGCTATCTTTGCAGTTTGCAACTAGTTTTTTTTTTTGAACGAGAGGGTACAAACCTGCGTACAATCAGAGGATACAAACAAGAAGAACAAACGCATATTCATACAAAAGGTGCTCAGCACAAAGCACTACAGCAGCGAAGAACTGCTGAACCACCAGAGCTCCTCTACGCCGACGATCACCGGAGAAGAAGAGAGCAAACCTCGAACCGCCTGGAAGAAGGAGGACCTCCAACGTTGAAGAAGACCGCATGATCCACTCGCCGCAAGCGACGAGATCTTGACGATGAACAAGCACGGCCAAGCCGCCCCCACAACCAGCTCCAACACCACCTGCCGCCGGGGCAGCCAAGCCGTGCCAGAACCACTACCACCGCGCCCACCTTCCCAACGCCAGTGCCGAGCACCAAACCTCTCCGCTCCGGAACTCCACCTCCAGAAGACTCCACCCCTCGCCACCACGGCCGGCCGGAGAAGCCACGAAGAGACAGAAACCAGAGGAACCAGCAAAAGCAAGCGCGCCACCCCCCGCAGCTCCACCCCTCGCCACCACGGCCGGCCAGGGGAGGCAGAGGCACACGCCAGCAGCACCAACTCCTGTACAGGGCCCAGAACCTCCCGACGACGCCGGAGGCCGCGCCGCCAGGCCGGCGAGGAATAGGCACAAAATCCAACGTATGGTGGCCACCGCCGAAACGACCGCCATGACCGGACACCGAGCATCCAGCACCACTGCCAGTCCTCGCCAAGGAGAGCACCAGCAGAAGGACCAGAGCAAGCTTATTCGTCGCCGCCTTCTCCGCCATCGACAGTAGAGGAGAACCGCACGAAAACCTAGGCTACCTAGCTACCCTAACTAGAAGCAGACAAATCTCGCCGGTGATTCGACCCCCCTCCCCCCACCGCCGGCAGCAAGCCGACGGGAAGGAGGAGGGCGGCGGAATCGCTGGCGGGAACACGGGATCGCCCTCCGGTCGCCTCTCTGGTTTACTGTAGAAGGGGAACGGGGAGGGGATAAGGTCTTTACTCTAGTTTGCAACTAGTTGCAGCACCCTATTATTGGATGCCCCATTACGAAGTTTTCAAAAATTGCGAAATAAATCATGGACATGGATTGTGTTATGTATTGTGCACCCACAAAGTTTCATAAAAAAACATGACCATATGTGACATGTGCAAAAAAGAAAAATACCTAAGTGAAAAGGGGTCATTTTGTTCATTTTTCAAAGCACATTGAAAAGATGGTCTTGTTTTATTATTTTTTCAAAAAGAACATTGAACCCGTGTAGATGAAGTAAATGATGCTAAACCTCCTAGCTAAGAAATCAAGAAGTCTCCGCTAGCCACACCAGAGGCAGTTCGATTGCCTCCAACTCTACCCTAAAGTGTGAACCCAAAACTCTTAAGATATCCAACCAGGGAGTGACTTGACTCATCTCGAGAGGGAGACACAGTCACGCAAGTTCGTCAAAGCCGAAGCCTATCTCAGGAAGCCAAACTTTTGACATTACTCGTGCATATATTGATTATTAATCAGTATACGTACGTCTAGAGTTTCTGGTAAGCTGAACTCCTGAAACAAAACAAGCACATGCATGTATATCCGTTAGGTGTGCCTGTAAACTATGATGAACAGCACTAACAATGTGGACGGCCCAGTATATATGAACATGCTCTACTTGAGCTGGAGGGCCAATAATTATATTGGGGTCTAGACTTCAGCAGCTACTGGATTTTGGTAAACTAATTAACGTTCCTAAAGTCTAACATAATCATTGTTTTATCTACAAAAGATGGACCGAATTATCTTATTCTTACACAACCTAATACATGTTTGTACTTGTATAAACACTCACCGTTTTATCTGAATTAATTCACCGAGTTACGTATTCGGGACCAATGCAAATGGAATTATAGCCTTTTTCCGAAAAAAAAAGAGTGGTTTCTTTACAAGTACATGAAATGGAGGTTCCATTCCTTCAACAAAGTGTGAGTTTGGTGGGGAAACCCTTTCTCCTAACATATACCCTGCCTTTGTTCCACTAAGGGCAATAATTTGCACAATGTGTATCCAGCAAATGGAGCAGCGAGTGCCATCTCTACCTCACATATTTTTTTCTTTATTTGAACAGGCACAACGCAAAGGTTGGTAGGCTCCCCTTGACCCTTGTGCTCACAAGCAGGGGGCACAAAACCTCACCTCGTGGAGAAGAACACTATGTGCGTCACCAAGGCTGGCCTCCGGTTGCTCATGCGCCTTTAAGCTGACTAATGCTCTGGCTAATGACCAGTGCAGCTCTCATGAGTAGATTCCTTGTGCTTTTGACTACGCTTATGAATTATTCGGTCCCTTGTACATTTGAGGCTTTGACTTGGTGCTATATGTGGGTGGATTTTAGTTTGGTCTACCATCAGGTTAGAGATATTTTTCCTGCAAATAAATGGCTGCAGCTATATTGCTTTCTTAGTTGTTGGACCTTTTTAACCTAAAGCATGGTAAAGTTAATATCGAGTAGATTTTTTAAGGAAACATCCGCTTATTCTTATTGACAATTCAAATAGCAAAGTGTACATATAGATCCTACTTCCGCTTATAATATATAGAAAAACATAGAACATACCATCTTCAAATTAATAAATCGATGAAGGTATTGGACTTATTTATCTTCCTTGCTTTCAACTATGTACCTTACAAAGACTTCTTTGCGATTGTTATCAACACCACTAGAAAGTAGATTATCAATTAACTAACTTAGCATGGTGTCGGTTTCCTACATGTAACCCATCATGTTGTAATCCAGTTGGGTTGGTATATAAATGCATCATAAGTAAGAATACAAACATAAAGTTGATGTGTAAATAACACTAGGAAAGTAAAGAAAACTATATTTCCTAAAAAAAAGAGTCCCTCTCCAAGACATGTCGTCAAGTCTAAAGTCAAGCTTGTGAGGCTATCTTGAGCTCAAATAGTCTGATAAGACTTTCTGGATATGTATCTATGTAACTTTGTCAAGCTTACACATGTTTATTGAGTTTACTCTAGTTTCCATACATATTTTTCCTATGATGCACACTCAATTGGTTGTGTTGCGCTTGAGCCTAGCTGAGCTTTCTCAACTTAGTGCATTTTTATGCTGGTATTTTTTAACTATAGAGCATTGTCGCATCGCTGATCTCAAACCTTCACAAGTTTTTTGAGCCAAGTCGGCCCAATAAAACGTTTAAATACTATGTCACTAGGCTGAAGCTCAAGCCTTCACAAGGTTCTTTCGAGCCAAGCTTGATATAAACTTGACGCAAGCTGAGCCAAGCCCAGCCTTAAAGAACTAGCTTGAGCTTGTCTTGTTCACAACCCTACTTCCACCATTGGGCAACATCAGAAGAAGTTTGTAGCATACGATCCAATTTCATTAGTTAACTAATAAGCGCACAACCAATCGAATAAACTGAAAAACACACTAACTACATACATATTGATAACACTAAAAGTTACATTGTAGATCATTGCAGTCATTGAACCTAGATCAACCTTCTGAATCTCGATGTCAAAACTCCGATGAAAAATTGTAAACAATCAAACATGCGTAATATATTTATAGTAGCGAAAAGGGTAGAGATACATGAACTGACTACATCGATTACAGATTAAAATTTAAAAGAAATGAGCAAATTTTCGAGATTTTCAAACTCTTTTTTCTTTCATGACACAATTTTCTATTTTTCTGAATGTATCCGTAGAAAAATGACATGGATACACTCGGATGGTACACAATTTTATACTTTTCAGAATGCATCATATAAACCACAAACAACTAAATTTTGAATTGCCCTCGAGTCGCTCATCCAAATCCTACTATATATAAAAGTTCATCAGATTCGCACCAAGTTCTGGCATCCACGTCGCCCCGCAAACCAACGTCCGTTCGATCATGCTTTAAGATTCGTGTTTACTGTAGCTAGGCAATTTCTTCCAATCAGAAACGGCCACGCCTCCTCGCACGGTTTTTGGCGCATCCAATTTACGAAAAAGAACCCGACACTTTTGAAAACTAACCCACGGTCCAGATGCTAACACAAGGAAGGACCTAATTGCAATTCTAAAACAATTACGGGTTTTTTTGCAAAACTGCCACGCATAATCCCCCCGCACCCTCTTCCTCTCTCGCGACAGCGCGGTCGCCGGCGGCGCCGCCGCGCCGCCACGCCGCTCGACGCCTCCCCCTTTAGATCCACTGACACGCCGGCCTCCGCCGCCTCTCTCTCTCTCCCTCCTCCGCGAAGATCACATGCCGGAACATCGCGAGCACGCCGGAATCGCCGTCGGCGCGCTCGATGGCCGTCGCGGCATTTCTTCCTCGCCGGCGACGCTCCGGTGGCTCAGTGGCGGCGGCGCCGCCAGTTTTTGGTAGCTAGCGTGCGCGCGCACCCACCGCGACCCTCCGCGCGCTCCGAATCGCGCTACCGCGACGCCGGCGACCTCGCCTCCGCCGCAGGAGCTCCGGCCACTGTGACGTCATCTCGACGTCGCAGTGGGCCTGGGCCGTCCAAACGGCCTCGCTACTGGGCCGGCCCAACTCCTCTGCTGCTATTTCGGCCTTTTATTTTTTTCCTCCTTTCTGTTTCCATTTTCCATTTTCCAAAATTTTCCTAACTTTTCAAATAGACATCCAAATCAACTCAAAACAAACTCAAAAAAAAATATACAAACCAAAACAACCACTTCAAATACTTACACACCTTTTCCAAATTATTTTAAATTCCACATAAAAATTGTAAGAAAAACAAAATAGCCATTTAAAATACATTCTGACCTTTCCAAATTTATGCCAAATCTTAAATTTGAATTCCACAACTTTCTTTTTAGCACAAATAAAAACCACAATAAAAAATATCAGTAACAGCATGAAAAATATATCAGAATGACCACACAAAAACAAACAATGCCTAATTATATCATATGACCACAATTAAAATTCCAAATCTTTAGATTCCTCACAAACTTGCCAACACACAATATTTATAAATTCCAATAGATTCAAACCCGAATTTTTTCCCAATGTGACCATTTCAAAATTAAATTTCTTCACCACGTTATTTACAAATACATAAAAAAAAACTACAAGAATAAACATCGCCTGTTGATGCCATATGAATTCTACATAATCAAATAACTTCTAAAATATTCAACAAACAAAAAATATAAATTAACAAAATCCTCACACAAATAAACGCTGAATTTTTATGCCAAATGGCCGAAATTCAAACATGAATATTTCAAATATTTACATCCTCCTCAAATCAAATCATTTTGTTAACGTTAAACGCATTAAACATAGCAACATAAACAAAAAATAAAATAAACGTTTGTATTTATGCCATATACACAAATCCCAATATAACCTAAGCACATTTCAATCTTCAATTTCCTGCAAAATTTCAACCACAAAATATTTTAGAATCCCAAAACGCTCAAATCCTAAAAGTTTTCGAACACAAATATTTCAAAATTTAAATTCGTCGCGCCACGTTATTTAGACCACAAAAATAAACAGTGCATACTTATGTCATACGACCAGATTTAAAATTTAAAATCTTAGAATTCCTAACAAACTTGCAAGCACAACATACTTTTCTTTTTTTTTACAGCCTAACTTCAACAAAATTCTACATCTAAAAAACAATTTAAACGCAAACTTTTTCGAATTCTACGAATATTAAAACCTACACACATTTTGAATACCCATGTTACCAAATTTAACTTACATTACATTCACTCCACACGCTAACGAAAAAAAAAAGTAGAAATTAAAAACTTATTTCAAATACTTCGAAACCATTTCCAAATTATTTGAAATCTTAAATTTACAAAAAAAAAGTAAAAGCACACAAGTCTTCACACCATTTTATAAAACATATATTTCATAATTTTCTTTCCAACTCAGATAAAATGCAAGCAAAAAAAATATCAATAATACAATTTAGTATTATTCACCCAATAACATGTTTCATTTAAATAGAGGTTGCCAAAACATTTAAATACAATTACCCATTTTTATATCATGAGCTTTCACATGTAAAAATAAAAAAATCACAGATGCAAATATCGAGACACAACTGTTTCATACATATTTCTCAAGCAAATATAATTGAATCAACAAAACAAAAAATTAAAGCAAACCATTCTTCCAATAATTTACCACGCTTTATATATATTGTTTCACGATATTGTCAAATTCATAACTTCCGAACCGTAATTCACAAAATTGATAAGAAAAACTAATATACCTTTTTATATTTATTAAGGAACTTATGGGAAAAACTATTCACAATTACTGACTAATCAGACATATTCCAAACAGCAGATCCTAATTTAGTATACATATATTCTTGCATTCTTTTCAAAATGTAATATTCGAGACTTTCTCAAAAATATTCCACATGAAATCTGTAAAATATTATTTCGATTTAAAACTTAATCAAAACAACAAATTCTCACAAAGACACGACAGTATTTCTTTTCCTAACGACAATTTAATCATTACATTTTCACGCTGACAAACAGAGCCAACAATCACACGGCCGCGCCATCAAACTACAACCATATGCAAACATTCAAATTTGCTAAAAATGTCCAAATACTCCTGATAATAAATTACAACAAATTTTACCATTTTTAATCACAACATATACAGTGAGCTTTACTAAGTGATGGAATATAAGAGCTGCTTTTATTTAATTCTAACAACCATTTTTTTATGGCCCATAAAAGATAAAAGAAATGTAAAATAATCCGAGTATTCTTTAAGCAAAAGAAGAAGATACAAAAAAAATACTACTTACGCAATGTTCCCATCCCTTTAACAAACGATAATGGATTCATTTTACAAAAGATAAAAGAAATGTGAAACAATCCGAGTATTCTTTAAGCAAAAGAAGAAGATCCAAAAAAAGAAATATTGTTCAGGCAATATTCCCATCCCTTTAACAAATGATAATGAATTCATTTTTTTTATAGTACTCCAAACATATCACATCTCTCTTAATAATGAAAGCATTTGTCTAAAAACTATAAACAATGTTTCAAATTTTAGTAACAAAAACACCTGTCTAAAGAACAAAAAAAACACAAATGTTTGGAATATTATTTAAGCAAAAAAAATGTGAAATGTGTAATATAACAATAATTCCAAATTGTACATCCGAAAAATATAACAAATATATCAACGTGCACAAAAAAAAATTGAGATAAAATATGAAAACACTCACAAAAGAAAATAAAAATACTAATTATGTCAAAGTACCTTCCTACAAAAAGGGTAACACATTTGAAAAATACATTAAAAAAATGCAATACATCCGAACATTTTAAATTGCACGAAAATTAAAAACACTCTAAAATATATCTCACAAATTGCATTAACGTTTATTATGTTATTTCAAATATATCCAAACACCCCAAATTTATAAATACCTAAAAATACTCGATATGACAAACTGTTTCCTCTACAATAAAATATATCATAATTCTCACAACAAAAAATACATGCAACACATTTAAATCAATTATTCCCAAACTTAAACAACTTTACAACATCACCATTTTCAAATTCAAATTCAAAAACATACGCGCGGCATTGCCGCGCTGAGATACCTAGTAGGTGAGAACACCCGATCACTATGCGCGGACCTACCCTTGCAAGGTGCACTATCGAACTCATTATGATGCATGTTGTAACGGGCTTCCACTTATATTGTCCATCCCAATAAAAGGCCTTCGGGCTACTGTACCTTCGGGCGCCCAGATGGCCTTTTCTCTAAAAGATCAAGCCAGATGGGCTTACAGACGTTATATCTTCGTACAATCTAGCCCAGAGTTCTAATGGGCTTCGCGCCGCCGCCGCTAATTCTGATCTGCCACGTTATTTATTGGTTCAACCCCAATCCTCCCGACCCTCTCCCGTGACAGCGTGTCTGGAATCCCAATCTCCACCTCTCCCCACACCTGCGCCTAAAACCCTAGCTCGCTTCCCCCCATGGCGCCGAAGAAGCGAAAGGCAGATCCGGCCCAGTCCGCAGCCATCGCCGCCGCCGCCTCCGAGCCCGCCACCACCAACCACCAGTAGGAGCCCCCGTCCTCCGAGCTCAAGCCCCGCGGCACCATCTACTTCCCCATCACCGACGACCCCCCGGAGCCCACCGCCGAGGCCGCCGCCGCCGCCGAGGAGGACGGCGATGACGAGGAGGACGTCACCAAGCTGCTCGAGCCGCTCTCCAGGGAGCAGCTCGTGGCGCTGCTCCGCGCGGCCGCCGAGGCGAGCCCCGCGACCATGGCGGCCGTGCGCCGCGCGGCCGAGTCCGACCCCGCCAGCAGGAAGCTCTTCGTGCACGGCCTCGGCTGGGGCGCCGGCGCCGACGACCTCCGCGGCGCCTTCTCCCACTTCGGCGAGCTTGAGGACTGCCGCGTCATCACAGATAAGCAATCTGGCAAATCCAAGGGCTACGGCTTCGTCCTCTTCCATTCCCGCGCCGCAGCGCTCCGCGCTCTCCGCCGCCCCCAGCTCCAAATCGGCGGCCGTCTTGCCCACTGCCACCTCGCCGCCTCGGGCCCTGCGCCCCCGGCCCCACAGTCCCAGAACCCTAGCTCAAACGCCAACGCCAGCTCCGGTACCCCCAACAACAGCGCCCCTGCTTCCTCCTCGTCCTCACAACCTGACAACATGCAGCGCAAAATCTTTGTTGGCAACGTGCATGCTGATGTTGATGTGGACCGCCTCTATTCTTACTTCTCGCAATATGGTGAGATTGAGGAGGGGCCATTGGGCTTTGACAAGAGCACTGGCAAGCCTAAGGGGTTTGCGCTGTTCGTTTACAAGTCTGTGGAGAGTGCCCGACGTGCGCTGGAAGATCCTAACAAGAATTTTGATGGCAAGGTGCTTAATGTGCAGAAGGCGATCGATGGGAGGACAAAGAGCACGCCTGGCTCCAACTCCAATGCTAATGCTAGCGCCACCGCTGCCTCTGCACAGATGACTGCGCCTTCTATTGCCGCCATTAACCCATATGATCCATCAGCATATGGTGCCACTTCTGTTCATGACATGGGCTTCGCCCAGCAAGCTGCCATGCTGGGGATGGGTGCGCAGCAGCAAGCATATGCGCAGCCTAATGCTGCAATGTTTGCGATGATGGCAGCTGCGATGCAGAACCCAGCAATGCTTGCAGCACTAAATCCGGCTTTTGCCGCTTCTGCATTGGGTGCTGGGGGGCAAAGCAGTGGCATTCCTGGCTTTGGAGCTCAAGGTTTTGGCACACAAGGGTTTGCAGCTGGTGGTTTTCCGACTGCAGCAGGTCTCCAGGGAGCTGCAGCATATCAAGGAGGCCCTCCTGGTTTTCAGGGGTCGCCTGGGTTCCCAACTTCTGCTGGCTTTCAGGCTGGCCAAGCAGCTTCCCAAACGGGTACCACTGCAGCGGCTGCTGGTGCTGCTGGTTATCAGGCTGGCGCTGCTGGACAGGGTCAAGTGCCCAGTTCTCAGACTGGCTTTCAGGGTGGCTATTGACAGCACTAGGTATAACTCACAACCTCTTCCGTTCTAATGCCTCATTAACTTCTATTCATTGGAGCTCTTCAATTCTCTATGCATTATTTGTTATTTGGTCGCTCTATAGCCTTCTGATTATTTCTCCCTGTGTTTTAGTTTGGCATCTGCTGGTCGTGGTTCGTTCGTGTGGTTTTGCATTCGGATGGATTTTGAACCTGTGTTGGTGCCGAAGTATTGCTGAAGGGTTCCTGCTGTTGACTTTTACCGTCAGATGCTTTTGAATCAGATACCTTTGTGGCAGTATTTGCAGAAGGAACTTTTGTTGAAGTATTTATGTTGTTTTTATTGCCAGCAATGTAGTTTTGCCCTTGCAACTTCATCATGTACGTTATGGTTCTGTAGTTGGTTTCATGTACTGAAGTATCTGTATTTGACTACTTGGGTTGTTATCTGATCTTATTGATGATGTGAAATGATTTCTGGGCACTTGATCTCACTTTGGTTGCAGTTTCCAGTGGAATTGGGAGGAATGGGATATTCATATGTTTTGTATTCATCCTGGAAATTTCTGGTCTCAGGTTGAGTTTGACAGATGTGGCCTTTAAAATCTTTAATGATATGGAGCTTTATTCTCCTAGAAACTTGCTTCTTGAAGTTTTCAGTGTTTTACTTTAGCCATGGAAAATAGGTTTAAAGCGTGCCCATGTGTTCTATGCTATCTTGATAGTGATCTGCATTTAAGGATGGGGTTCTACTGATCATAATTCATTAAAAGAGTAAGAAATAGATCAGCATGAACTAGAAACTTGCATTAATTGACAACCATGAGAGCGGAGCACAGGGCTCTAACACACGGGGTTGGGCGGGATTGGGCGCACGGCTCAAATTTATAAGTGCAAGGGTGCACTCTAGCCAACTGGTCGATGCCCAGTTCTTAAGTGATTATAAATTTATAATTGATAAGCAACATGACCTCTTCAAGGCTGTTCTTGGCAAAGTAAGTATCTTGAACATTACTACACGATCAAAGCATACTAGTCAGAACTCTTTCATTTTGGTTTAGTCTCTGCACAATCAGTCATGCCTTACTTTAATTTTAAAAAATAACCTTGCTACTTGAATCAAATTTTGATGAGGGTAATTGCTTGTGTTTGGTATGCTGATCAATTGACCACAAAGAAGTACCAAAATCTGCTAGTTGTTCTGTAATGATAAGTTGGTATTACTTGCAAGGATTTGATCATTCTTCTCGCTTCCTTTATGTGTGTGTCTGGAAATAGTTACTCCCTCCATTCACTTTTATAAGGCATTCTAGATATTTCAATAGGGACTAGACGCGGATCAAAATGAGTGAACCTACACACTAAATATGGATTAGGTTCACTCATTTTGATCCGTAGCTAGTCCGTATTGAACTATCTAGAATGCCTTGCAAAAGTGAACGGAGACAGTACTAGATTTGAATGAAGAATCAAATCATACCGTGGCTATTATACATTGGTATTGAAGTTTAGTGGATGGGCTTAGAGGGGCTAGTTATGGAGTCTGCAGTGAGCTACTATTACTCCTTCATTAGTTAAATCCTCTTCTTTTTTATGGAGCGGTGATTCCTTTTCTGTTCTCTTGATCTTCTGCAAAGTGTGATTTGACAACGCTTATGCTTTGAGCCCTTGATAGTGTGTATTTGTTTACTTCTGGCAAGCCCTCATGAATACTTCTACAGTTCTCTGCGAACAGATGAATGTCTCAGTGTTTTGCTAGTACTTGATATAAATTTGCTTATACTTGTTAGTACACTTCAAAACCAAGCCAGTCTATCAAATTAGCAATGTTATTCGCAAAATCAGGATGCATGCAATGCTTTGAATTTTAGTCCTTCGAGTCATGAATGGATTACTCTTGATCTGCTTTCCATGTATAGGTTACAATGTACATCTACGTTGCATCAACTAGGCTTTCATTATTCGTGATACAACTTGTAAGATGCTAACTTGTATTGAAAGATTGGGATGTTGGGCAGAGGTAAATTCTCTAAAATGGAAAGTCCCAAGCAACAAAGCTTCATTTGCTATATAAACACCTCTCTTCTTGCCCATCCCAAATTTTACCGATATGGAACTATTCTTGTTCCAGTTAATCCTTGGTTCTTAGCTGTATTGCTTCACTTATTTTAACCAGTTGCCGTCATGGTTATGCTTCTGGGTCTTTTCGTTCAGGCCGGTTAACTATTGTTGTCAAGTGTGAACAGCTTATCAGCTGCACAATTCTGCTGCATTTGGTATCTTTGATTTCTGCTTCGAATATCGTTATGGTTTACATTCTTAATGTTTGATGATCCTTCTGTCATGGTAATGTTGGAAACGATGTCTTGGAAATTTGTTATTTGACCCTTCTGTTTAAAATTGTTGGCATCTTACTGAGAACTGAAGATTATTCTACAAGGCAGTTCAAGTATGGATACAGCTTCTTTGAGCTTATGCATTTTAAATGGCAGGATATTACTTCAGATACCTTGTTTTCGAAGGGGATGGTCCTTTCTTTCTATAGAAAGATTTAATTAGTATCATGTTGTCCTTTTTTTCCTAAGTAACTTGAATCCAGTCTGTCGACTCAACTGGATTTCTATACCTGCACTAATATTGCAAAAGGTGAAGCCAATATGGTGGTAATCGTGCCACTTCGAAACCGCTGCAAAAACCTTGTTGTGCCTCCAAAGCATACAAATGGACAAAATGGAAACATCCATTATTGTGCTGAATTGGTGCATAGCACGAGTGCAGGAAAGGGAAGTTCTGATGATAATGCGTACAGAACGAGCGGTTGGTGGATCAGACAAATCAGGGACTGATGGATGCTGATCCGGACTTGAACGTTTATCAGCTGATATCTAAAGTACTGTCTAGAGTAGCTTACAGAAGAACCAAGGAATCATATTCCTGATTTCCTGTTCGTCCACTAATCACCTCTCTTTCTTAGCAAGTGGTCGATGGTACTTTGAAGCTTTCCTGGCGAAACCTTGTTGTGCCTCCAAAGCATACAAATGGACAAAATGGAAACATCCATTATTGTGCTGAATTGGTGCATAGCACGAGTGCAGGAAAGGGAAGTTCTGATGATAATGCGTACAGAACGAGCGGTTGGTGGATCAGACAAATCAGGGACCGATGGATGCTGATCCGGACTTGAACGTTTATCATCTGATCTCTAAAGTACTGTCTAGGGTAGCTTACAGAAGAACCAAGGAATCATATTCCTGATTTCCTGTTCGTCCATTAATCACCTCTCTTTCTTAGCAGTAGTACCAGCTGTGACTTAATTCCTGTTTTAGACTCTGTTTAAATTGCAGTACCTAAATTTTGATTTTTAGTACTGTAAATCTGTCGAGTACCGATGTATTCCAGACCCTAATTTGATGTAATATATTTCCACGTTTGTCACGTGTTGAGATTAATTATGTCTATTTGCAATTGAGATTTTTAATTTCTTGTAAATATAAAATTCAGTACCTCTATAGTACTGTTTCTCTGTCGAGTACGATGTATTCCGGAATTTTCTAAAGATGTATATATTTCCATGTTCGTCATATGTCGAGATTAAATACGTCTATTTGCAATTGAGATTTTTAAATTTCTTGCAAATATAGATGTAAATCCAAAGTGATTTCTTCAAATTGATGTTTTGGGATCATGATGTGGTGTGTAGATTTATCTACTAATACTATTTAAGCCTACATTTTGTCATTTTTGACATTATGATTGCCAATGTGCTCTCTCATGCATTTTAATTAAGTTGTGACATAAGGCATTCGAAGCGTGAGTATCTTATACTCCGCTAATGCTGCTAGATCTACTCCAAATTCTTTTGAGATTATCTACAACGTGTCATACTTAACAATTTGAGTTCACACTAATGAATTCAAGCCCACTTCTTGAAACTTCATTTATTTTGCATAGTTCATTACGACATAACCATGATGGATTTTAATTTACCAAATGTAAATTAACATTCTCTGGTTTAACATATGATAAACGATGGCTCGAGAGTTTGATGCACTCGCTCTCAACGGCCACAACTATCCTATATGGTCCATGGACATCAAGATCGCCCTTGTGTCCCGTGTTTTAGTGCGTGCAATCCAGGCTCCGGATGTTCCACTCCCGGCTGGAGTCACGCCGCTGGCAGATGATCAAAAATATGCTGCTTTGTACATCATAAGGTAGCACGTTCATTCAGATCTCAAGTCTGAGTACTTGGAGGAAGAATTCCACCTTACCTTGTTTCAGGCCCTCAAAACGAGGTATGAACAACAGAAGGCAGTTGTCATGCCTGATGCATTCCATGATTGGACACATCTCTGACTCCAGGACTTCAAGTCTGTCGGGGGAGTATCATGAGGTTCATAAGATCTGTTCCAAACTGCGCTTTTGCGGGAAGGATCCTACTGATGTGAAGAAGATAGAGAAAACTCTGTCTACTATGCTCCCATCTGACAGGATCCTCCAGCAGCAGTACAGTGCTCGCAACTACCAAGTCTATTTCGATCTTATTCATATTTTACTTCATACTGGAAAGCATGATGAGCTACTCGCTAAGAATGGCTCTCAGCGCCCGGTTGGTTCTCAACCTCTACCTGAAGTTCATATGAATGTCGTGAATGGATGAAAGTTTGATGGTGGCTTCAAAGGCAAGCCCTCGAACTTCAATGGTAAGCGAAAGCGTAACCGGAACAGGAAGCCCAGAAACTCAGACCGTGGGAAAGGCATTGCAAAGCCCAAGTTTGACAAAACTAAGCTTTGCGACAAGTGTGGATGCTACACGCACCCTACTGACAAGTGCAACCCCAAAGCATCTGGCCATTCTCTACCAGCAATCCCATGGACGCAACGCACCTCGAGGGAAAAGGTTTGAAGCCAACTTCAACCTTCATCCAGATGGCACCGATGGAGCTGGTAGTTCGCGAGACGTTCCTTCTGGACCTCGCAACACCGTAACTCTCCAGCTGTCAGAGGACCCTACAGTAACGGAGGACATGATGGTTGAGTACGCCTCAACCAACATGTTTGGAGACTTCGTCTAGTCCCACTATCTCCTTGGTGGTCGTTTTATCAATGTCCATTTCTGTTGTCGTAATAGAACATATATATTGTATCAGCACTCTGATATAAATAAGATTATATACATTCTATATATCTGATAAAGATTTCCATATTGGAACTTTTTCAATTCTATATTTAGATTTCTACGAGTGCCAATCCGATGGATGTGGAAAAAGTATATGAAAATGTACCCGCTCTATTGTCTGGATTGTACTACACGTACATCCAACTCGTAGCACATGTTGCATATAATGCAATTCCATCGGTCATGTTTTGCATGAGCTAAACTTTCCAAGTCATGAGATTTAGTTTGCACATATTGTGCCAATGGATCAGTTCAGTCCCTTGAACACATTCAAGGTGTTATTTGTGGTCCCAACCGACCATTGTTTGGACTAAAATCGAATTAAATCAATTCGAATGGACAAATATTGTTGTAGAATTCTCTTCACATGCCTCCACTATTAGTGCATGGCTCCGAGGATCGAAGTTCAACACAATGTCCCCTGTGTCCATACACAATTGTTTTTGGCGCCGTCTCTGATCAAAAGGATTTTTCTCATTGCACGACCCATGTTAATGAATTGCAATTTACCAACTTCACGTTGGAGTCACGCAGTTTTACACGCTGCTACTGACTAACTGCATATAGCAGTACTTCCCCTCTGCAATTGATACGTGAAAATCCTCCGAGCATTTCCCATCTGCGTAAGTTCGGAAGCGCTTCACGCGTACCGATCTCACCACCGCAGCGTACATCATGGGCCCACATATTAGGGATCTATGTGGTGGTACATGTCTCGTCGATCAACAAGTACCTTGAACCCCTTATCAGGGATGTATTCATAGCCCAGTACGCTGATTGCTTATATTTAAGGAGGATTATTTCCAGGCATTAGGGGGAGATTTCAAGTACCACATCGAATGCCAGGAAATCAATTGGGACTTCACGTTCCTCATCATACCCACGTACTCAAGAATCTGGACTCTACGTTCGGATTCACAAATTTGCAACACATGCAAATAACCTGCCAGATTCATTTACTGATCTCAAAGGTGTTACAAAATCCTTCAGTCCGGTTAGAAATGCGCCCGAAAGAGTGGAGGTACCAATAAAAACCACTCAACTCCCGTTTTATAAAAAGAGGGGGAGTAGTACGGCCTCTAACCAGGATCCAGCTTTTCGCAAAGCAACAAAAGGAAATCGAGGATAAATCCTCTAAATCAGTAAATGCAAGTCAACCTTGCGTTGATGAACACCTAATGGGTAGTATACACCCAGTGGAAGGGAAACCTCCACAACCCCAGCTCCAGCTTGCACACACTGGCTGGGACATCGGAACACCCAGACTCACGCGTATTGGGAAATCACGAAGAGTCATCAAGGGTGCATGATATTTGCTCAACTATATCGATTCTGGAGAACCATATAACCAAAGCCTACAACTGTCGACAAACATCTCTTGTATGATTGCAAACAACCTTCACAATGATTCAGATCCAAAGACCATGGCCATGGCAGAGTGTGAACACACTTGCTAGGACTGAACTCATCAAAGGATGCGATCCAAGCAGATATAGCCTCGCTCTTCCAAATGAATTCCCTATGGGATTATTCAATGTGTTTTCTTCCGGAAAATGGAATGAGAAATACAAGGTGGTGAGAAAGCAAGGCTTGTAGCATAAGGTCGGGTTTCCGCAGAGATCCGAGACCTACTCTCCAGACATGAGTGAAATCTCTTTCTGATACATATATCATTGGCAGTACAAAATCATCTATCTGTGCAGTTGATAGGTGTAGTGACAACATATCCATGTGGATCACTAGATTGCGACATGTATGGTTCCTGATGGAATCTCTGTCCAAATCGAAACACAAATGCAACATGTATTGTGTAAAAATCAATAAGTCACTCCAAGTCTTGTTGTTGTCGGTATATTTTGGTACAACCGACGTAGTGAGTTCCTTATACATAAGGATTACTCCTACCACGATGATTACCCATGCGTGTATGTCATAGTAAGGATAACTCTTAAATGACAAAACACGTGATCATCTAACAAACGGTTTTTGAGATGAAGAATTTGGATAAACCCAAATAGTGATTGAGAATACAACTCGAGCACCTTCACTCAAGTATTGGCTATCTACACGATCCCACGATCTGTAGATACATGGTAGATCTGTCACTCCATTGATGTCTTCAAATAGACTCTGGTGACTATACTACCACGATCATTCTAAGATGCAATGCTTCATGTTAACACATGTGACTTCACGGAATGACAAACCGCATACATTAGTCGTGTGGTGTTGGTTCTCTCGAATCACACTATCATTATCTACACAGATAATGTTGCTTATGTTGCATAGATGCAAAACAGGTTACATAAAGAGCAATATCGTTAAGCATATTGCGCTAAATTGTTTTATCCCCATAAACTCATGACGAGTCGGGAATAAACATCTGCAATTAAAATCATGCGATATCCTCGCTGATCTATTCACCCAGTCTCTACCAACTATAACATTCCAGAAATGATTCATAGGATTGGTATACGACGGCTTCGGGATTTGCAAGAGTCAGGGGGAGTATCTTCCTGAACTATTCCTGTTCAAAGCATCATATTACACTCTTTTTTCTTTATGAGTTTACTTTTCAGGTTCTCATCAAGGTTTTTAATGAGGTAGTATCAACATGAGATCATATGTCATACTTTCTGTTTTCCCCACTGGGTTTTTAGGAAAGTATACACGACATATTTATTGTCCTCTAAACTCTATGGATTTCATTCATATTGAGTTAACAGAGACAATAATCATTATATGTTGTATCATTTTCTCCTTAGTTTTCCCACTGGGTTTTAAAGGAGTTTTAACAACATATCAAATACAATTCTCCTTACATTTTTCCCAACGGGTTTTTGGGAGAGAACTTCAAACATCATATGTCATACTTCTTGTTTTCCCCACCGGGGTTTTTAAAGGAAGTATACAAGGCATATTTATTGTTCTCTAAACTCACTTATGGGGTTTTCTTTCTAAGGTTTCCTCGTATGAGTTACCAAAGAGACAATAAACATTATATGTTGCATCATTTTCTCCTTATTTCCCATCGAGGTTAAAGGAGTTTTAACAACATATCCTACACTATTCTTCTCATTTTTCCCACAGGGTTTTTGGAGAAGACTTAACCAAGATGATGAACTCTCATGCAACCAAGCGGTGATTAGGGGGAGTGTTAGAAATAGATAACCCAAGCGGTTATTAGGGAATAATCCCCGCTCCCAAGCGGTTCCAGAATTGTAACAACCGCCACCATCGAACCGTCATGTCCCTACGGACGTCGGTTCCCCCTTGTATAAATAGCATGTGAATCATCAATAAAGAACACAATTGAATCATTTGTTGTCTTTCTCGTTACTCTCGATTCTACTTTCAACACAAATCTCCCCTCGTAGTTTCTTTCTCTAGCCTTTATGTCCTGTGTCCACCGTGTACTGTGCAGAGGTGTCTGGATGGTACTTAAATATTTCCCCAAAATAAATTTATATTCTTATAAAAAATATCTGACGGGGGGCTATTAACAAACGGCTGTGTCCTCGCTACTCGCGCCGCTAGTATTCAACTCTGACGCGATTATTTATTTTTTCTACGCGGAGCTCTCTGGACGCTGGGGCGGTGCCAGCAGGAGGAAGAAACGAAGGGGACACGTCACATGGAAGCCCAAGATGACGTGTAAGAGTGTGACTTCACCCAAGGCCGACTTGTGGGGTCCGCACCGCAGGCGTAGCCGCTCCCATTGGGAATGCGCCGTGGAGATGTGGACTGGGTTTCCCTGCTTCACGCGAGCCGTTAGACAAAAAATCCTTTGTTTCTGTCAGCCGGCGGACCCCACGCTCCAGTAGTCCAGTCCAGGATACAAAATCTCCTTTTGGTCCTCGGGGTAGTGAAGAATTTGCGTATCTGCCCTCCACCGGTCGCCAGTTCGGCGCCCACACCACCTGCCCCTTCTGCCCGTGCTGCCCGGCTCCCTATCCTCGCTCTCTCTCCCCCTTTCTCTCTACCATCCTCTTTCTCTGCTCTCCCATGGAGTCCGCCTAGTTCTTTCTGCCCGTTGAGACTTGAGAGCTCTGATATATCCTCCAAACCTCCAGATCTGTGGCCTGCTAGTCGCCTTCTTCCCCAAAACAAGGTAATCTTCTGCCTCTCTTTATCTTATCTCACCCATGTTCATCATCATACATCTCCGTTACTTTTTTTTAAGCACAATAATCTGTCTATTTCTTCCTGTTAACACTCGACCCTCGTCGAGAGAGGTCTAGTTCCGCGTGTTCTGGGGCTCCTGCTCACCGTAGCAGTTGAGTTATGAGTTTGTATATACACACTCACTCGCAAGCTTCAGTGATAGTACTACGAGTTTACCCATTTCAGAATCCCCCACCCAGAAAATATCTCCCTTTTCTCTTTCTTATTTTGTCTGTCAGTTCTGTCAGTTAGCTTCAGCGCAGAAAAAAGAGAGAGGATGGGTCTTCTCTTCTCGTCTGTTTTCTTCTGTTCTCTGAACCTCTAGCGCTAGCATGGATTTTTGCTAAAATTAGGTAGCACCAAATCTCGCCAAGGAGACGGCTTTTCCGGCCGACCTCTCGTCGGGGAAAAGTAAAAAATGTTCCCGAGGTGTTAAGGTTTTCCCTGCTGCTCTGCTCTCGAGTGACTAACGGTAAAACCCCATCTGACGTGTTGCCTTCCCACGTGTCCCCCTTGCAGCAAGCCGTCCAGATGGACAGCGACGACGCCCTCCCGGAGCTGCTCGCCGACGACCTCACCGGCGCCATGACGGAGCTGCAAGCCGAGGTAAATAACCAAACGAACTCGCTCCAAAAATCTCTCCCTCGTCGTTTTGCTCTGCTCGTTTGGACTGCTCTGGTAGCTTTTTCTTTTCAACCTACTACCATGCTTAGTAAATATTTCTTTTATTGCGAGAAAATAAGAATAATAATCATGCTGCTTTTGTGTTTACCGTTGAGGGAGATATGGTTTGGACTTGTCGGATGCGGAACTGTGGAGCGGGTCTAGGCTGCGGTTCTCAGCTCGGGGTTTGAGTTCCGTGGGGGTGGGCCCCGGAGAGCGTAGTAAGAAAGCGCCCTGTTGTTGCTTCTTTATTACATCTGCTTGCCCCTCCCCTTCCCAGCCCGAATATTCGCTGCCCACTTGCCTATGCGAATATGCCTTCCTAGATGCTCTCTCTCAAAACAAAACTGTGGTGAGCGTTCAGTCTCAGTTGCTTAACCTGTAGGAAGCAGAATTACTTAGTCTAATGGTAGCATGTATGTACTTTGCAATGATTAATCAATTCCTCAAGCGTGAAAAAGACTCTTGGAACGCGGCGTGGTCCCACCTGTCTGTCTCTACTCACGGTCCGTGTATGCGACTGTGACACGAGGGCTTTTTCTGAAATTATTTGCAGCAGTGGGATCCCTTGACTTGTACCAGGTCACTTTCTTCTATCACTGTCCAAAGTCCAAACTTTGTCTCTAAATGAATCGTATAGAAATGGGCTTGGCTGCAAATGATATTACTGTATTACCACTTGATTTGCTTTGGCTGTGTACCATATGGCGATGCTTCATTTTCTATACTCGAAAAAACTCATGCTCAGGTTAGCATACAAAGTCTGAAACTGTTTAGATACTTTTCTGATATTTAGAAATAGATTCACTCATTCGCAAGATAAGTTGAGAGGTAAATCGAGCTATGTATAAAGCTGTGGTTGTTGAGCCTGTCGATAAAATAGGAAGAAGTGAGGAGTGAGATCAGGTTACACAAACCTCTGCTAGCCTGCTCCTTTCCTGCCAGCAACAGTACACAGCAGCCAGTTCTAGGATAGCAATACAAGTTGCTGTTTATTGTTTATTGTTTATTGAGCTGTTCTTTTTGTGATCTTATTTTACCATTAGAAAGAAGAGTGATCTGCTAGTATGTGCCTTCCCTTGTTATCGTCTAGCTATTGATGAGAAAGAAAAATGGCTTGTCTTAATCCTTTGTTGGTGCTTCAGTGCTTGGGCCTTTTGCAGTTTTTGTGAAGCTTTGATAGGGGTGTTGGTATACTGACTAACTATATTTGCTTGATCGTTGTACAGCGTCTTATCCATGGTATGACTGACTTCGACTTCAAGATGGGTGGATCAAAGAGAGATGATGATGCTCCTACTGATGCCGGGGATGAAGACGGCGACGATGATGAGGATGGCGGGGATGATGACGGTGACTTTGCGGAGGGCGAAGAGGAAATCTCAGAAGGAGAGGAGTATGACAATCTTAAGGCCAGTGATACCAAGAAGAAACAAGTAGGAGAGGGCGAGGAGAACGGCGAGGAGGAAGAAGAAGAAACTGAAGAGCAGGAGGGTGGAGGAGGTGATGATGATGACGACGACGACGATGACAACGAGGATGACGACGACGAAGAGGATGCTGGTGAAGATGATGAAGATGGCGTGGAGGAGGAAGATGATGAGGACCAGGACGACGAGGAGGAAGATGACGATGAAGACTCGCTCCAGCCCCCAAAGAAGAGGAAGAAGTGAAGATCTTCGATGCGGCTTTAGTTTCCATGCGATGAGATCTGTGCCTGGTTTCCATCATGTTCTTGGAACCGAACTTTCCTTAGAGTTTAAAAATGCCCCACGCGATCACAATGAATGGGGCTTTGTAGGAGTTTTATTTATGGTTTGAAGCAAGTAGAGGAACTTTGTGTCATTGTTGTTTCTGTGGCGTTCACCGAACAGATGTTTGGCTAACATAATTCTACCTGAGTGGCGAAAGCCTCGAAACTGAATATGTCAAACTCTTTTATCCCTTTCTTGGCATCATTCATTCTGTGAAATCTTGGTTATGGAAAACTTTTGAAAATTACAACAATATGGCAAAATCACATTGTCCATGTCTCCTGAAATGAGGCAAAGTGATACTGTTGATGCCTCGTGCAATTCTGGTGTTGATACTTGACTAGTGAGCATGGTAATGCAAGTTGAAGAGCCTGCAAGTGGGCCACTAATAGAATAATTGATGGTAATTGGCGGATAAACGACAAGCCTGTCCTGATGACTGAGGTATTTTTACTTCTGAATCCACAAAGACTTCCGAAAGGAAGATTGCACGAGAAAGTAACGTCTGTTCGTCCATGTCTTCTTCAGAAGAAATTGGTGGGCTGCCTGTCGTACAGATAAAAGAGAACATATCACAAATATACTTACAAAATATACTATAGATAGAAAATAAATATTTATTATAACTTAACACAAAGAGAGAAGAATATGACATTGTAGGCGACTACCCACGAGGCCACTATACGTGCCATCCTAGTACATGTGTAAACCGGTGCACATAACGTCTAAACCACATGCTACGAATTCTTCAAATCTTTGAAAACAATTGATTACATAGGCATATGATCTATTTAACATGTCACATAATTTCTATTACAAATTATACTTACAACTCAACAAACAAAATAATAAAGTCATCTGGGACAATGTTAGCGGACTCAACTCATAGCCTCGTATGAACTAACCACCATTCACAACATGACTTCTTTCTTTCTATTTCCCTAGTTCTGAGTTGAATCTACAACTAAAAGTCTACGACATAATGCATGTATGTTGTGTCAATGTACGTTGTTACTTAAAAAAGAATTAAAGAATTAAAACATTGATCCCTTGACGAACCACTGATTTTCTTGTGATCTTCTCTTCTCCTCTACTCAATAACTAATTCCACCAAGCATTGGTCGAAGAATCTTTCGTCCGAGCGAAGGTGACATTTATTCGTTCCACGAGCAACCCTTTAGCGAAAAAGAAGTGCATTCAAAGCTCAAGTATAAATTCTCGATGGACACAACAATGGTTGCATATTAGGCTATTCCAACCTTGAATTGCAAGACTCACCTCTCTACCTTTCAAGTTTGACTTAGTTTGAACGGAGTTGGACCCTTGAATTGGGCCTCGTAGGCTGATTCACAAGGATGTCCATATTTAGCCAATAGACAAATACGGTACAGGATAAAAGGTTCAAAGCATCAAAGTGTTTTAACTTGAACAAACTTTTCTATGTGGTGCTCAAATATGAACGCGCCATGTTATCGATCCTCTTTGCGGATAAAAAGATGAAGACATAGCGAATTTGTTAAAAAAAAGTTCATCGATCTATATATTCATGGTTGTTTAGAATCATGGCATGACTTGATGGTAAGATAGCCACAAGATGGCCAAAAAAGATTGACTTACGAAAATTCGTTTTGGAGCCCGAGCACAGGTGCACCTGATATCATGGTCCTTCTCTCATCTCGAGATGCGTGCGTGTCAGCGGTATTTCTGGAAGTATAGCGATAGAACGGCATGGTATCTGGAAGCGCCTGGCCCATTATTTAATGCGGGCCCAACCACACCGTGAAAGCGGAACAGGTAAATCTTGACGGAGGCAAGGGGATTCGTTCTATACCAACCCCGTCGGCCGCACTGGTCGCCTCTCGCTCGAGAATCTCTACGCGGCCTCGTCTCGATGCCGGCCTCGTCGCCCCCGCCCATCCTGCCCTCGCCCGCCGCCGCCATGCCGCCGTTCACGTCGCTGGAGCGCACCGTGCGCACGCTCGACCGGCAGATCTCGCAGTTCGTCAAGCTGGACATGCTCATCTGGGCCGATTCCGCCGACGCGGACGCGTTCCTGGAGGCGGTGGACGACCTCATCGGCACCGTGCAGAAGCTGGACGCGGCGGGGACCAACCGTGGCTTGCTCGACCGCGCCGACGAGCTGCTGAGCCGGTGCATGGTGAAAGAGCATGGTGCCCCCATGTGTGGTTTTGGTAATTAATGACAATCCTTATGGACTAATGTTTGCATTGATATATCCTTAGATCTTGTCCATAGGAAAAGGTTGGAGTTCATGTGTTGGACTCTAGAAGATTATAAGATGACCAAGATCTTATTAAATGGTTTATATGAAGAATGGTCATGTATAGAGTTGAGCATATTACAAGCATGTCTTGAAGAATGAGATGGCGTGGATATTCATGTTCACCTTCAAGACATCATCTTTGTGAAGAGAGAAGGAAAGATACAAGTTGATCAAGGCTAAGTGCAAAGAATGGATTCAAGTGATCAACACACAAAGCTACATGTTGTACCATGTGGGATCTTGTGATCCAATGGTATGGTAAGCAATTGTCTATATAGCTTTGTGAACTAACCCATATACATGTGTGTGTGTGGAGTATCTATGTGGGGTTAGGTATCTTCCCATGGGCATGCATCAAAGGAAGATTTCATATAGCCCATGGCGGATGACGTCAAGCGGTGGTCGTCATCAAGATAATGGCCAAGTGAAGATGTTCCTTAAAGTGGCTCTCCCATATTGTGTATGGGGGAGCATTGTGGCGCCCCGACCCGGCTGTTATACAGTGATGCTGTGTGTCACCGGTTAAGCGATACAACCGGAGGTTACGGGTTTACCAATCCCCGGCCAAAACCTTTGGCAGGCGTTGCTGGGTACACCTCACTCCAGACAACGCAACACCCCGATTGATGCCTTAACACAGGCACAACTATCAAAGCATAATAGTAAGATCAAGACTTGTGGAACAACTGGCACATCACAGACTGTACGACACAAAAGCATTATAGTTCAACTCTTATAATAGAGAAAGATAGCAAATGACAACCAGAGGTCACAGACCCAACATTACATCAAGCGGAAGCGAATTAGGTTGTTCTAAACAACAAGATCCAAAATATGGCCTAAGAGGCCTACAGATAAACATCACAACGCCAGCTGTTCCAGGATGTCCCAAGCTGCCACCTGGGAACCCCAGACTACTCGTCGACGTCCACAAAGAACCCACCTTCGAGGTCGGTGAAGTCCTCCTCTGAAACAAAACAAACGACGTTGAGTTCGACGAACTCGCAAGATTAAGAGCTAATATATGCTCGATGAAGCTTTCAAAGTTTTATGGCTGTTTTGCATAAAGCTGATTTTATTTATGAAAGGCATAACTCAAAGGCATCGACTAATCAGAATATTTTCAAAAGAGGTAAGAAGTAACTCTTTCTTTCATCACCTTTCTCAGCATAACCATCATCAACCACTGTACCTGTTCATCAAAGGCACCTCCCCGAATCACCCTCGAGGAAGCTAACCTTGCATTCGTGAGTGGTACCTCTAGTACCCAGTTTTTAATCATTCCGTTAAAGTTATTCTATGATCTTATCGTCCTTTCCCAAGTTGTCCGTAACCGTGGACACGACTTTTCGAAAAGATTTAACCCTGCAGGGGTGCACTGTGTTTACCTTCGGTACCGCCCGGCCCATTGCCTACACGTAGCTCTCTTCCGGGGAAAGCCGGCTGAGTGGGAACGGTTACAACCTTTACCTTGTTAAAGACTAACCCAGGATCATCAGTGAGGACGGAGCAGCGGATCATCAACACCCTGCCCCGTGGCCACTCATTTTCCTAGACACCACCATCCTCATCCCAGTTCATACCACCATCATCACGCACGCGCAAATGGAAGCTCAAACTAGAGGACCCTGGCTAGTCCCGCTCAAGTTAGTCGGTCGACGAGGGCTCCATATACCCCACCGAATGGAAGCGCGCTCATTCTTGGTTCAAGAGGTAAAGAACTCGCACCTAGGCGGCGGGAGTGAGACAAAACACCACCATACCGAAGTGGCCTCTCATCCCCACCTTTAAGCATCTTATTACCTGTCACCACAATTCCTCCACCATCACCTGTACATCTCATCACCTGTTCCCAACCATGAAACATCCATCGGACTGCTAAGCATCTTAACTAAGCATGGCTAAGCATCAACACTGCATAGTTAATTATTTTAGGCCAACAGTACAATCCTATGGATAATAGGAGGGCAAACAAGTAATGGGCATCGGAATCATAATGCAACTATAGGATACTCTAATCCGAATCAAATTGACATTTGGAACCGCATGCAATATTATAGTGGAGAAAATAGTTGCGGAAACATAGGATAAGATATGCTCAGAGGGGGGATTACGCTTGCCTTGATCAACGTGCTGGTAGTACGGATCCTCGGGGTATTGTGGAGTGACCCCGGTCGCTTGATCTAACGGAAAACAAACATCGGAGGAAAACAATTCAATCACCACACATGCGTTCACAAATGCAATGCGCAAACATGATGACATGACAAAATTAAGGTATTGAACTTATTAAAAGCTCTTTAGCAAGATCGACCAAATTTAAATGGGGAGCGAGAAATAATTATTCACCGATAGCGAAATATTGCTCTTCTTTGTTTTTAATGCTTTCCTGTGCTCAAAATTGAGGTAAACTTGCATGAAATGATGCCACTAGTTAAATCCATAGATTTGGAAGCATTTTGGGATGTTCCACTAATTTTAAAATGCACCGATAAAAGTTATTACTTTTATAAATTACTAAATTAAATATGTCCTTTTCATTATTTTGTTTCCTCTTTTAAGCATGTCTTGGTTATAACTTAAATCCAACCCGAAACAAATATTTAGAACTAATTTAGAAGGAAGGAAAAAATTTGAACATGAATTAATTCTATACTGTGTTAAATCGGATAATCCGAATTTAATTGGAATCGGATAATCCGATCGATTTCAAGTTTTGGGAAAAACGGCTAAGGACAGAAAAGTTTCGGTACTGCCAGAAATCGGATAGTTCGATGCTTGTAGAACTCGGATAATCCGATCGCTGAGAGGAGGAGCAAAATCGGCTAAGGAAAGAAATGAACGCGTACTGACCCTACTCGGATAATCCGAGTTTCCTTCTGACTCGGAAATTCCGATCGAACGGGCAAACATGGCGGCGAGCACGGCGACCTATGGCGCCGGCGACAGAGTGGTTCGGGGGAGGAACAGAGGGGAGAGAAGGTGGGCGTGCTCACCCTGAGCTCGTTTGTGTGCTTGGGGAAGCCTAGGACGGTCGGCGGCGGCGGCAATCAACCGGCGAAGCGGCGGCGACGCGGCGGCAGTGGTGGAGAGGAACGGGGCGGCGACGGCAATGTACTGCCTCCCCGGTCGATTCCTTTGGCAGGGCGGTGAAGCAAGGCACGGCGGTGGTGGTGGTCGGCTTCGATCTGCTCGGGAGCTCTTCAATCGGCGGCTACGAGCACGGTGGTGGCGGCGGCCATGGTGAGCCCGGGGAGGAAGGAAACGGGGGAAGAAACAGAGGAGTGAGGGAGTGGATAGGGTTGCAGCTCGAGGTGGGGACGAGCTCGTTTCCTTGCAGGGAGGAGTCAGGGGAGAGGGGGCCCCGGCGTCGAGCTGGAGCAGGACGGCGAGCTCGAGCTGGTGCGGCTCCGCGTGCGTGCGGTCGCTACAGAGAAGGAGAAGAAAGTTTTGCAATTTAGTCCCTGGAAGTTTTAAAAACATCACGGATAGGTCCTTCTCAGTACTGGACACTCTGTTTTTGAATTAATTGGAGCAGTTAAACTCTTCCAAAAATTATGTCTATTTTTGAGTAGCCTCTTTATATTAATATGAAGCTCCCCTAATTTTTCCAGAATATTTGAAAATCATTTTATAGGTAAATAAAATAGGAATTGCCCACAGGCAAATTTTGAGTTCCTCTCCTTTTAATTTGGTTTACAAATTTTAAAATAGTTTGCAAATAATATAATTGGAACCTTTGGAACTCCCTTGACAAAATATAACAGCTCCAACAAATTTTATTGTTTCAAAATAAAATGTTTTGACAACATTTCTTCATAGGGTTGAAAATAGAGTAGTTTGCTCAAATCAAATATGTTGCTCCTTTAGAAATCAGAACAAGTGCAAAGTATTAATTTGAGCTCCTGAAATTTCCTTGACAATTATCAGATGTCAAAGTATTTCTTTTTCAAACTTGAGTGCCTTCATTGTTTTGAAAATTGCTAGAGCAAGTTTGGCATTGTTTTTAAAAGGTGTCAAACCAATTGTTTTATTTGTTTAGCACTTTAATTTGAATGCCATGATGCAATGCAACACCAAAGTGGAAATTTGGTACTCAAATTTTGGTTCACAGGGTTGGGCTGTTACAAGCATTTCACAAGTCTTCATCAAGCGGAGCGCAATCAAGAAAGGTGATCCAACTTGAGGTGATCAAGATCGTCATCATCTAGCTCAAGTGGATTGCGCAAGGCAAAGGTATGACCTTGATAGGGTTTCTATTTTACCGGTCTCATGTGTTAGTAAGAGACCGGATTATAGGATAGATGCCACACTTTCAAGAGGGGCTCTCGAATAAGTAACTTGATCGTATCATTCGGAGAGAGCTCAAACCTTTGCATACTTGGCATCATCTTTCTTGGTTCTTATTTGGCTTTACTCCATGTGTGGTTTTAGAGCTTGTCATGATCTTCACGGCAAGCTCAAGTTCATCAAAAACGGATTTCGTATGGAAAACTTATTGCGTTTTTGGTGTTGGAGGTTTTACCGGTCGTTCTATTTTCGAGAGGTTTAACCTTTCCACATTTGGTTTTATGATTCATTGTTGGACAATGATGTTTCTCTGTATATTCTTGATGAGCTCGTTGTTGTGATTCCAACGAGCCAAAGATCATCAAAAACGGAGTCCGGATGCAAAAGATATTGTCGTTTTGGTGTTTGATGTTCCTGCTGTTTTCTAAGGGGCGGTAGTACCGCCCGGTACCGCCCGAGGTACCGCCGGAGCAAACAGAAGGCTGTTTTCAGCGGTACCAAAAGCGGTGGTACCGCCGGGGCGGTAGTACCGCTACCCGGAGCCCGTTTTCAGCCTGTTTTAGTGTTCTAACTTCCCGGGGCGGTAGTACCGCTACCCGGGGCGGTAGTACCGCTGCCTGGAGCCCGTTTTCAGCCTGTTTGAGTGTTCTAACTTCCCGGGGGGCGGTAGTACCGCTGGGGCCAGCGGTAGTACCGCCCCGGCGCGAATCTGCACCCAACGGTTGGATTTTGGGATGACCTATTTAAGGGGCCTTCTTCCCCAATGGTTCCCCAACCTTTCTAGCAAGTTTTGCCCTCCATTGTTGACCTCCAAAAGCTTGCTTTCTCTCAATCCCTCCAATGATTCTTGCTCATTCTTGAGGGAAACAAGAGAGGAGATCTAGATCTACATCTCCACCAATCAATCTCTCCTCTAAGTGAGGGGAGCATATTGGATCTAGATCTTGGGATTCATTTGTTGCTTCCTTGCTCTTCCTCTCATCTTCCTCCATAGCATTAGTTGCTTTGGTGGGATTTGAGAGTGAATTGCTTTGAGCACTTCTTGTGTTCTTGCCATTGCATTAGGTGCATCGGTTTGAGTTCTCCACGGTGATTCGTGGAGGTGAAGTTTGAGAAGCTCATTACTCTTTGTGGTTCTCGTTGCATCTTGGGTTGCTTGTAACCCTAGGTGCCTTTGTGAGTCTCGGAGGAAGTCCGAGGCATTGTTGGGAGGCTCCAACTCATTGTGGAGTTCCCCGACCTTTGTGTATCGGTTTGGTCAACGCCTTCAAGTCGACCTCATAGTGGAACGAGCCAATCCCTCACGGGTGAAGCTCACGGAGAATAGGGTGAGCACATCCGTGCTATTGGAGCGCCTAGGTGGCTCCACACCCCTCCAACGTAGACGTACTTCCATTGGGAAGGAACTACGGGAAACATCTCCTCGTGTCCACTTTGCGGTTACTTCTATACCCAAACCTTTACTTATGCATTTACCTTTGTGATAGCCATCGAGCTTGAAGTTATCTTATTGCTATCACTTAGTTGTTAATCTTGCTTAGCATAAGTTGTTGGTGCACATAGGTGAACCTAGCTTGTTTAGGTTTTGTGCTTGATAAATTAAACGCTAGTTTTATTCCGCATTTATTCAAGCCTAAACCGTAATTATTTTAAAACGCCTATTCACCCCCCTCTAGGCGACATCCTCGTTCTTTCAATTGGTATCAGAGCCAGGCTCTCTTTTATTAGGCTTCACCGCCTTGAGAGTAAAGATGTCGTTTAGAGACTTAGCAAATGATCCCACTTTCATATTCGATGGCACAAATTATGATGTTTGGAAAATTCGCATGCTTAATCTTTTTCGGGTGTATGGCCCAAAAATGGAGAGAATTGTAGATATGGATTTTCCTCCTCCAAAGGATCTCCAAAAGTTATCTTTAGAGGATGAGGAAAACTCTTATCTCAATTCTCTAGTATCTCATGCTATTGTTGGTGTTTTGAGCAATGTAGTTCTTGAGTCAATCATGCCTTTTCGGAATGCTCATGATTTATGGACAAAGCTTCAAGACAAATATGATGTGTCCAATATTATTGAGGATGATTGTTCTCCCTCCACTTCCGGGCGTGATGAGTTCTCAACTTCCTCTACTTCACCAACATGTGGTAAGCCACAACCTAATGAGATGGTGAGTAGTGCTAGACTTTGCAACAATGATAGTAAACTTACTATTGATGATTCTTTGCCTCAACATTGTTGCAATGATCTACCTTTGGACTTAAACACATCTAGCACCATTCATGCTTTACATGCTTGTGTTGATAGTCCTTGCATATCATGTGGAAATTGTTTGTCTAAATCTCATGATGATATGCTTGCTTTATCTTGTTGCCATACTACAAATGCGTGTGTTTCCTCTATTCCGTTGGTCACTAACATTGTAGAGGAAACCCAACTTCCTATGGAACAAGATGTGTACTTGAGTGGTGCCTCAAGTAATGTTTCATCTTCATCGACCATCTTTTGCCTTATGGCTAAGGAGTCAAAGGTATCTCCTACTTTGAACCCCATTGAATCTAAAGTGATGATGTTAATAATGAAGAGAATGATATTGTTGATTCTCTAAATAAGAAAGGTGAAATTGTCTTTCTTGCTTTGAGTAAAAATAAAAATGCTCGCTCTAACTTCATGGAAATCATGGCTAATGCTATTGAGGTCAATAAACTTATTTATGAGCATGAGGACACCATTGTGGAAATGGAAGGTCGTGAGCAAGGCTACACCGATGAGATCGGGGATCTTTCTATTGCTCTTAATGAAGAGCAAGAGCGTAGAAGGATCCTTGAGGAAAAACTTTGTAGTCTTGAGGAATCTTATAGTTTAGACTTTTCTAAATTAAGAGAAGATCATGCTCTTGCTCTTTCTAATGTCCTCAAATCTAAAAATGATGATGCTTGTGCTACTAACTCTACTTATTGTGAAGCATCCATATTAAAGGAGAATGTTGAGCTAAGGGCTCAACTTGAGTTGCTAACAAGCAATTATAGGAAATTGGAAGAAAGTCATGAAAAGCTCTCGAGCTCTCATAATGATCTTCTAGTCTCCCATGATCGGCTAAAGTTAGCTCATGAGGCTACTTCAACTAAGGTAACATCTTGTGAGCCTCATGTGGACAATGGCACAACTTCTACTCGAAATGTTATATTGTCTTGTGCTAGTCCTAGTAGTTCATCCACTCATGATATTGTTACACCTTGTGATGAATTGCTTTCCATGCCTTGTTGCTCTAACAATGAAGCTTCTACTTCCTCTAGTACTTGTGTTGTTACTAACCATGTAGAGGAGATAAAAGAGCTCAAGGCCAAGTCACTTCTTTGAAGAAAGACTTGGAAAAGCGTCATGTTGGGAAGTCGGCACTTGACAATATGTTGAGTGTGCAAAAATCTCCCAATGACAAGAGTGGACTTGGATTCAACTCCGATGTTAAGAAGAAGTCCAACATTAAGAAGAAGCACAAGACCATCAAGAAGAAGGGCCTAGAACAAGTAAAAGATTCGGCCAAGATTGTTTGCTTCAAGTGCAAGATTGAAGGGCATCATGTGAGATCTTGCCCAATGAAGAAGAAGCATTTAAGTGAGAAGCAACAAGGGAAGCGGCCTCAAGTTCATACTCAAGTATCCAACGTTGAAGAAAGGCCACTTCCCAAGGAGAATCAAGCTAAAGCTTCTCAAGTTGAGAAATCAACTAAGAAGAAAGGTGGAAGTAGATGTTGCTATCTATGTCGCGAGAAGGGACATCTTGCTTCTTCATGCACTAACGGTACCTTATCCAACCCAATCATAATTGATGATGTTTACTCTCTTGAGAAGGATAAGGTTGGCAATGTGTTTGCCAAATTTGTTGGTACTCAAAGTGGTGTCAAGAAAAGAACCATTTGGGTGGCCAAGCCTATTGTGACTAACCTCTTAGGACCCAACTTGGTTGGGGACCAACAAGCTAAAACTTGATCAATAGGTGTTGTGGAGGGCGTTTGGAGACTTGGCTACATTATGAAGAATTAAGGGATCTTCATCAATCATATCTCTCAAGCCAAGTCATTTGGATTTTCATATCTCTATCTTATATCCAACGTGCCTCCTTGCGGTAACGTGTATTTAAATTATATATACATTGAAAGTTGCTTGCCCCTTGCATGTGTTTGGTTTTGTACCTTGCATGTGTTTGACTATGATGTGCCTACCACTTACCTATCTTGAGTAATCTAGTGTGTGTATGTTGGTTTGCACATCATGGTTGTGTGTGTTTGTGTTGAGCCTCTATTGCTTCTTGTTTTATCTTAATTGGCTCTTGTGATAGTTTAATGGACTTTCCCATTTTGGGGAGTGATATGCTTTCGGCACGTCACAATCCTAAAAATGTGTATACATGAGGAATACCACTTAGTGTTGATATATCAATATTATCTAGTCTCTATGTGGTATGTCATGCTCATGAGAAATTCGAATTCTAAATGTCCATTAACTATCTCTATTTGGTTTTTTGCCTCTTGTTGAAAACAAATGGATTATCACATTATGGGGGAGTAATAAGCATTGTGCATATTACGAACCTAGAAAATGTGAACAAGTGAGGTTTTGCCACTTAGAATTGATATTGTAAATTATCTTGTTCCTATGTGGCATGTTTCTCAAACAAGTTCCATATTTGCCTATTCGCTCTTGCTTTGAGAATATGATCTCGAATATCTTTGTCATTTACCACCGAGAATTATCTCCATACATTACTTGTCTTTACAAGTGATAATCTTATTTGTGGTAAAGTATATTGATCATATTTCATTGGTCTTTGCTCTTAATTGCCTTATTTATTGCCAAGGATTAGTTTTGATCAAACTTTCTTTTGTCTTCCTTGACCTTTGGATCCTCTTGCTCTACTCATGTTGTTTTGTTTTCCTTAAAATAGGAAAAGCCGTGATCCCATTCTTGTGCATTTACATTCAAAGTCATACTTCTAAGATAATGCACTATTCTTGGGGGAGCTATCCTATTTTGAGTAGAACACCATTTTTAAATTGGTATTGGATCTTATTGCTTTTCTTGAACATGACTAGTGTTTGAATAATATTTGGAGTGTAATGATCCCATTTGTGTGCATTTTGCATTCCAATGCAAGATCATAAATAATGCACAAATCTTGGGGGAGCTATCCTATATGCTTTAGAACATTATTTGTCTTCAATTGCTACTTGATCTATTTTAAATTGGTGTTTGAGCCCGATGACATGTCTCGTGGAAAGACAAACCTTTTTGTCTTGGTACTTTGTGCCATCATAGAAAGTGTAGAGGGTTTGGTCTATTTGTTGGAATCTTTCTCTCTTTGGGAGTTAGTTATCTCATTCCTTGATATATCTTTCATTTGGTATCTCTTCTTTGGTATCTTTCTCAATCATGTGTTGATTTGGGTTTTGATATAATTTGGACAATTCTCTTGCATGTCACACTTTGGTGTGCCTTCTTGGTATTCTTTGTATTTTGTCCAAATGTGTCTTCTTTGGTTCTTGAAGGTCTTGACATGCATATTTACTTCATGTATATATTATGGCATGTTTACTTTCTTTGATCCAATATATCGGGTAAACTCCACCGAATCCTAAATCGGCTAAGATGTGCATGAAATTCAATTTCATATCCATATGCACATATTCATGTGGAGTTTGTCCAATGTATTGTAGTTTCCTAACTACTTCGGACCCAATATGTTTGGGGACCATTTTGTACTTGAATTGTGTTTTAGGTACTTCGGAGATGCATTGGATGCCTTGTCTCATTCATAAGGAAGGTGCTCTCACCATGTGCTTATTGAAGCCAAGCTATGATGATCGTGATTGCTAAATCTTCTACATCACCAATGCCATCTCGGTAACAAGTATCTACCTCATGCATACATTTCTTGCATTCAACCTTGTGTAGGTTGCATCTTGGCATGATTCTTTTGTTCCTTGTGATACTTGTTTCCTTCTCAAAGCATCCAACTATCACTTTTCCCTTGTGGATATTTGTGATGCCTTTGATGCGTTTGTGTTGGAAGTCTATTTATATCCTTTAAGATAAATTTGAGCTATGTGCTATGCTTTTAAGCAAAGATCTTAATGGTGTATATATGACTTCCTCTTGGGTATCATGTTCTTCTCTTTAGTAACTATTTTGTGTGTACATGTTTCTTTGTGGATGTATATCATATGATTGTTATCTACTTAGAAATCTATACACATGAGAAATGTTACATCGCAAATTGATATCCTATTTCCTTGGTGTCCACCTCTTTTATGTTTTATGGATCTTTTGGTGGCTCCGGAAAATATTTGCCTTATGAGTGCTTGCCCTATTTTATTGGATCTTGTGCACTCATTTTTGTTGGTTGTGTGTGTTGAAATGACATGCTTTGCTCCTTGCTTATCATTCCTTTGAGACTATGGTGATGCTTAATGCTCACCTATGATGTACTCTTATAAAAGGGCTTTGCTATGTCACACACATCATTTGGTTGAGTCAAAATCTTTTAAATGTTCTCGCATTTGGATATTTTGTCGGTCTTCTATTTGATGCTCAACCATATGTTTGTTGCAAGTGTTATGCCTTGTTTTATATGCATTCTCTCTTGCACATGTTTTGTGTTTCAAAGATTATGGGGGAGTGATGATTCCATCTTTGTGCACGTGTACTCAAATATACAATTTCTAAATAGTACATGATATTGGGGAGCTCCTCTATTTTCTCTCGAAACATTGTTTTGTTCAAATCATAAAATCTTTTGTTCAATTGGATTTGGGATCTTTGATTGCATGTTTCATTCGTTGAACCTTTTCACATATCATCCTTTTGCAATCTTTGATCCTCAATATAATTTGATCTCCCTCATCTATTCGTCATTGATATATGCATTTGATTTCACTCATATCTTGAGAAATGCATACTTTATGGGGGAGCCTTATTATATTGGCCTTCTAATTTCACCCATTTCGGCAATGGATGCCAATGGGGGAGAAGTTTAGAGGGTTTAAGGGATTTGGTTTATGCTTTGGTTTCATTCTTAAGCATTTGCCTTCTTGCTCATGCATCCTTGCTTTTCCTTTGCATGGTTGCTTAATTCATTATATAAACCCTCGTAAAAGGGATTGTCATCAATTACCAAAATGGGGGAGATTGAAAGAGCATGGTGCCCCCATGTGTGGTTTTGGTAATTAATGACAATCCTTATGGACTAATGTTTGCATTGATATATCCTTAGATCTTGTCCATAGGAAAAGGTTGGAGTTCATGTGTTGGACTCTAGAAGATTATAAGATGACCAAGATCTTATTAAATGGTTTATATGAAGAATGGTCATGTATAGAGTTGAGCATATTACAAGCATGTCTTGAAGAATGAGATGGCGTGGATATTCATGTTCACCTTCAAGACATCATCTTTGTGAAGAGAGAAGGAAAGATACAAGTTGATCAAGGCTAAGTGCAAAGAATGGATTCAAGTGATCAACACACAAAGCTACATGTTGTACCATGTGGGATCTTGTGATCCAATGGTATGGTAAGCAATTGTCTATATAGCTTTGTGAACTAACCCATATACATGTGTGTGTGTGGAGTATCTATGTGGGGTTAGGTATCTTCCCATGGGCATGCATCAAAGGAAGATTTCATATAGCCCATGGCGGATGACGTCAAGCGGTGGTCGTCATCAAGATAATGGCCAAGTGAAGATGTTCCTAAAAGTGGCTCTCCCATATTGTGTATGGGGGAGCATTTCACAAGTCTTCATCAAGCGGAGCGCAATCAAGAAAGGTGATCCAACTTGAGGTGATCAAGATCGTCATCATCTAGCTCAAGTGGATTGCGCAAGGCAAAGGTATGACCTTGATAGGGTTTCTATTTTACCGGTCTCATGGTGTTAGTAAGAGACCGGATTATAGGATAGATGCCACACTTTCAAGAGGGGCTCTCGAATAAGTAACTTGATCGTATCATTCGGAGAGAGCTCAAACCTTTGCATACTTGGCATCATCTTTCTTGGTTCTTATTTGGCTTTCTCCATGTGTGGTTTTAGAGCTTGTCATGATCTTCACGGCAAGCTCAAGTTCATCAAAAACGGATTTCGTATGGAAAACTTATTGCGTTTTTGGTGTTGGAGGTTTTACCGGTCGTTCTATTTTCGAGAGGTTTAACCTTTCCACATTTGGTTTTATGATTCATTGTTGGACAATGATGTTTCTCTGTATATTCTTGATGAGCTCGTTGTTGTGATTCCAACGAGCCAAAGATCATCAAAAACGGAGTCCGGATGCAAAAGATATTGTCGTTTTGGTGTTTGATGTTCCTGCTGTTTTCTAAGGGGCGGTAGTACCGCCCGGTACCGCCCGAGGTACCGCCGGAGCAAACAGAAGGCTGTTTTCAGCGGTACCAAAAGCGGTGGTACCGCCGGGGCGGTAGTACCGCTACCCGGGGCGGTAGTACCGCTGCCTGGAGCCCGTTTTCAGCCTGTTTTAGTGTTCTAACTTCCCGGGGCGGTAGTACCGCTACCCGGGGCGGTAGTACCGCTGCCTGGAGCCCGTTTTCAGCCTGTTTGAGTGTTCTAACTTCCCGGGGGGCGGTAGTACCGCTGGGGCCAGCGGTAGTACCGCCCCGGCGCGAATCTGCACCCAACGGTTGGATTTTGGGATGACCTATTTAAGGGGCCTTCTTCCCCAATGGTTCCCCAACCTTTCTAGCAAGTTTTGCCCTCCATTGTTGACCTCCAAAAGCTTGCTTTCTCTCAATCCCTCCAATGATTCTTGCTCATTCTTGAGGGAAACAAGAGAGGAGATCTAGATCTACATCTCCACCAATCAATCTCTCCTCTAAGTGAGGGGAGCATATTGGATCTAGATCTTGGGATTCATTTGTTGCTTCCTTGCTCTTCCTCTCATCTTCCTCCATAGCATTAGTTGCTTTGGTGGGATTTGAGAGTGAATTGCTTTGAGCACTTCTTGTGTTCTTGCCATTGCATTAGGTGCATCGGTTTGAGTTCTCCACGGTGATTCGTGGAGGTGAAGTTTGAGAAGCTCATTACTCTTTGTGGTTCTCGTTGCATCTTGGGTTGCTTGTAACCCTAGGTGCCTTTGTGAGTCTCGGAGGAAGTCCGAGGCATTGTTGGGAGGCTCCAACTCATTGTGGAGTTCCCCGACCTTTGTGTATCGGTTTGGTCAACGCCTTCAAGTCGACCTCATAGTGGAACGAGCCAATCCCTCACGGGTGAAGCTCACGGAGAATAGGGTGAGCACATCCGTGCTATTGGAGCGCCTAGGTGGCTCCACACCCCTCCAACGTAGACGTACTTCCATTGGGAAGGAACTACGGGAAACATCTCCTCGTGTCCACTTTGCGGTTACTTCTATACCCAAACCTTTACTTATGCATTTACCTTTGTGATAGCCATCGAGCTTGAAGTTATCTCTATTGCTATCACTTAGTTGTTTTCTTGCTTAGCATAAGTTGTTGGTGCACATAGGTGAACCTAGCTTGTTTAGGTTTTGTGCTTGATAAATTAAACGCTAGTTTTATTCCGCATTTATTCAAGCCTAAACCGTAATTATTTTAAAACGCCTATTCACCCCCCCTCTAGGCGACATCCTCGATCTTTCACATGGCGCGGCTGCAGGATGAGTTCAAGACGCTAATCGAGCGGCCCGACGACGCGGCGTCGCCGCCGCCTGGCGGGTTCGACTCTGAGCAGATCGAGGAATAGGACTACGGGGATGACGGCTATGGGGAGGAGCCAATCCCCATTGCCAAGCCGGTCTCCGAGTTCGACGCTCTGCCCCCGGGGTCCGTCTCTGATGTGCACAGATCGCGCGGTGCATGGTCGATGCCGGTTTCGGCCGCGAGTGTGCAGAGGCCTACGCGGCCGCGCGCCGTGGATTCGTTGATGAGAGTGTCAGCATCCGTCCGCGCACTTCGGACAAGGTGAGCTCGAGTTTGACATTGCTCGATGGATTCCGGCCTTCAAGATGGTGTTCCGCATCCTGATTCCAGTGAGCGCCGCCTGTCTGACCGCCTTTTCTGTTCGAGACCGGAACACGATTTTTCCTGCAAATTCTAGTCCACCGGAACAGTCTTTCCCAAGCCGACGGCGCCACATGGAGCATACGCTAGGCCCACCGTACATAACTGTTCACGTCAATTACTCTATTTTCCAGCGGGACAGCGAGCCACCTGACAATGTCAGACGCATAGATCGCAGAGCGTACTGGACGACCAGATACCGGGTGCAGGTGTGCCCGGGCACCAAAACGCCATTCCCATTGACTTATGTTTATTTTGCTGCCACAACAGTTTCATTGCTACACGACTCATTTGATGTAGTTTTAGGCATTTATTACACTTAGGGCACCTAGAAAGGTATAGTGGGACAATTGAATGTCTGGTGTATTGCACAACAATAAGTGTACAGATTGATCTTACGAACTGATCATCTAGGGTTTGTTTGGTTCGCAAGATTCTTGAATTTGTTTTAAATAAACAGAAATATGGTTGGAATGCATTTGCAAAATAGAGGATTTAGAGAACACATGAATCCTATAAACATCGGTGTTTGGTTCACAAAAAATGGGAAAAGCACATGAATCCTACTAAACATGGTCAAATAAAAGCCAAACCACATGAGACATTATAATTATGATGTACTATGCCACTAAAGATCTCGTCTCGTCCTTTGTGCGTAGAATTTTGAAAAGAGGCCTAAGTGGATCTACGTTTTTCTTTAAAACTGAGATCAAATAAATTTGATTGTTTTTTCTTAGCTCCATTCCCATGAAGGCATGCCAAACAGATGAATGGTGTCATAGTAGTAAAATTTATTCTTGCTCCACTTTTTATTAATTATTGAACAAAAGAGGCCCTTGGTTCGAGTTCATAAATAGGGTGTGTCTTAAACTGATTGTTTCAAGTAGTTATCGTTCAATGTACAAAGATATTACAGAGAACTCTTGGTCTGACTCTTACTAAGAGTTTGAATCCTAACTAACAATCAACTTTGTTTTTTGTTCTCTCGTATCCTAGGTGGCAAGAAGAGTCAGCTTTTGTAGACGGCCTTATAGCTCTTTCTTCATAGCACAATTTTTTTAACGTTTTAAACTTTTATTATAGGCTCCAACCAAACATGGTATTAGTGCTCCATATGAATGACGAAATCGTTTATCTATTTCAGAATGCAATCATTTCATTTAAATTTATTGCGAAGTTCATACAAACTTCTACGCGTGCCATTAGGCGAGGTGGCGATATTTGCAGTTTACTCCACAAATTTCGTTTACCTGACACGAAGGGCCTGATTCCCGAAGCCGCACAAGGGAGCTGCCTCACCCTGGCCGTCTTCGTTCCCCTCCCGCCGCTCCACCTCTCCCCGCCGTCTCCGGCACGCCCCTGCCGCACTAGGCGGTGACCTGACATAACGATCGGAGCCTCGTCGTTCTGCGCCTCCTTCGCCCTCCCCAGTGGCGAGTAGACCGAGAGGCGGAGGCCTGCACTTCCGTCGCCCGCCATGTTGCGCCGGTAAGGGCACCGACCTAGGTATTCGCCACGCCGAATTAGGGTTTCGACGCCTAATGCCCGGCTCTATCTGCTATTGCAGGTGCGTGCGAGATCTGTACTCGCTGCGGACCCGCACGAGGATCCCCAGACCGATCTCCAGCGAGGTATGCGTCCCCTCCCCGTTCTGTCCGATGGTTCCGTTAGGGCGATCTCTGCTGGTTGCAGCTGATCGAGTTGTTTCCTCTGTTTGGAGTTTCCTGTGTCGAGAGTTTGGTTGCTTGTTAGAGCTCACTAGGCATGGGTTTGAATTGGTGTATTTGTTGCTAAAAATTGCCGATGGAAGTCATGTGCTGATGTGCAATTAGTTTGGGAATGCTACTCATGCTGTGAGTTGTATTTTTAACACAGTTCGTTTAGCGCTCCTCTGATTTGAGATGAGATTAACTAAGGGAAGACTATCTGGAGCAGAATGCTGTGACATGTGAGCCAGCTTACTTGTTTAGCTTTTATAAGGTCTTAGGGTGACGTTGAGGACTTAAGTTCACAGTTATTTCTGCTTGCATTGATGAAAGCAGTAGGAAAATGCGGGCTAAACTTAGTGAACGATTGTTCGTTGATGTTTACGAGCTTGATTTGCTACGTACTCCTGTAGTGAACTAGTAATGGTGGTTGTAATAGCAATTTTGGAACTTAGTAGGAGTTTGACTTCATCTTAGTGCGGTAACAGAAGAATTCACTTAGATTGGGCTCAAATGAATCATGTCATTTGTTGTCTTATTTTGCTAAATTATGCAGTTTGTTTTTTCTTACAGAATACTGTTTTACTGGCAAACCCTTGATGGATGCTCTAGAAATAATAAATGGGACCACACTTTCTTATTTTCATGCTATGTTTACCTATTTGTTAGGAACATTAGCAATGCAGCAGAAACTTATACAGCGGACCTGTTGGATATCGCAAATCCCTGTCTTGTTTATTTTTTCATGTGCCCACTACATATATTTACATAAATGCAGACATATTCCCTGTGCAGTGAATGCACCCATTTTTGTAATTAGGTTGGTAATGCTTGCGCCACCGGTATTCCTTGTTGACCCATTCCTTAGCTATGGAAGTTTGCACAATAGTTGTAAAAATTCCTTGCATCTTTTGCCTGTCTATTACTGGTGTAAACTGCAAATGACAGAATAATCTATTTATCAGGTCCAGAATCCAACGTTCCTTCAATCGAGAAGAAATGCAACAAAAACATCTCAGCAGAGTTCAGCACAGAAGCCTGTCCCTGGGCCTCAAGAAGAACATCCTCAGTCTGGAAGCAAGGTTCCAAAGCTTTTGCTTGGAACACTGGTGGTTGGGGCTGCTGCTGCTGTGGCTGCTCATCAAGCTGGCTACATAGATCTTCAGTTTAAGGATAAAAAATTGCCTTCGACCATCAGGGAGCAAAATTTCTCAAAGGTGTATGAAACTCTGAAGTCCCCCTTTGAACAAAAGGTTGATCAGAAACAAACCATGTCGGATTCAAACAATGGGATTGTTCAGGAAACACCTGAGGACCTTCCAACTAAAGGGATGGGTGCAGCAGAGAGTCCAGCTGCTGTTGAGCAGCCTACTCCTGCAGAAGAAAAAGAAACAGAAACCCTCACTCAGGGGACACTGCCAGTTCAGGATGAGCATGAATCTGATGATAAACTGCCGTCTCAAGATACTCTCTCTTTTGATACAAAGCCAAATGTTGTTCATGATAAGGCAGCCAGTGAAGTTCCTCCTGAACAACCTCACAAGATAGGCAGCACGGTTTCTCCAGTGCAATCAAGCCCAACAATGGCTGGTGCATCCCATGATTCACACACAGATACGGATGCACCAAAGGTTTGGGTTCATTTTGAACTTGTTATATGCCCTACTTTATCATCATAGTTGCATGTTGATTGATAAATCGGTGTATCTTCTACAAATTGGCACTTGCGTACAGATTCTGCAGGCTTAACAAGGATTATTGTGTTTTTTTTTTGGTATTTATAGATTCTAGCTTAGAAATTATGCTTAATGATTGCATAGAATTATTTATAGAAATTTAAATCTGAATTAAATGTTCCAGTAATAAACCTGATTAGTTTTGTATTATGTACTTGTAGTATGCAGATGTCACAGTTTATTGGTTGCGCCATACTATCCTCTCATGCTTGCTATTTCTGAATTTTTTGTTCGACTGGAAATTGACCTGCAGGACTCAGTGTTACTTGTATATTAGCTTTTGAGTTATATCACTGTGAGTTGAGAACTAGCAGACGGTTGTTGAAGATTGAAAATCTCGTTCCGTTTACCTTGTCCTATATTTTTATAAGTCACTCTTATCTACCACTAGTTGTTCCATGTTGCATGATCTGACAGTACCATTTTTCTTTCTTATCCTGCTTCTTTATTTTTTTCGATGTTGTTTATAAGTATGTATGAAATGACGCTGGTAGAATCATCTAATTGAATAAATCCTTCTCTGTAGGATCCATTAGCCGCTGGTGGAGGTGAACAGAAATCTCTTGCTGAAACATATTTACTACAGGAGCAACCTGATATTACTAAAGATGTGGTATGTCCTCCCACTTTTGAAAAACTTGACAGTAACAAATTAACAATTTTTTTATTGATAGAGAGGTCAATGGAAATAAATTGATGGTACTTAGTATTCATGTTTCGGTGTTTACATATGTGTTTATCCTTTTGTTTTTCTTGTTGAACAGAGTGCTAAGGAGACTAGAAGTGATGGCGTTGTTGATGGTGTAAAAGCTTCAGATGATGGGAAAGTTATGCTTGATATTATAGAGGCTATTCATGCTGCTGAAAAAAAGCAGGCAGATGCAGATGCTTACAAGTATTCTGAAGAGAAAAGGAAGTTGAAGGTTTGTCATCCATTTGCACGTGATGGTTGTGCTTAGACATGGTCATTGTTTTCTGCACATCAAGGTTCAACTGTAGCATGGCATGCCTTCGTGGTTTTACAATATTACTGTTGAACTGTTTTAGTTGTCATGGACATCCCAGCAGTTAGAAAACTGCTGCACTACTGTTATATTTGTTCATGCTTCCATTGATAGTGTGCCAATAGGCATTCAATATTTTGATCTTATATACTCCCTCCGTATCAAAATATAAGACTTTCTAGCTAGTTTCTGCATGCATGCATCTAGACATGTTTTAGTGCAAGGTTGTCTAGATGCATGCATGCAGAAACTAGCTAGAAAGTCTTATATTTTGATACGGAGGGAGTACTCCCTAGTGGAAAAATATAAGGATATAATATGAGCGATCTTGTCCAACATTATAAGGCTTGCATGCGAATTTAATGTCAGTTTCTCCCTTTTTTCCATAATTTATTTTTCCTCTTTATTCAAATTTATAACTGTACACTGACATGAACTTATCTCTCTCTTATCCCAATACATTAAGAGTTTAATATCATGGGTAACATGTTTATTTCCCTCTAGTAATCTGTTGGTTTCATTGCATTCTTAATCCACGTGATCAACCAAAACATGCCTTATATTTCTGAATGAAGTAGTACGGTCGTCACTGTATTTAATATCTTGTCTCATGCTTTGTGTTTTGTCAGGAGAAATACGAAAAGGAGCTGAAGGACACCAGGGCTCGGGTGCTTATGGTCACCGAAGAGGCAGCAATTCTGGAAAAGGTGAGGGACATGCTTTGTTCTGATTTTTATTCTTTTAGGCCTCCGTGTTTCTTCTATGTGGAGCCAATTTGCTAGACGCAAAATTGTTAGCATTATTAGTAAAAAATCATGAAAATGTCAATACCTGCATAATCTTTTTCGTCCGATATATTCAGATGCCATTATTGTGGCCAATCCAGGTATTTGTATGTATCTGGATTGTGAAAGTTTAAATGTTTCACCCAACAGATATCACAACGACATACATGTAGAGATTGAAGTAGTACTCTAATGATATTTCTCAAATGTTAGTGAAATGTGGATCAAATATTATAATCAAAACAGCAGAATTATGTTTGCACTATGTGCATGTTTTTCTTTACTCTTGTCAATGCATATTAATATTTCTTGTTCATGTTTTAATATCAGAAGAATTCTTTAATTTTGTGACATTTTAATTTCATGTTGTTACTTCAGGAGCTGAATAAAGAGAAAGAGAAGGCTGCTGCCGCTATTAAAAAACTTCAGGAAAATTCTGAACAAAAACTGGTGGAGGAGCTGCAGGGGAAGGTCCTACATATTTCCTTGCATGCACCATACAATTTCTATTCCTTACATTACTTCATTATGTAATTATTATACTGTTGCTGACTCAATAGGATGAGGAAGCAAGTCAACAAGTTGAGAAGGTTCAGGAGTTGGCAAAAGCTGAACTGGCTGCAGCTCTTGCAATAGAGAAAGCATCCCAGATCGAACAGATTGCTGAAGCAAATCTCAATGTATGAATCTGTTCCATTTTTTTTTGGGTGGCCAATGTTGTAAACGATTTTTAGAGGTTGGCATGCTGCGACCCCAGTACCCTACTGCACCTTAGAGATACACGGTTAGCTATGAGTTAGTGGTATGCATATTTGTAGAGATGCAAGTGGGTCATCATTAGGGTACCCACTACCATCTTTAGGTAAAAAAATGAATACTTTTTCAAATGGTGATGTCATTGGAAAAGTTAGATCATTTTTTTTCAACTAACGATGGTAGAGGGTACCCTAATGATGGCCCACTTGCATCTCTACATATTTGCACGATTACCTACACTAGAGCTTGCAAGGGAGTGCTTCTTTCCTTCTTTTGTAACTAGGTGAACTGTTTTCTATATTGCAAGTATGGCTGTTAGACCAACAATATATTCATGGTGTACAATTTTAGCTTTCTTGCACTTGTTGATTGGCTCTTGGGCTTATTTTTCAGATAGATGCTTTGTGCATGGCATTCTATGCACGGTCTGAAGAAGCTCGACAGAGTCATTCAGTTCATAAGCTTGCTCTAGTAAGTTTTTCACTTTGTTGCTATTACGTGCTTGCTTCTAACTACTGGAAGCTTAAATATCGCCTTCTCACCCTCTGCTTTCAGTCTTTCTTGTGCCATAATTCTTAATTCTCTGCAGGGAACTCTTGCTCTTGAAGAAGCTCTATCCAGTGGCTCACCAATCCGTACAGAGGTGGATATGTTGCGTAAATCTCTTGAAGGCATTGATAAAGATTCACTCTTAGAATTGGCTCTTTCATCGCTTCCAGAAGATGTTCTCGAGTATGGATCAGATACCCGAATGGAATTAAAGCAAAAGGTAAGTTCTCATGTGATGTACTGCTGTTTAATCAACATTCTTAGTGTGAAAAAATCAGGCAATACTAATGCATTCCTGATTGGTGTATCATTTTGAATATAAGAGATTATTATGTGCTTGCAGATGTTAATTACTCATTTTGTTTCTAATAGACAATGTCTTTTCAGACTTATACCCTGCAATGCACAGCTTTGGCATCCATACTTTAACCAATATTTTCTATTTACATGTAAAATATTCCCTCCATCCCATATTAATTGACGCTAAAACAGATGTATCTAGCACTAAAATACTTCTAGATACATCCGTTTTAGCATCAATTAATATGGGACGACGGGAATAAATATAATGATATGCAAGTGCATTTGATGACAAAAATAATATATCATCCCATGTGAGAATCTACATACTAGGTCGAAGTTATACCATACCTAGATCATGTTTATTCAGTCGTACACCCTGCAATACACACCTTTGACATCCATATCCTTGACCTATGTTTTTCTAGTTTATATGTAAACTAATTATAATTATACGCAAGTACTTTTGATGAAAAAAATAATGTACCTTTCCCATGTGAGACTCTAAATACTAGGTGAAAGGTATATCATCCCCTTGTACTGTATCATCTTACATATATCTATACTTGTTAATCATGCAATGATGTACTCTCAGTTGTCATGAACGCTTATTGAGCAACACTAATTTGGCTATCCTTTACCATCATTTCTTGTTGCAGTTTAATTCCCTGAAGGAAACAATCAGACATTTCAGCCTTATACCATCAGGTGGTGGTGGTATCTTGACACATGCTGTTGCTCATGTTGCTTCTACCATCAAGGTACGTTAATACAAGTAACTTCGTACTAGTCAATAAGAAATTCTGTACTGAGGCACCTGAAATTTTGTGTTTGATTCTTCTGATCAAGCACTATCTCATGCTAATTATTCAAATATCATCATCTAGTTTCAAGTCCAGGCATAGTATTGCCTCCAGACTTTTGACTTGTATAGGCATCCTACTGCCTCCACACTTGACCCCACCAGGATTTGATAGAGCACAGTTATCCGTTGGGTTACCTAGCAATGGATCCGTCTGGCATGACTACAATTAGCTTGTCTTCTCTTTTCGCAGTGGCAGCAGTACAATTGTACTAGCGATCATCTTATTTTTGTAAATTCTCTCGTCCTTGACAGAATACCCACACTGGCGAGATATTCTTAAATTTTGAAACTATACTTCTAATTCTGGTGCAAATGGTTTTCAGATCAAAGAGGATCAATCTGGAGATGGTATCGAGGCTCTTATAAGCAGAGTGGAAGACTTGATTGTAGCTGGAGACTTGAGTGCAGCAGCGGATGCCCTGAAAGGAGGGTTGCACGGGACTGAAGCAGAGGAAATAGCTACCGAATGGGTGAATCAGGCGAAGAAACGTGCAATTGCAGAGCAGACGCTTACCCTGCTTCACTCGTACGCTTCTTCAATTACATTTTCGTGATCTCGATCATCGACATTTTCCCCTTTTTTCGGCGAGATTTACATGTCAATGATCACATGTTTCTCTATACCATGGTGCAAATGCATGTTCCCCTAGGCCCCCCTTGTAAACAGAGATAATAAATTTTGCCGTGTAGCTACTTGGTACTCTGACATTGTAGTCACCAGAGAAAAGACCACGTTTGGATAGATGTCAACGTTTTTGATGAAATGTTATCTTCATCCTGAAACACTAATACCATGTGGTGGAGTTCTACTGTCTGCTGAAATGTGGTTGTCCATTTCAGCATTTGGTCAACCTTTTTCTTTTACTTTCGGAAACTTTATTTGCTAACTTGGAACTTTGTAATTCAACATTGTATTTGGTAGAACAATATAGTTTAAGCAGCTAACGTCCTTGAGTCAGAGTAATATATGTTCAGATTCTGCATCTAACTTTTTGCAAAAAATTGTGCCGAAAAAATCTTTTTAAATGTATATCTGCTTCCATCTAAAGACACAACATAAGCAAAGAAATTTCAACCTAAGAAAAATGTACGCTCTAAAATTCTTATTTCTGAAAAAAACCCAACAAATTCGCTACCTAATTCTACAATCTGGAAATAACATGCGATCGAACTACTCCATCCGTTCGGATTTAATTGACACACATTTGGTTACACATGGATGTATGTAGACACCAAACAAGTATAGATACATCCATATTTAGACAAAACCAAGTCAATTAATTTGGAACGGAGGGAGTACATAAGTAAAATCTTGCAAAATTAACACCCCAAATCCAAGAACCTCATGCGTTTCTCGTTGTCGGAGCTCGGCAGCCGCGGCTGCTGCTGCTGCCGCGACGATGATGACCTGGTGTCACCACCGCCGAGCCCGAGCTTCCTGAACAGCCTGCTCAGCGCGCCCTTGGGCTTCCCGAGCCGGTGCATCTCCTGCCGCATGTCGGAGCACTCCTCCTCCAGCTCCACCACCCTCTGCCGGATCTCCTCCACGCTCATCGCCGACGCCGGCTGCTCGCTGCTCCCGGGCGTGTACACCACCACCTCGTCATCATAGTCGTCGTTATTGTCCTCCGACCCGGCGACGAAGTTAATCTCCCCGCGGCTCTTCGTCGGCGCGTAGCGGCGAGAGCTTGGGGATCCCTGCTCGACGGCGTTGTTGTTGTCGGTGACGAAGAACCAGCCGGCCACCGTGGTGCGCAGCCGCAGCTGCTCGAAGAAGAGAACCTGCACCACCACCCGCAGCGGCAGCCGCTCGTTCTGCGCCGCGTGCGTGCACGCCTCCAGCGACAGCTTCTGGCAGTTCATCAGCCGGCACAGCTGCTCCTTCTCTGACTCCGTCAGCCACGGGTGTGCCTGCATGCCATGTCAGCGGTGTCAAATGCAAGCTCAAGAACATCCATGGCCGGCCACGGTGGTTTCTTTCTCTCGCTTCATTTACCTTGAGGAAGATGTCGATGGCGCGGTAGAGGCCGTCGTCGAAGGAGCGTGCATAGTCCGGGACGAGGGCGGCGATCTGCTGGAACTTAGAGGACTTGAGGCTGGCGTCCGTGCCGACCTCCGCGAGGTACCCGTCGACGAGCCTGCCCACCGTGCTGGCAGGCATGAGATCGCCGGACGGGGCCTCGTCCGCCGTGATCTCTGGGGAGCGAACGTCGGCGCCGTACGCCGTCGTGTTCGACATAAGGAACTGCTCCAGCATCCGCTGCACGCAGTCCACGTCGTAGAGCGTCTCCGAGGAATACCCGGTGTTGGGGATCAGAAGGTCCTCCAGCGTCGCCTCCTCCAGCTGGTCGCCGGCGCGCGTCTCCAGCGCGTCCCTGCACGCCGGGCCGGCATGCAGGACCGTCGCCGTGCGGAGCATGCCGAGCAGGAACCTCGTCGCGGCGACGCCCTTCTCCGTGGGTAGCAGCGCCACGATCTCCTCCAGGATCTCCCGCTGCTCGCCGACGACGTCGTCCGAGAGCGCGGCCGCCGTCTCGGACGCGCCGCCGCTGACGACGTCGCGCCGGTTGAGCCCGGAGAGATGCCGCCTGGCGTAGTGCGTGAGCGAGCCGGCGATGCCCTCGGGGCTCATGCCCCTGGACCGCATCTCGGAGATGAGCCGCTTGTACAGAGGCAGCCGCAGCGACGACGCCTGCCTGTACCACCACCCGGCGCCCGGCGACCGCGGCTTGCCGATGGTGGTGATCCCATTCCACATCACCGGCGGCGCCGCCACGCCGTCGACGCTGCTCCTCGCCGTGTAGTTCTCGACCATCGGCCAGCCGAAGAGCGTCGGGTCGGCGCACGCCTTGCTGGCCAGCGACTTGATGCACCTGGCCACGAGGAAAAGGTCCTCGGCGAGCGGCAGCAGCTCGCCGTCGGCGCCGTCGCAGGCCTGCAGCGCGCGCACGGTGGCGTCCCAGCTGCAGAGCACGTCGCGGATGAAGAAGGACTCCGCGTGGTCGACGAGGTTGTCCTCGCCGGCCATGCCGAGGTGCTCGGCCGCGCAGCGCAGCGGGACGACGTTGGCCGCGTTGAGTTCGAACCGGACGTCGTAGCAGAACTTGGCCGCGAGCTCGAAGGCCGCCGGGCCGCCCGGGAGGTCGTCCAGGTGCACCGTGCACGGCTTGCCGTCGTCGGATGCGGTGCTGGACTCGGTGATGAGCTTTTGTAGCGTGCTGCTCCGGTTGATCAGTGGAAACTGGATGAAAATACAGAGATAAGTCATGTTGTCAGTGAAGATAAACAGAGCGCATATTGCAGTGAAGTGAGTCGAGCCATAACCATTCATGTATTGTACATTTGTACCTCATAAAGTTAGATTATGTCACGTAAAATTCAAAATGTGAGCATGGTATAACATTGGATCTTATAACAGTGGAAGAATTACTGGGACAGAGATATATACAGGGAAACGAGGGGAAGCAAATTTACCTTGTGGAGATGGAAAGCCACTTCTCCTACTTGGACGACCACATCGCTCGCGAGCTCAGTCAAGCAAATCCTGCAAATGTGCGACCATTATGATTTATTTGCAAACCAAGAACAACTGAATATTCTAGTATGAATCCTTTTTGTTTCGCAGTATGCTTCCAGTGACAAAGTGCTGGAATAGCAGTGGCTGTCAGCTAAAGGTTATGCATTGTTTGACATCAATCTGCAAGTTTTCTCTTGACGAATGCCTCGTTTTTTCCCTCTACTATCATGCACATTTACCGAAAGGTGTCACTCAGATATTTTCGTAAGGGGGAAGATGGTCGTCAGATTGGGGGTATGGCCGATTAATTCCCACGAGATCTCACCGGACAAATTTCACCAAATGCACTAGTGAAAGTTTCTTCAAAACAAGAACAAAAATGCAGCAGTGACGGTACGACGAATTTAGAAGACTTCGATGGCTACATCGATCGCATCCTACAAGGATTCAGAAGACATGGAGGAAGCGAGTCGAAGGTGGGATTAGGGAAAACCATGGAGATGATGAGAGAAGAATGATGGAATGTACCAGGAATTAGGGTCCCGGAGCTGGAAGCAGTCGGGCGATTTGGATCCGAGCACCCTCGTCGTCGTCGCCATCGATCAGTCACGCACACGATCCGGACGGCGAAACGCGACGGATCGATCGATGGAACGCCGCGCCGAGATCGGAGAAGACGGAAAACAAACAGACGAACGAACGAACACCATGCATGTGCAGCAGGGCCGTCGAGGTCAGCCCCCGACCTGGAAAGCGAGCGCTCCACGTACGCGCCGACAGGTGGGCCCGCTCCCGCGCCAGATAAACGGCTCCGCCGACCTCCGCGCAAACCCAAACCTAGTGCCTCTTCGGTCGCCATGCTTAGTTTAGGTGATGTATGCTACAGTATTTATCTACAGTAATTAAGCACAGTAAAAAATACACAACCTTATGCTACACCCCCCTGATTTTCCTTCCTAGTTTTCCCTGACTTTGCTTCTTAATGTTAGAGGATCTCGTTCCGTAAGCTACACCCCCCTGACTTTCCTTCTTCAAAAACATTTTGTAAAGTCAAAAATAATCCAGATTACTTTGTATATTATAAATCTAATCTATATATTTACTCTCATTTCTTGCATCCAGTAATATGGTGCTATTTTTTTTAGTTTAGGTGATGTATGCTACAGTATTTATCTACAGTAATTAAGCACAGTAAAAAATACACGACCTTATGCTACACCCCCCGACTTTCTTTCCTAGTTTTCCCTGACTTTGCTTCTTAATGTTAGAGGATCTCGTTCCCATGTTCGCAACGAACTACGGATTACGTTCAAAAAAGGAAAAAAAGATACACACACCTTTGCGTGTCCACTCCAGCCCAGATTTCAAAAAAATTTGGCACGAGGGAAGGGGAGCTCCGGCTCTCGTTCGTGCGTGTAGTTTTGGGGCTCGGCTCCTCTACCGTTGTGGTATTACTGTACAACGTACAGTACTCCAAAAATCAGCCGTCTAATGCAATCTAACGGACCTCGTTTCATTCTTCGCTGCACACCTAATTGAAAACAAATTCCCTGTGTTTAAGGAGACAGGGAGGGAAATCTCGTATTTTCTTCTAACTTGGCGCCAAAAATACTTATGTGAGCACTCTAAACTGGCGCCAAAAACAAGTAACAACGACAAGGTACAGATCGAGAATCGATCAGGTCACAGAAGACACGGCAGCACACAGCGCCTCGCCGCCGGCAGCCGGGACGCCTCGCCGTCGGCAGCAACACGGCGCCCTTTCTGGACTGCGTTGTTTTCATTGTCTCATGCCTTCTCCCACCTCCCCCGCCTCCTGTACAAGGTACGATCAATCTTCCCTGCTTTGTGTTCTTCTGATTTCAGAAACAGAAAAAGATATGAGTAATATTTAATCATGTTTTGTAGAACCTGAACATAAGTTTTTTACGTAAGGTTGACTGATAGATTTAATCTGCTAAGTACTTGTATATTTTCGTTGCACATTTATATTGAGTCACACATGTTTTGAACAGAACAAATATGATCCCTAGCTGGATGCCCCAGATTGGGATGAAATTTAAATGTACAACAGAGGCATTGGAGTTTTGGAGAAGCTATGGTGGACATATTGGTTTTGATGTCAGGAAAAATTATGAAAACAAGAGCAAACTTGATGGGGTAGTCACTTCTGCAAGATATGTTTGCTCCAATGAGGGTTATCGAGGAAAAGACAAACGAGATCATAAAACACGCTGTCCTCGTGCGGAAACAAGAACAGGTTGCAAAGTGCGGATGGGCATCACAGTAGATCGAGAAGTAGGAGATTATCAAATACATGATTTGGTTCCTTGAACACAACCATGCCCTTCAATTGCCAGAAACATGCCACTTGATGCCGTCACAACGTAAGATCTCGGCCCTGCAAGCTTTTGAAATTGACACCGCAGACGCTTCAGGAATTCTTCCGAAAGCTGCACATGAGCTAGCAAGCCGTAAAGTTTGTGGGTCAGCAAACCTTGGTTATTCTCGTCGTGACCACAAGAACTACTTACGTACAAAGCGTCAAAGGGAGTTGGTGCATGGCGAAGCCGGAAGCATGTTGAAGTACTTTCGAGACAGAGTTGGTGAGAACCCCTCATTTGAGTATGCATTACAATATGATTGTGAAGAAAATATTACAAACATCTTCTGGGCTGATGCTAGGATGATCATTGACTATGCTCATTTTGGCGATGTTGTTACCTTTGACACTACTTTTGGGACAACTAAAGAGTACCGACCGTTTGGTGTCTTCGTTGGATTCAACCATTTTAGAGAAATCGTAATTTTTGGTGCTGCTCTTCTATATGATGAAACATTTGACTCTTTCAAATGGCTATTTGAGACCTTCTTATCTATACATAAGGAAAAACAGCCAAGAACCATCTTCACAGATCAAGATACTGCAATGGGAAATGCAATAGAGGTTGTATTTACAGCAGCATGGCATGGATTATGCACTTTTCATATAATGCAAAATGCTGCGAAACATTTGCCTCCTCCCAAAAAAGATGAAACAAATGTGCTCTCTGATTTTAGTGCTTGCATGTACCGGTACGAGGATGAGGAAACCTTTGATGAAGTATTCCGTGCCATGAGAAGCAAGGTAGATACACTGACTTGGTTGGATAGTATTTACAAAGTAAAACAGAAGTGGGCCAATTGTTACATGAGGAATGTTTATATATTAGGAATGAGAAGCACACAATTAAGTGAGAGCTTGAATAGTGACTTGAAAAACCATTTGAAATCAGATCTTGACATCTTGCGTTTTTTCAAGCATTTTGAGAGAGTCATCCAAGGAAAGCGAGATAATGAGTTAAATTCCGAGTATGAGTCTCGGAAAAAATTGCCCAGACTGAAAGTGAGAACTCCTATATTACTTCAGGCAAGCAAACTTTACACTCCAAATATATTTGAGAGTTTTCAGAATGAGTACGAAAGATCCATGTCAGCATACATCAAGGCACTAGGAGAATAGAATGAATATACAGTTGCAATTGCAAGTCTCGACCAAGAAGCAGCATATGAAGAAGAGTGCAAAGTTCTTGGTAATTATTCAGACCAATTGGTTTTATGTAGCTGTGGGCAATTTGAACGAGCTGGTATACTATGCAGCCATGCTTTAAAAGTCCTTGATGTGATGAATATTAAGTCTCTTCCTGAATGCTATATACTGAAGCGATGGACTCGAGAAGCTCGAAGCGGTTTGGTTGAGGACAAGCGTGGGAATATTATTTTGGAGGATCCTAGATCTGAAGATAGGCACCGCTTGAATTATCTTGTTAGAAAATTTATCGGTATAGCTTCTCGAGTAGCTCAGTCTGAAGAATGTAGCACACTATTAGATAATACCCTTGATGATTTCAGCAAGCAAGTTGATGGAAAAGCTCCTAGCAGTTTGTGCAACGCTGAAGCTACACTTGAACAACCAGATGAACATTTGCAGAGTGCAAGCCTAAAGAAAAAGGAACCTCAAAAGAAAAGTACAAGGAGAAAGAGAACTTGGCTTGATAAGCAGCGGCCACGTAAAAAGAAGAAGGAATCAAGTGAAAAAGTACACGAGAAACAAAAGGAAAAGGAATCAAGTAAAGAAGTACTGGAGAAACAAGTTGATTATGTAAGTTACTTCTATCTTTGTAAATATTAATTACAGTTGTTCAACATAGAGTAGTATTTTACAAACTTATTTGATTGATTAGAGAGAGCGGGAAGAAATGGCACAACCACAAGATCAAATTTCTCTGGAGCCAAACACTAGAACAAATGAGAATGGGTTTCAGGAATATGGGTGGATCCCTAGCTACATCCAGCTGCTCATGGTATTTAACTCAACTTGCCGAAATCAGTCTGTCAATCTGTATGTTCTAATCAATTTTTTCTCTCTTTAATCTGTAGGGTTCTAGCATGGAGCAGAACATACCTGACGATAGTTGGAACTTTCAGCACAACTCATATTTTACTGGCTGGCCACATTAGCTTGACATATACATATATACTGAATAAGTGTGTGATTTTCTGCTATGTAACAATCTCAATACAGCCTAAACTATGTACTTGTTTGAAGATTTTTTTAACACATTTCATATTCTCGCTGGTTCATTGTTTGGGCCAGCTAGAAATCAATACACATATTTTGCAAGTCCACGAATGCACAGATGAGCAAGAACATATTCTGAAAGTCCGGCAACGTTTAGGGAAAGCAAGTTCAGTGCAAGCTGGCCGGCCGGCCGGCAACGTCGTCCTCGTCGACGGCTGTTGCCTGTTGCCGCCCGTGCGTCTTGTACCAGCAATCAACAATGCTGTTGCGTGTGTTACCTCTGTATATCATGTAAGAGCAAATACAAATTTGGCGCCAAGTCTGTTTCCAATTAGGTGTGCAGCGAAGAATGAAACGAGGTCCGTTAGATTGCATTAGACGGCTGATTTTTGGAGTACTGTATGTTGTACAGTAATACCACAACTGTAGAGGAGCCGAGCCCGTAGTTTTGTCCTAAGCATTTTAGCTTTTCGAGTTTTCTCCATTGGTGTCATGGTGGGGCTGATACCGATGGTGTTAGCAGGAATAATGGTCTTCCAGCCCATGCTCCTGCTCGTCGGAGCTGTTGCTGACACCGGCGAGAGGCTTGTGAAGTCCAATCTGTTGGAACAGTTTCAATATCTTAGCGTGGCGGCGGAGATGGGCTTCTTTTGGAGTGCAGTGGTGCTGACTGCTGTGGATATGTGGAAGACGGTGGGGGATCCGGCCACATGTTGAAGGGTGGGGTGGTGTTGGCCCCGGATCCGACGTTGAAGAGACTCGGAGGGCTCCTCCGGGCGATGTTCTTTATCGGGATAGATCCAGCCTTACGGGGCTGGTGGCTATTCGGCTCAATAACGCCTTATGGTAAGGGGTTTCTTCAGCGTCAATATGTGGACCTACTGCTGGTGTTCTTCTTATTTGGCAACGGTGGAAGACGTGGATGCTTGATAGTTGCGGCGATGGCGGTTTGCAGCAGTTTAATCGTTTGTTTTCTCCTAGTTTTATGTTGCTTGTATTCTCGTCATATATGTATCCGTACAAGGTTTTTTGCCAAATGCCCGACCGATCTATAGATTATCAACAACGGTACAAAGATCTCAAAAGTAACGAAATTTATAAATAAGTCCTCAGACCACCTAGTGATGATTACAAGCAGTGAAGCGAGTCGAAGGCGCTCCGCCGTCCTCACCCCTCCCTCACTCCCCCTTGCATACGGCTCCAAATAAAAACAAGCACATGCGCAAGCAACATTTTCCCCTATGGCCGACATCTATGTTTGGCAATGGGCTGCTGGCAGATCTTGCGGGCATGGGCTACAAGCGCGTAACTTGTCATGTCGAGGGGATGTGCGAGAACCGGATCGAGTGCTTGCGGTGGAAACAATACATACACAACGCAAAGGAGTGTAAGAAGGGCACCAGTGCGTGTGCCAATTCAAAGTACACCGGCGGCGCCAATGGCTCTCCCCTATTGGCGGAAGGAAAAGATGCACAAGTGACATCTGGTGGATAGGGTGGGAGCTCTGCTCCCTTGGAAAGACTAAGCACAAAAGGAGCCTTGATAAAACACAATAGATAAATCTAAAAAGAGTTCTTGAATCTAATGGGGATCTTCTCCGCACAGGGAGGGAAGGAGCACTTGATCAAGTCTATCTCATGTTCATCTCTATTCTAAGTTTCTAACCCTAGAACCGAAGGGGAGAGGTCCTATTTATAGTATAGGGGGTATGTGAAAGACACAAAGACCTCAGCCCCACTTTACTTGCGACGGTTTCCAAGCCGGTTGGTAATTAAGTTGGTTCACCGACGTCGGAACCAATATTGGTTGATTTGAACCGACCTTAAACCGACATGAACCAATATGGTTTTTGTGGAACTGACCGTGGCCGGTTGAACCTACGCTGGAACCGACAAGAGTTTCTTCAGCTTTCTCTTCGAGTTTCCACGTCTTCCTCCTCTTCCATGCTTCCACCTTGGATGGCTTATGTTCTTGGGCTCTCTTGAAATCCTCCCACATGTCCGTACTCGTAATGGAAAACCTAGCAATGTAAAGGGGTGGATGATCAAGTAGTATACCATCCAAAGGCGTATTATATATATGGGCTCATATAGAAGATGCTCAAGTAGTATGCCATCCAAAGGCGTATTATATGGGCTCGTAGAGAGGAAGTTCACCATTGAGGTCCATGGTGACTTGATATATGTTGGAGTGCTAGACATGGTGGTGATCGTAGGTTGGGCTGCATCATCTCCCCCCACCCCTTCAAAAAGATTTGTCCTCAATGCCAACTCGTCTTTAACATGTAGAGGAGGTAGATGGCTTGTCATTGAATTCTGGTTCACCATGTAGTCGGTATTGACCAAAATGGTATGGAAAATATTCAATCTTGCTCTGACCTTCATGTAACCTTGGAATCTCATAAAAAAGACAAAATAATTGTCAAAGAGTAGCCAATTCTTGTAGTTCATAGAAGTATTGTGTAAGTAGAAGGGACTCATCTTAGAAAGATGTCGACGTGCTCTTCTTGCCAAATCTTGTGCAATAGAGTTGTGGGGTTGAAACCACTTATGGAAGCTTATCCAAAGGTAGCTCTCTATAGAGCTCTTTTCGTCAACTCATGCTCCATAGAGGTTGAGCAGTAATCATTGTACACAGACACAGCAAACACCAAGTAAAGCATCTTATTGCAGGATAGGAAAGCACATCGTTCATGACATGTCCATTATTTTTCATAACACTATTAAAACAACACAATTATATAGAAGATAATGCAAATGCAAGGTAAATGTGTAAGCAATACATCGAAACATCCTCAAAATGCGGGAACACAAAATCTTCATGAAAATTTGAGAAGGCTATGGTAGCTATCTCGCTTTGAACCTTATGAGAACTATTGCATGAAAAGCATCAGAAAGATAAATTGGTCAATATCTTTCACGCAATAAGAGGAGAATTTGAGAAAAACACATGATGAAGAATATCCCTAACCTCAACATGGGTGCAAAATCGTCATGATAAGAATGATACACACGAACATGGTCCAAGATAGCTGAGTATTTTTGCATTCAGAGTTTTGTGTTAGCCACTGTGAAGACCTTACATAAATCAAGTGCATTAATTCGAGAACAATTTCACCTATGATCTTTGCAGATTTAGCAAATCACAGTTTGATTGTTGACATACATCATCCACAATACCCTAGTTAACTCTAGGGACAATGGCTAGTCATTGGAGTTCCATGAAACCAAGGGAGAAATGTAGAAGGACTATTAAAAACAAAATCATCAGGCTATGAAATAAAAATTAATCTTAGTAAGTTACTATAGTTCTATTGCCATAATAGATGCAGGTCCAGTTTCAGCTAGTTTTTTGGTAAGATTAGAGCTAGTTAAAGCATAGAGTAATAGAACTTAAGGCCTACGGTTCGTGAATAATGCCCGAAACAATTTCGGGGCTGTCCAAACTTTTCTCCGATATTCCGTATCTACCCAAAAGCGTCGGCAAACCTTAAGTGTGTCTCCCTACGGTTCGTGAATAATGTAGACATGATCGAGACACCTCTCCGATCAATAGTCAACAGAGGGACCTGGAGATCCGTAATGACTCCTACACATTCAATGATGAATCTTGTGATCACGTGAACCAAAAACGTCGTAACCAAATCCTTTTGTCTCGCGATATTTTACTTGTCCGAGATCCGATCATCGGTATCGACCATACCTAGTTCGATCTCGTCACCGACAAGTACTCTTTACTCGTTCCGTGATATGACATCCTTGTGACCTAGTCACGTGCTTGCAAGCGGTGTCGATGTGATATCACCGAGAGGGCCCAGAGTATATCTCTCCGTCATTTGGATGGACAAATCTCACTCTTGATCCATGAGCCTCAACTAATACTTTCAGAGTACCCAATGCCACCTTTATAGTCACTCTTTCACGGTGTGACGTTTGATGTCATCAAAGCACTCATCCGGTGTTAGTGATTGACATGATCTCATGGTCTAAGGATTAGAGTTACTTCGTATGTGATTGATACAACAATGTAAACTTAATGACTTGATTGCATTGCTACATCTACTTTGGGTGTATGTTCATCACATCATTCTCCTAATAACATGATCCCGTTATTAACAACATCCAATGTTCATGACCAGTAAACCTTGATCATTGGTTAATCAATGAGCTAGTTAAACGAGAGGCGTTACTAGGAACTCTTACTTGTTTATTAGTCACACATGTATTAACGTTTCCGATTAATACAATTCTAGCATGAGAAATAAACATTTATCATAAACATGGAATAAGATAATAACCTATTTATAATTGCCTCTCGGGCATATTCCTTTCACGACCGCGCCATGAGATGAAGAGGGGTTGTGCGGCGCGCGATACACCGATGGGAGAGGAGCTAACCTGCGAGTGACGCTCCGACAGGACGGACGGCGTCAAGGACCTCGTTGTGAGATCCTGGCTCAGGGCTTAATAGGATTGATAGAATACTCATTTCAACAAGTTGCAACTTCTTTTTCGGAAGCTCATCTGGAAGGAACTCCAAGGTAAAGCATGCTTGGCCCGGAGCACTCCAAGGGTGGGTGACCGACCGAGAACTCGTTCTCGGCTGCGCACCAGTGAGGACAAAGTGCGCAAAAAAAAAGTGTTGATCTGTGGGCCAGTCTAGAGATCCTAGAGAGCTGCTAGGGGGGACAGGCCTGGCCCAGGGGTGAGTCGGGGTGTTACATTTGGTATCGGAGCTGACCTCGCGGTAACTCGGGCGTGTGCGGGTCAAGGCGCGGACATGTGGACATGTACCGGAACTGGGCGCACAAACGATGCCAAGAGGGGAAGTTCCTGGACTGGGGGCTGACTGACGAGGGCGTCGGTCTTCTAAGGGGAGAAGGTTGTGAGATCCTGGCACAGGGCTTAATAGGAATTATAGAATACTCATATCAATAAGTTGCAACTTCTTTTCTGGAAGCTCATCTGGAAGGAACTCCGAGGTTAAGCGTGCTTGGCCTGAAGCTCTGCAAGGATGGGTGACCGACCGAGAACTTGTTCCCGGGTGCTCACGAGTGAGGACAAAGTGCGCAGAAAAGACAAGTGGTGATCTCTGGGGCCAGTCTAGAGATCCTAGAGACCTGTCAGGGGTGACAGGCCCGGCCCAGGGGTGGGTCAGGGTGTCACACTCGTCGATGGTGCACCCCTCATAATCGCGGTTTCGCTCTGCTATCGGCATGGACAACCACCGCCAATGTTGTCGACGGAGTACTCCGGGTCGCCTCGAGGTCATTCGGGGGGGGGGGGGGGGGGGGGGTAACCACCGGCGCTGGATGAGGAGCTCGAGCTCGGCAGTACCATGCTCGTGGAGAGGCGGCCATGAGCCCTCCCCCACCCCATAACGGGTGAACTCCTCCGCCATCGGTCCTCGAGAGTGCGGGCTAGATGTACTGGCGCCCCTGCCTCCCGGAACGACCACACACCTCGTGGTTGTTCGCCACTGATGGGTGGAGATAGAGGAGGATTTCGATCTGGAAATGGCGATAAGAGCACATCGAGAAGAAGTTGCTAACCTCTCCGGCGAGTGAGGATTTTATAGCACCCTTAATCCTAAGCAGCGCCATGGCATTAACGCCTCTGTGCATCAGTGCTCAAAGCATTGGCGCTTTGACTTGACGCGGCGAGGACTCGAAGCGGCGGTGTGCCCGCGTGGGAAAAGGCTGCATTCTCGGGCTCCAGCACACGAATATGAATGATGGAGAGGCTACCAAGTGGGCCATCTTCGAGTCTGCGTGTGTCGTGGGATTGTCACGGCAGATACTACCTGGGGGTAGTTAAATTGGGGGACATGGCGACTCTGGTGTACAGGAGATTGTTTAGCTCTATGGGGACACAGGATTTACCCAGGTTCAGCCACTCCATAGGAGATAAAGACCTACTTCCTGCTTGTTTGTTATTGATGGGGAGATCTCGAGACCCGGACTGCAATGTCGCCGAGTCTCAACTCTAGGGTTACAAAGGGTTTGTCTCTCGAATCTCTAATAGCTTGATCCTGCTTATCTATGACCTAGGAGCCTGTTTATATAGATGGCCGGGCCTCCTGATCGTTTACAAGGTAAGCCCCGGTTCTACCCGTACTTGGAGTTCTACTCTATCTCCTCTAGCTCTTCGTGCCCTCCAAGTCTCGTACTCCAAGACGTGTACCGCCTCCAGGTCTTCTGGAACCTTCCTTGTGTAGGCCGGGTTACCGACAAGCTCTCCGGCCCATCAATGTAACCCGACCCATGTTGATGGTTAGCTGGCCTGGCCGGGCCGGGCCTCCTGCCCGGCGGGTCACGCTTCCCTCTTCATGGGCCTACCGGGTTATTATCCCCCAACAGTAGCCCCTAGGTTAACTTGGTCACCAGGTTGGCGCGCTCCTTTTCTAGCTGCAAACTTCATTTCTTTAATGAGAGCCGCCGCCCTGGCTGTCCGGGTTAACCACCTGAAAATAAGAATAACACATAATACATTAAATACCGGGTTACATTGCCTTTTCTTTGGCTAGGCCGGCTCTTCTTGGCGGTCCATATCATAACCCGGCTATGTCATACCGGGTTCATACACCTCCGGTTTTATACTCAACACTTACTAAAAAACATCGATCAACCTCCAGTCAATCTTACTCCATATCTTTCAGAGAATATTCTCTTTGTCTTATCCTTTTATCATTGACTGCTGGTCAAAGATCCTTATCCTCTCACTCTTTACTTTTTTACCCCTAGGGCTTTCACCCCGGTTATAAATATGAGATTAGGGTAAATCGGGTTTCACTTTCCCCATTCCTCATCCTCTTCATCTTCTACCTCACGCACACCTCGTTTCTTCAATCTCCAATCACTAGTACAGAACGACACATCGGATACCTATGGAAACGGTAACGGAGTTTCTTGTGACTCCGTGTGCGATATGTTCTTCAATGGCATCGGACATTTGTATACAACCGTTGGCGAGGTTGCGTATATAAAATTCCTTTTTAGCACTATCTTGGATATTATAAAAGACTGTCGATTCGCCCTTGTTCCTCTGCTCCAGCTTGTTTTTACTCCGCACTCGTGTCCTCCATGGCCAAGAGCATGAGCTCGTCGGGGAGATCGAATGCGTCCTCCTCCTGCGCCGCCGGGGCCAGGTCAGATCTGCTGCTTGTGAAGTGCGTTTGCTGCCGCTGTCGGAACGCGATTCGTCGAGTGTCGCATTCGGATCTGAATCCAGGCCGGATCTACTTCAAGTGTCCAAATCACAGGTTAGTTCGACGCTTCGACCAGTTTTGATTGATTCTATTATATGTGTGATGCTGATTTGCCTCTGGATTCGATTTACCATTTGGCAGGGGAGGGGCGAAGAGTATTTTGGGAGCTGTGATTATTATTTTTGGATTGAAGATTATGTTGAGATGCTGCTTGCTAATGGCGTCGAAGTGGAAGCTGCAGAGCTGGAAAATGTAGCCTTGATAGTCAAGAAGGCGAACATGGAGATGAAGCCGCACACTGCAGCAGATCTAGCTGGTTTGGTATGGAGCCCAACAAACACTTCGACTAAATCTGACCATGTTGTTGCTGTGCGCAAGGAGCGGCATAAAGGAATAGAAATAGTTCAGTTAAATGTTCTTGTGAGCATTGCTAGAATGATTTTGTGTGTTTGTGTGCTGCTGTTAGGTGTGAACTTGTATGCAGCAATGAAAATCAGTAGAATGTATTAGATTTGTATGCAGCTATGCAAATCAGTACAATGTATTAGGTTCGTATGCACTTTGAAAATAAGTAGAATGTATTAGGTTCGTATGCAGCTCCGGAATCAATAGCACATAGTAGTTGTGAACTTGTATCCAATGGAAACGGTTATATAAAATGTCTGTTGCCAATTGGGCGCTTATAAATGTACTGCCAACAGAGAAAGCCATCAGTCTCATTCTCACTCCCTCACTGTCTATCTTTCAACCCTAGCCGCCGCACACTGTAGCTTTTTGCTCTCCTCACTCTCTCATGGCTTCCTCTGCCGGCGCTTCTAGATCCCGCCATCGCAGCCGCGGCTCCAGCGGCCGCACCGATCTAGCTGCATCCTTTTGTGATGAGGCAGATCTGGAGGCGGCTGTGATGCGGAAGGTGTGGAAGCGCGTCAGGCTGATCACCTGCGGTGATGTCCCGCGTCCTCTGGGCCACATGGAGCTGGAACAGATCATTCATCGGGTGGTGATGCAGCAGTTGTGGCGGATCCGCCGTCAACGGAGGCCGATCTGGAGGCCGCCGTCGACGGAGGAGGTGGCCGATCTGGAGGCGCCGTCCACGGAGGAGGAGGTGGCCGATCTGGAGGCGTCGTCCACGGAGAAGAAAATATGAGGTCTAAATCGCTCAGCTCATGAACTAGTTCATCAATTGGTTTTATATTAGATTGTTCATCAATTGTGCTGTCTCTATATGTCATATTCTGCAGCGGCATAGGCAAGATCTCATGAACTAGAGATGCTCTGTTTTGATATGTGATTGGTATTAGCAACTAATGAAATGTTCTATTGGTTTTATATTAGATTGTGAATTATTTCGGTCAATTGTGCTCTGTTTTGATTTGTGATTTGTATTAGCAACTCATGAAATGTTCTATTGGTTTTGTATTAGATTGTGAATTATTTCGGTGACACTGTCCAAGATGGAGTGATTTGTATTAGCAACTCATGAAATGTTCTATTGGTTTTGTATTAGATTGTGAATTATTTCGGTGACACTGTCCAAAATGGAGCAAGCCTCAAAATGAAGAATTTGGCAAAATATATTTGCTACGGAGGCTTGCGATCTCGGTATGGTTTCATGTTTTTAGTTTCTCCATCTATCTTCAGGATGTGTAGCAATTATGCTGCATATGTGATTTGGAGAAGCATGAAACCACTACTTGGAGAGCGAGCTGAGGAAGAAGGAGAAGAGTGGAGGACTATAAACGGACAGTGAGCTGAGGAAGAAGGAGAAGTCTCGATATGTGTAATTGATCATTTTTTGATGCTATGTAATGGTTACAATTGTTATATACATTATGAATGGATTTGTTAGCATTGTTGTGCTTCTGCTGTCAGATTTTAAATGTCCAGTGGCAACTCTATTACAGCTCTAGGCTTACGAAGAAACCACAATGCAAACGAGTCAAAACAGAATCTCCGTTTCTGATGTTCTGATACATCGGAAATAGAGGTCTGGGCACAACCGTTGCCAAATGGAGACCTCATCGGAAACGGTGTTTTACCTCCGTAACCGATGAGGGCCTTCACATCAGTGACGGAGGCGGGGACACGGACCCTTTTTCCGTTTCCGATGGGGTTTTTGGCCCGTTTCCGATGTGTCGTTCTGTACTAGTGAATCAAGAACCAGAGAGAGAACCAGCACGGCCGCGGCCATTCCCAGGCCAGCTCACACCACTGCCCCTCTGATTCCTCCTCAGATTTCCGCCGCCGCCGCGCCTCCACATCCTCTCCACGCCGTAGCCACCGCCGCGCCATTGCTAGGGTTAGTGCATAGCCACGATTGGTCACACCTCGAGTTCTTCAGCCTTGGCGAGGGATAAGATCAAGGCGAAGGGCCCCAAAGCTGCGAAGAAAAATGCCGGCGGCGCGTCGGGCTCCGCCGTGGCCTCTGCTCCAGCTCCGGTGAACTGGACCAAGTCCACTGTGACAGAGCTCATGCTGCAAGTTCACCAAGATTGCGGTGAACTACCACACAAGGATGAGATCCACTGGCGCGCACCCGGGGAGGAAATTCGTCCCGAGCCAATGGAAGGTGAAATTGTTGTTCTGCTAGATCATGTTACTCGTGGTCTTCGCCCTCCTGGCTCTCTATTTTTCCGCCAAGTGTTCAAGTACTATGGCCTCACTACTTTAGATGTTGCTCCAAACTCCATCTTACACATTAGCGACTTTGTTGTTTTCTGTGAGGATTATCTCCAGATGGCTCCTAGCCTCGAGCTTTTCCTTGAAATTTTCTACTGCAACCCCTCCCGCAAAGATCAGCCTCTTGGTCCATACGGGGGTGTTTCGATCCAACGCCGCAAAGACTGCACTTTCCCGGCTCTAGTTTTAGCCAGCCATCCCAAGGGATGGCAAAACACATACTTCTACTGCAACTGACGAGGCCCGGTATCCGGCCTTCCGCAACTCTCCTTTGATCTACGACTCAAAAATGAATAGCTATGCGGAAGACGCCAACCGGGTCTTGGTAGATTCTCTCCTTCGCCGGGCCAGAGCTCTGCTTGCTCATGGCCTTAAGGGCACTGACCTGGTCAAGTGCTGGATCGGCTGGTTTATTCAGCCGCTCAGTATCAGGACCCGGTTATTCCACGAGTACACCGGCAAAACCACTGATGATATGCGTTACTCTGAAGTAACGCTTACTGATGATCAACTCGTGAAGACCGCCAAGAAGCTTCTTGGCGAGAACAAATCAGCTATCGCACTGACCGGGCTTGCCCCGTTCAGCGCCAAGAACAAACCTCCCACGGTAAACCTCTATATTTTTTTATCTTTATAACATCTGAACTGGTATTTTCTGACATCCGGGTTATTGAGGACTATACCCCTGTTTCGTCACCTGATAGTGACGATGTTGAAGTTATTGAGGATGACGAGGATGAAGGTGAGCTCGGCTCCGCTGGGCGGCTCTTCCATGACCTGATCAACAACGAAGCCACTCTCACAGGCTCTTCTACTGATAACCCGACGACTCTTATTCCAGGTCCCATTGACCCGACTGCTTCTGATCTGCCGGGTCCACAAGCCACTGAGTCTCCAACTGCCAAGAGAACCTGGGCTGCGGTTATAAAGGTGCCTTATTCTCGCCTTTCTAATTATATGATGAACAACTCTCAAACTGAAGATCAACCACAGGAAAAGAAAGCTGAGAAGGAAGCTGAAGCCAACAAAAAGTGTAGGACCCGGTCCTCGACGAGCCAGGAATCCCTCAGCGCAGGTATTTCCCCTTTTGCTCCATCTCGCCGGGTCAAACAGCCTCAGAAGACTCCCAGTACTTCGCACCCTTTAGCTGGCAAAATCTAGGCCGCTAAATCCTATTCTTTATCAGTTTCTTCCTCGGACAGCGTGAGCACACCCGAGGATTTACAGATCAACGCCGGGTAAGGCACACTTGCTTCTTGTTCTTTCTACATTGTTTTCTTTCATTACACACTCATTGATATCCTTTATTTTATTTCAGCGCCAAAACTTCTCTAGATGACAAGACGGATTCCCCTCCACCAGCGTCTCCTCCTCCAGCCGCAACAGAGCCTACTCCAATGGAGGCACATGTTGAAGAGCCGGCTCAGAGGGATGAACCAATGGAGGATTTGGCTCCTGCTGCATCTCCAAAAAGCTCTCCTGCTCCAGCACCTGAACCTTCTCCAGCTGACCAATCACCCGGGTTAGGGTCTGGCACCAAAGAGGACGAAGATGAAGTGCAAATCACCGGGTCCTAGAAGGTCCCAGTTACTGGCACTTCCAATGTGAGGCCAAAATTACAACTCCTGAAGCTAAGCCGGTCACTTCTGCTCGTGGCAAGGACCCGGTTCTTTATGCTGACTTGCCGGCTCTGGATTCTATGTCCATGCCAGCTCTTGGCGATGAATATTTCTCTCGGCTTGCTCAGCACAAAGGTTTTGAGACTGAACTGGTTACCATGATGCAGAAGCGCTACCAGGTACCCTTTTTTACTCATCTTTACTTTTACTCCCATATTTATATACTGTGTAGCCCCCAAGCTCTAAGATTATCACTTGCTGATGAACTTGGTGCTTATAATACTCATGGTCAGAAAAAAAGAAACTTCAATCCTGTAGCCCCCAAGTGCCAGGTTATCTGTTCACAGCAGCCTGGGACGAAAATTTTCATCTTTGCATAAACTTTCTTACATCTGCAAATAAGCTTCAAAATAGTGTAGCCCCCAAGTGCCGGGTTGTCTGTTCACAGCAACCTGGGACTAATAACATACTTAGAAAAAAAATTAGCTTCATGTGTGTAGCCCCCAAGTGCCGGGTTGTGATCCTGCAGCAACCTGGGGCTTCACTTTTTAATCTCTGTTGGTAGAATTTCAACTCTGTAGCCCCCAAGTTCCGGGTTAACTTTCCTGCAATAACTCGGGGCTTAACCATATATTTGCTTTTTGTTGACAGGAGCATGTCACCAAGGCCGGTGAAGAAATTTCCCAGCTCAAGGACATCTTGAAATCCGAATCCAGTGCCCGCCTTACAGATGCAGAGCAACTGCAAGTTCTAGAAAAATCTGTCACTAAATTGACTCAGGATAACTCGGACCTGAAGAAGGAGATGGAAGAGCACGAAGAAAACTGGAAGGAGCAGCTCTCAGAAGTACAAAAGACGTTGGATTCCACCACTGCAGAGCTGAGCCACCTGAAGAAGATGATCAACTTCATGGTCACCTCGCTAGTTGGTAAGTATTTTTACTGCAATTCTGATTAACTGAAACCCGGTTTCTTGTGCCAAATAACTGATCTTCTCTTCTGCAGGCCCACGAGACTCTTCTCTTCGCAAAACTGCTGCTGGTAAGGTGAAATGCCTGTATACTCTAGTGCGCCAACTATACTTTGGCAGCTGTGAAGTTATCAAAGCCGCTAGGAACTGGGAGAACCCGCCAAGTACTTATTCTGAAGTACTTGGTCATTTATCAACCATGCCTGAGTGGATTCAATTGTGGAAGAGGCCCTCCTGCAGAGCCGACGTGATGCGTGGGCTTGCACTAGCCAAGGCATATCATCCAACCTTTGACCCGACGCCACTGTTGGGGGGCTTTCCTGAGTTTAGTTCTGATGGCAGCAAGTTCGACAAGAAATCCTACGCCAGAGCCGTGAAGTAGACCCGGTACGTGGCCACAGAAATCGCCAACAAGATGAAGCTGTCCACGTTGCAATACGGGTACTCTCAGAACAACGAAGAAATTGTTGATCCTCAGCCGGCCCGCATCGATCTGCTCCAAAGTTACAAGGATTCGGTTGCCAAGGACAAGACTGCTCCAAGCTTTTCTACACCAGTTGTGCCACCTCCGGGCCGCGCTGCAGTTGAAGATGACAATGAGAACCACTTTGAATCTTTGTACCTTGTCACTTGGCGCAGAGAAGGAGCCCTCAAGACCCGGACCGAGGCTGCGAAGGCGGCACATGATGACCCGGCTGCAGCAAAAGAAGATAGCTCCAATGCCACCGCCCAACATAACCCGGCCGATGCTTCCGCTGGTAACCCGGCTCCGGACGCCGAGTCTTGAAAAACTGTGCAGATGCTCAATATCTGCAAAAAACAATCCATTTGGCCCTGATGGGCAGTTATGTAATAACTTAATACTTTTGGCTCTTATTCTTTTGATGGTGTGTCTGTACACCTTGAAACTTTGCTTGATATGTAATGAACCTTAGTGCCTTCGCTTAGTCCTGCAAAGTTTGTGGTTTTGACGACCCTTTTGGTTTCATTGAACTATAAGCCGGCTTTCGCATGGATTTTCTCTGTCTTAACTTCTCTGATAAAAACAGGGTCAGGCAAGTCCCAATGGGCATCATGACTGATTGAATTTAGAGGTGAGTGATACGTCTCCAACGTATCCATAATTTCTGCTGTTCCATGCTTATATTATACCATTTGCTACATGTTTTATATACACTTCGTATCACTTTTATGCATTTTCTGGGACTAACCTATTAACAAGATGCCACAGTGCCAGTTCCCTGTTTTCTGCTGTTTTTGGTTTCAGAAAGTTACTTCTGGAAATATTCTCGGAATTGCACGAAACAAAAGGCCAGGTCCCTATTTTTCCAGCACGTACACGGAGTCCGAAGGAGAGACGAAGAAGTGCCACGAGGTGGCCAAACCACCAGGTGGCGCGGCTGGGCCCAGCCGCGCCTGGAGGTGGTTTGGGCCCCTCGGGGGTCCGCCGACATCGCCCCTTCGCCTATTTATTCCCCGAGACGAGAAAACCCTAAAACACCGAGCCTTTCATCCAGAACATATTCGCTGCCGCCGCCGTCGTCAACCCTAACTCGGGGGGTTCCTGAAGCTCTTCCCGGCACCCTGCCGGAGAGGGGAATCATCACCGGAGGGCTCTACATCGCCATGCCCGCCTCCGGAGTGATGCGTGAGTAGTTCATCCTTGGACTATGGGTCCATAGCAGTAGCTAGATGGTTGTCTTCTCCACTTGTGCCATCATGTTTAGATCTTGTGAGCTGCCTATCATGATCAAGATCATCTTATTGTAATGCTACATGTTGTGTTTGCTGGGATCTGACTTATATTGATACCTATGTGGAGCTGAATATTATATTATCATGTCTATGTCATTTGTGATCTTGCATGCTCTCCGTTACTTGTTGAAGCCTTGGCCACGTGAATACTTGTAACTCCAAGAGGGGGTATTTATGCATGATAGTTGGGTTCAACCTCTATTTAACCTGGGATAGTGACAGCAAGTTCTAAGGTTGTAGATGTGTTGTTGCCACTAGGGGTAAAACAGCAATGCTTTATTCAAGGATGAATGTATTGTTTACATTACGCACATTACTTAATGCAATTGTCTGTTGCTTGCAACTTAATACTGGAAGGGGTACGGATGTTAACCGGAAAGTGGACTATTTAGGCATAGATGCATGCTGGATAGCGGTCTATGTACTTTGTCGTAATGCCCAAATGAATCTCATAGTAGACACCACAGCTCACACATGCATGTTATATGCACTTATCAATTGTCAATTGCCCAGCTGTAATTTGTTTACCCAGCATGTTAGTTATCTTATTGGAGAGACACCACTAGTGAACTGTGGACCCCGGTCCATTCTTTTACATCTGAAATACAATCTACTGCAATCATTGTTCTCTACTGTTTTATGCAAACAAACATCATCTTCCATTCGATACGTTTAACCCTTTGTTTTCAGCAAGCCGGTGAGATTGACAACCTCACTGTTAAGTTGGGGCAAAGTAGTTTGATTGTGCTGTGCAGGTTCCACGTTGGCACCGGAATCCCTGGTGTTGCGCCGCACTACACTCCTCCACCAACACCTTCGAAGCAAACCTCGTTTTCCTACTGGTCCGATTAAACCTTGGTTTCATACTGAGGGAAAACTTACTGCTGCACTCATCATACCTTCCTCTTGGGGTTCCCAACTGACGTGTGACGTACAAGCAATTGTTTCTGGCACTATTAACCTAGAGCCACCAACAACGTTTTCTGGCGCCGTTGCCGGGGAAAACAGAATTGCTTCTGCAAGGGGAGTCTCTCACACCCAATCTCTTTACTTTGTTATTTGTCTTGCTTAGTTTATTTTTATTTTGTTTTGTTTGCTTTCTCTATATCAAAAACACAAAAAAATTAGTTACTTGTCTTGCTAGTTTATTTTTATTTTGTTTTGTTTGCTTTCTCTATATCAAAAACACAAAAAAATTAGTTACTTGCATCTAGTTTATTTTCTGTTTAGTTTTTATTATTTTATCATGCCTCTCCCTAAGTACACTTTAAAAGAAATATCTGTGGGTAGTGGGTCTATCATCGGAAGAGACAACATTGAAGAATTTTTTAGTCATGTTAGCAAGCTGAAAGATTTTGAAGATAGATCCTTGGTAGAACTTGCCCCTAATTATGAAATTGCTGCTGCCTCCTTAGTCCACATGCTTGAAGCTAGGTTTGTTAACCTTAACCCTATAATGCAGCATATGTTTCTTAGACTTCATGATATGGAAGAGGGGGAAAAGAAAGATTTTGTTTTAGAAACCCTTCTCAAAGAATTTGGAGATGTAGCTAGTGAAGCTAGAAAAGTTTTTATGCAATATAGGATGCTTGGTTATTACATTGATATCGCCAATATACTTGAAAAATTAGAGAAGGAAAGATCCAAGTACACTAAAGAAACTAGTTATGAAGGAGAGAATAAAATACCAATTCCTTTTAAGATTGCAGGAATGCATGAGGCACTAGAAAAGAACTTTAATTGGATTGTGCCTGAAAATTTATTTGATGAGGATAGTTTACCTAAAAGTAATGAAAGGGGAGTTTCTGAAACTTACATAGATAAAGTGCAATGCATCGTTGAGAAAACTTCTAAACTCTCCGTTGATGCTTCTTCTCTTGACAACACTTGATTTTCACTTTCTGCGCCTAGCTGAAAGGCGTTAAAGAAAAGCGCTTATGGGAGACAACCCATCGTTTTTATTTGCTGTTATTTTTGTTTTCTTTGAGTCAAGGATTTTTGTTACTTCTGTAGCAACTCCTTTGTATCTTTATTTTATCGCAATGTTGTGCCAAGTAAAGTTCTATATTGAAAGTTGATGCAAGATTTGGATTTCTGCGCAGTGACAGATTTTTAGCTGTCACGGATTTGAGCTTATCTCCCTGTAGAAAATTCAAAAAATTCTGAGAAAAATCACGCATATTCCTGAGATATGTACGCAACTTTCATTATTTTAGGCCAGATCCATCTGAGCAACTTAAGTGCCTCGAAAAAATTCGTCATTCCAGACTGTTCTGTTTTTGACAGATTCTGCCTTTTGTTTTGCATTCGCTCTTTTACTGTGTTTGTGTGGATTTCTTTGCTCCACAAAGCATTGGTGGCTGTAGCTAATGTCCAGAAGCTTTGGGATTGATTGTATCATTACAGAATATGAGAATTTTTGATTATGCACTAACCCTCTAATGAGAACTGTCTTGAGTTTGGTGTGAAGGAAGTTTTCAAGGATCAAGCGAGAAGGGTGATATTATGTGATCAAGAAGAGTGAAAAGCCTAAGCTTGGGGATGCCCCCGTGGTTCATCCCAACCATATTCAGAGAGACTCAAGCGTCTAAGCTTGGGGATGCCCAAGGCATCCCCTTCTTCATCAACAAACTTATCAGGTCATCTCTAGTGAAACTATATTTTAATTCTTTCACATCTTATGCGCTTTACTTGGAGCGTCTGTGTGTTTTTATTTTTGTTTTTGTTTGAATAAATTCGGATCCTAGCAATCCTTGTGTGGGAGAGAGACACGCTCCGCTTTTTCATGTGAATACTCATGTTCTTCACTTATATTTGTTGAGTATTCTTAACTAGCTACTGCAGTGCTTTTAGCTCCTGTTTTTCATGCATCTCTTCGAGCTGTTAGCACTTGTTTATAAATACTCTCTTGCTGCATTATATTATCATTTGGAGAGTTTATGTTTAATAAATTATTGGTGTTTGTTTGGAAGAAAGAAAATGCTACATGTAGTAGTTGGTATTGGAAAAGACATATGCATTCTTGTAGATCATTGTCTTGTTTTGATTTGATGCTTTGCAATTGTTTTGAGCTCTCAAGTAGATCATGTTTAAGCTCTTGCATCATGTAGTTAAAGCCTAGTAGTGGAGAACTACCGTAGAGCTTGTTGAGACTTGGGATGCATATTTGTTCTCTCTAAGGTCTAGATATTTTCTGGTAAAATGTTTGAGCAACAAGGAAGACAGTGTAGAGTCTTATAATACTTGCAATATGTTTTTATGTGATTCTTGCTGTACCGGTTTATACTTGTGTTTGCTTCAAACAACCTTGCTAGCCTAAACTCTGTACTGAGAGGGAATGCTTCTCGTGCATCCAAAACTTGAGCCAAAACCCATGCCATTTGTGTCCACCATACCTACCTACTATGTGGTATTTCCTGCCATTCCAAGTAAATATTTCATGTGCTACCTTTAAACTATTCAAAACTTTATTACTCCTTATTTGTGTCAATGTTTTATAGCTCATGAGGAAGTATGTGGTGTTTTATCTTTCAATCTTGTCATTTACTTCTGACAGACTTTCACCAATGGACTAGTGGCATATACATCCGCTTATCCAATAATTTGCAAAAAGAGCTGGCAACGGGGTGCCCAGCCCCAATTAATTACAACTTTCATTAATAATTCTCTTCACATGTTTTGCCCTGATTTATCAGTAAGCAACTTAATTTTGCAATAGACACTCCTCCATGGTATGTGAATGTTGGAAGGCACCCGAGGATTCGGTTAGCCATGGCTTGTGTAAGCAAAAGGTTGGGAGGAGTGTCATCTATAAAGAAACTAAAATACATGTGTAAACAAAAGAGAAGAGGGATGATCTACCTTGCTGGTAGAATAACGTCCTTCATGGGAGCCGCTCTTTGAAAGTCTGGTTGACAAGGGGGTTAGAGTGCCCACTACCATTCGTTGACAACAACAAACACCTCTCAAATACTTATTTTGTGCTCTCTATATGCTTTCGAAAACTTAAAAAGCTCTAGCACATGATTTAATCCCTGCTTCCCTCTGCGAAGGGCCTATCTTTTACTTTATGTTGAGTCAGTTTACCTACTCCTTTCTATCTTAGAAGCAAACACTTGTGTCAACTTTGTGTGCATTGATTCTTACATATTTACTTATTGCACTTGTTATATTGCTTTATGTTGACAACTATCCATGAGATATACATGTTACAAGTTGAAAGCAAATGCTGAAACTTAATCATCCTTTGTGTTGCTTCAATGCCTTTTACTTTGAATCTATTGCTTTATGAGTTACCTCTTATGCAAAACTTTTTGATGCTTGTCTTGAAAGTACTATTCATGAAAAGTTTTTGCTTATATGATTCATTGTTTACTCTTTATCTATTTGTTAGCAAACTATAGATCATTGCTTTGAGTCACTTCATTCATGACATGAGCCTTGCAATATATTGATCAAGATTGTGTGAAAGCATGTCTCCTCAGAAATTATTTGTTGTTATCGTTTTACCTACTCGAGGACGAGTAGAACTAAGCTTGGGGATGCTTGATACGTCTCCAACGTATCCATAATTTCTGCTGTTCCATGCTTATATTATACCATTTGCTACATGTTTTATATACACTTCGTATCACTTTTATGCATTTTCTGGGACTAACCTATTAACAAGATGCCACAGTGCCAGTTCCCTGTTTTCTGCTGTTTTTGGTTTCAGAAAGTTACTTCTGGAAATATTCTCGGAATTGCACGAAACAAAAGGCCAGTCCCTATTTTTCCAGCACGTACACGGAGTCCGAAGGAGAGACGAAGAGGCCACGAGGTGGCCAAACCACCATGGCGCGGCAGTGGGCCCAGCCGCGCCTGGTGGTTTGGGCCCCTCGGGGGTCCGCCGACATCGCCCCTTCGCCTATTTATTCCCCGAGACGCGAAAACCCTAAAACACCGAGCCTTTCATCCAGAACATATTCGCTGCCGCCGCCGTCGTCAACCCTAACTCGGGGGGTTCTGAAGCTCTTCCCGGCACCCTGCCGGAGAGGGGAATCATCACCGGAGGGCTCTACATCGCCATGCCCGCCTCCGGAGTGATGCGTGAGTAGTTCATCCTTGGACTATGGGTCCATAGCAGTAGCTAGATGGTTGTCTTCTCCACTTGTGCCATCATGTTTAGATCTTGTGAGCTGCCTATCATGATCAAGATCATCTTATTGTAATGCTACATGTTGTGTTTGCTGGGATCTGACTTATATTGATACCTATGTGGAGCTGAATATTATATTATCATGTCTATGTCATTTGTGATCTTGCATGCTCTCCGTTACTTGTTGAAGCCTTGGCCACGTGAATACTTGTAACTCCAAGAGGGGGTATTTATGCATGATAGTTGGGTTCAACCTCTATTTAACCTGGGATAGTGACAGCAAGTTCTAAGGTTGTAGATGTGTTGTTGCCACTAGGGGTAAAACAGCAATGCTTTATTCAAGGATGAATGTATTGTTTACATTACGCACATTACTTAATGCAATTGTCTGTTGCTTGCAACTTAATACTGGAAGGGGTACGGATGTTAACCGGAAAGTGGACTATTTAGGCATAGATGCATGCTGGATAGCGGTCTATGTACTTTGTCGTAATGCCCAAATGAATCTCATAGTAGACACCACAGCTCACACATGCATGTTATATGCACTTATCAATTGTCAATTGCCCAGCTGTAATTTGTTTACCCAGCATGTTAGTTATCTTATTGGAGAGACACCACTAGTGAACTGTGGACCCCGGTCCATTCTTTTACATCTGAAATACAATCTACTGCAATCATTGTTCTCTACTGTTTTATGCAAACAAACATCATTTCCATTCGATACGTTTAACCCTTTGTTTTCAGCAAGCCGGTGAGATTGACAACCTCACTGTTAAGTTGGGGCAAAGTAATTTGATTGTGTTGTGCAGGTTCCACGTTGGCACCGGAATCCCTGGTGTTGCGCCGCACTACACTCCTCACCAACACCTTCGAAGCAAACCTCGTTTTCCTACTGGTCGATTAAACCTTGGTTTCATACTGAGGGAAAACTTACTGCTGCACTCATCATACCTTCCTCTTGGGGTTCCCAACTGACGTGTGACGTACAAGCAATTGTTTCTGGCACTATTAACCTAGAGCCACCAGTGAGCAATCAGGCCATATAAATGCAAGTCACGTCAAGCTTCAGTTAGACAACCAAGAAAAATAGTAGCTCTAGGCTTAGCCGGGTCATGAGATTGTAGTTGTACCTTTTCGTAAGTAATCAGCCCCCATGACCCAAGTGGCATAGACGCCGGGTCTTGAGTATACAACTGTACTATTCAAGTAATCAGCCCCCAAGACCTAAAATGTATCTTACTACGCAACGGCGGGTCTCAACTGAAACCTGCCGGCTTTCAAATAAGTGCATGTAAAAAGATAGCACAATAATAAAACATAGACATACAAAAATCAGTAATATAAAAATTGAATATGTGAATACTGTAAAAGTTAAACATGTGAACAAAAATGATACACAAAAAGTAATAATGCAAACAAAAATGAAAACTGAATAATAAGATAACTTTCAACCTTCACTTTATTAATATGAAAGGTTAGGTCAGCAAGCCGCCTCATTAAAAACCTTCCAGTCCCCTTAGGTACCCTGGTAAGGAAAAGAGCGCGTCTGAAACCTGCTGCCTGTTACATCGTGTATTACACTTGATAAACTTGATCTGATACCAGGTGTAGTATGGGCGCAGCTGGGCGATGTTTCACGGCCGCTCGCGCTCTTCTAATGATTTAGTGGAGTGGGTTGTGTTATTCAGATACTCTGATTCTTCTCTTGCATCCACCAAGTTGTACGAGCCATTGTGCAGATTCCGGCTTATGATGAAGGGTCCCTCCCATGGAGGAGATAACTTGTGCATCCCATCTTTTGTTTGCGTCCATCGCAGCACTAAGTCTCCTTCCTGAAAATTGCGTGTTCTGACCCGGCGGCTGTGATAACGCCACACATCTTGCTGGTATATTGCGGATCTTTCTAGGGCTTGCTCCCTATGCTCCTCTAATAGGTCCAGAGCATCTTGCCGGGTCTGCTCGTTCTCCACCTCAACATAAGCCGCCACTCTTGGCGAGTCGTGAATAATGTCACTTGGCAAAACAGCTTATGCACCATATACCATGAAGAACGGTGTCATTTCGTGGATCTGTTTGGCGTCGTGTTGATGCCCCAAACTACGGAGGGCAACTCCTCTACCCAAGCTCTAGCGGCCCTGATACACGGGACCCGGAGACATGGCTTCAATCCTCTGAGTAATTCTTGATTGCACGTTCCACTTGACCATTGGCTTGCGGTGAGATACTGAAGCAACATCAAGACGAATACCATTATTTCCACAAAACTTGGCTACCTCTCCCAAGGACATGTTGGTTCCATTATCTGTGATTATACTGTGAGGATATCCAAAGCGATGTATGATTTTCTTCAAGAACTGCACTGCTGTGACCGCCTCACAATTTGTAATTGGCATAACTTCAACCCACTTGGTGAATTTATCAATAGCAACTAGGAGGTGGGTTTTCTTGCAAGGGGACATCTGAAAGGGACCCACCATATCCATACCCCAGACTGCAAACGGCCAAGTCAAGGGTATTGTTCGAAGCTCTTGAGCCGGCACATGAATTTGCCTTGCATACCTCTGACATCCATCGCATCTGCTAACCAGGCGCTCCGCGTCTGCCAACGCAGTGAGCCAGAAAAAGCCGTGTCTGAATGCTTTTGCTACTAAGGATCTGTTGATGCGTGGTGACCACAATCACCCTCATGAATTTCCTTCAAAATTTGCCGGCCTTCCTCTGCTGACACACATCTCTGAAATACGCCTGAAATGCTCCGCTTGTAAAGCTCGTCATCAATGACTATGTAAGCCTTGGCCCGGCGCAGGATTTGCCGGGCTATAATCTCTTACTGTGGTAGCTCTCCTCGTAAAAGATACGCCAAGTATGGCTCTGTCCACTCTTGAATAACATGTAAGCCGGCAACAAACTCCAATTCAGGATCATCCGGGTAAGCAAGTTCTTCCTCTGTTTGAATTTGGACTGATGGGCTCCACAATTCATCCAAGAAAACGTTAGGTGCAACCGGCTCTCTTCGTGAGCCGAGTCTTGATAAAGCGTCTGCCGCCTCGTTTTTTCCTACGATCAATGTGATCCACCTGGTAGCCTGAGAATAACCCGACCACCTTGTCCACTTCCCTCCTATATGCTGCCATGGTTGCATCTTTTCTATCCATGTTCCAGATACTTGCCGTGCCACGGGATCTGAGTCTCCATAGCACTTGATACGCTTGACGTTCATCTCTTTTGCCATGCGCAATCCATGCAACAGTGCTTCATATTCAGCCACATTGTTGGAGCAATCGAAGTGAATTTGTAATATGTAACTCAATTTATCGCCTTTGGGTGAAGTTAAAACAACGCCATCTCCTGAGCCCTCGTACTGCTTGGACCCATCAAAATGCATAACCCATGATTTGGTACTTGGAGAAACTGGAGGTGCGCTTGTCTGTGTCCAGTCGTTGACAAAATCTACCAGTGCCTGTGACTTGATGGCTGTCCTAGGCTCATAGTTGATGTGATACGGCCCCAGCTCTATTGCCCACTTAGCGATTCGTCCAGTAGCTTCCGAATTTCTGATGATATCTGCCATTGGAATAGAACAAACCACTGTGATTGGATGTTCCTGCAAATAAGGCTTCAACTTCCGACTTCGCTAACATAATAGACCGGCCTCTAGACCGAGTACTCTTTTCCTTCCTCTTTGTGCTCAACCACGACCACGGCACTGACTGCTCGAGGCCCGGCAGCAACATACAACAGCATGGGTTCTTTGGGACCCGGGGCTGCCAGGATTGGCGCCTCTAACAGTTGCTTCTTCAAGGACTCGAATGCTTCGTCTGCTTCTTGGTTCCACACAAAATTATCTGTTTTCTTCAAGAGCCGGTATAATGGAATTGCCTTCTCTTCAAGCCGGGAAATAAACCGGCTTAGCGCTGCTACGCACCCTGTAAGCTTCGGATGTCTCTCAATTCTTCTGGCCTTTTCAGGGTCTGTATGGCCTTGATCTTTTCCGGGTTTGCCTCGATCCCTCGTTCTGACACGATGAAACCAAGGAGCTTCCCTGCTGGAACACCAAGCACGCATTTTGTTGGGTTAAGCTTCATGTCATACCTTCGCAGATTTGCAAACGTCTCCTTTAGGTCATCAATGAATGACCCGACTTTTTCTGTCTTGATCACCACATCATCTACATAAGCATGGACATTGCGCCCAATCTGGTCATCAAAGCAATTCTGGATACACCTCTGATACATTGCACCTGCGTTTTTCAGCCCAAAAGTCATAGTCTTGTAGCAAAAAGCACCAAAGGGGGTTATAAACGAAGTTTTTTCCCAATCCTCCTCTTTGTGCTTGATCTGATGATACCCTGAATACGCATCCAAAAAACACACCAGCTTGCTTCCTGCAACAGCATCGATAATCTGATCAATCCGTGGCAATGCAAACGGATCTTTGCGGCAATGCTTGTTCAAACTTGTGAAATCTATGCACATCCTCCACTCATTATTTTTCTTCAATACTAGAACCGGGTTATCCAACCACTTGGGATGAAATACCTCCATGATAAAACTGGCTGCCAATAGTCGGGCTATCTCCTCTCCTATAGACTTTCTTCTTTCCTCATTCATTTTTCTCAAACCTTGCTTTACTGGTCTTGCTTTGGGATCAACATGTAAACTGTGCTCAGCGAGTTCAGTCGGTATGCCTGGCATGTCACTAGGTTTCCATGCAAAAACATCCCGATTCTCACGGATGAACTCAATGAGTGCGATTTCCTATTTATCAGTTAGGTTGGACCCCACGGCGAACTGCTTGGAAGAATCGCCAGGTACAAAATCTACCATCTTTGTGTCCTGGGCCGCCTTGAATTTTGCCCTGTCATCTTCTACTGTTGGCCTCTTCAGGGATGTGCGATCATTCGGGTCTACCTTGGACCTGTAATACTTAAGCTCTTCCTCTGCGCAAGCCTGTTCTGCTAAGGCGGCATCTCCTTCATCACATTCTGCAGCCATATCCTTACTTCCATGGACAGTGATGATCCCTTTAGGACCCGGAATTTTCAATTGTAAGTACACATAACATGGCCTTGCCATGAACTTTGCGTAGGCCGTCCTACCGAACAACACATGATACGGGCTTTTCAACTTCACCACCTCAAACGTGATCCATTCTGACCGAAAATTATCCTTAGACTCGCCAAAAGCAACTTCCAGCGAGATCTTTCCCTCTGGGCAGCTGACTTGCCCGAAACTATACCATGAAAAACTGTAGACCTTTTCTGCAGCTGTGACTCTTTGAGACCCATACGCAAGAAAGTTTCCCAGTACAAGATATTGATACTACTTCCACCATCCATGAATACTTTCTTCAACTCATAACCATGCACCTGTGGTGCAACCACCAAGGCTAGCAACCCGGGTGCTCTACACATCCGGGTGATCTTGTCTACTCCATGTTATCGTGTGCTCTGACCACCTCAGGTATCTCGGGGTTGAGGTGGAAACAACATTGATAGCTCTCTTGATTAACTTCCTCTCCCTCCTAGATGTACCAGTGGTATGAACATGATACTGGCCAAGCTGCTTTGGCTGTTGCTGAAATCCGCCCTGGCTATTCTGACCAGCCCCTGCGTTGCCGGCTCCTGCGTTTGCACCTGGTGGTGGTCCATTGGCCGGGTTACCACCAGGCCGGGTCCTCCACCACGGCCGCCGCCGTGCAACAATCTCTGTATCTCCTCGCTTTTCCATCTCTGTAAATCAACGCACTGCTCCAAAGAATGATTGGCGGGTCTGTCGTTCCTGCTATGGCGAGGACACGACATCCTGAAGGCCTCAATGTTACTAGTTGGGTGTGGCGGGCCTCGATAATTGTTTCCTCCATTATAATTTCCCTCTGTCCTGGGCTTCTGAAACCCGGTATTTGCATTGGCAACCAACTCTGAATTCCCTTCACCATACGGCCGCTTGTTCTGATTTCCACCATTGTTGTTACTATGGTTGTTATTGTTCTGTCCTCCACCATTGTGGGTTTTTCCTCCATTGTTCACATTGCCCTTCCCTTTTTCTTCCTCGCTATCGTCCTTGGTCTTATCAGTGGAAGCGTGCTTATTGCATGCATCCATCAACTCTCCCATGGTGATTTCTGCAACCCGGCTGCTGGACTTCATGCGTCCTAATTTCTGAACAAGGGGGTCATATCTGCAAGTTTTCTCCATGGATTGTATTGCGTTCCTGGGAAGGATATCTGTAGATGAATGAAGGATCTCTGTGACCCGGCGCATCCAGCTGCGAGCTGACTCATTTTTCTTGTGCCCACACCGATCCAGGTATTAGATTGTGTAAAGCCGCCTGTAGGTTCCTTGAAAGTTCTTGATAAAAGCTGCCTTGAGCTCGCTCCAAGATTTGATGGACTTTTCAGGGAGGGTATTAAACCAGAGCTTGGCCGCACCATCTGTCATCATAAGATACATGAACTTGGCGTGAAGATTTTCTAAAGCGTTGCAAATACACATGGCCATCTCATAACTACTCAACCACGTTTCTGGTTCCATGCTGGATCATAATTTGCAATTTTGCTGGGTTCTTTAAACTTTTCCGGGTAAGGCTCTGCTCTGATGGCATCTGAAAGGCACTTTGGCCCGGCCAAATTTGAAGTAATATTTGCCTGAACCGGCCTTCCCTCTGGCGCAGGTGAACTCACTGCTACTCCTGCTGCAGGCGCCGCGCCGGCTCCTCCAGCGCGCGCTGCAGAGCGTGCTGCACGCCTTGCTCTTGAATTGTCAACTATTGCTTGTGCGGCCGATGCTGCAGGTGCGGCTTGCCTGGGCGGCGGAGGCGGCAATTGTCGATTTTCCTGCTCTGCTCTCCGCCGTGCTGAACTTGACTGAATATGCCTCGGGCTTTCTCCTTGGCGGCTCCTCGAGCGGCTGCTGTATGGTGTTCCATGTAAACCACTTCTATTATCAGGATAGTTGCCTTGCTGCACCACAGCTGTGCGCGGCATATTTATGGCGTGCCGGGTCTCCACCTCACGAGGTGAATTCCCAAAGGAATACGGTCGAGCGCTAAAGTTGTGGCGTACACGTTATCCATTGGATTGTTGTAGTGACCCGGTGGGGTGTGGAATCTGGGCGGAGGTGGTGGCATGGCTCCAGTGTTTCCTCCGGCTCCTCCGGTAGGCACGCATGGTGACCCAGCTGGAACGGTGTCGGGTCTCGTTCCACCGGCTCCCCCGGTTTGTCCTGCTCTTGTTCCATAAGCAGGGATCTCCTGCACGATCCTGACTGGCTGGTCCTGCGGAGTAACAAATCAATTAGCCGGATTTAAAGTCTCACCTTGAAGGGGTAACCGGCTTTGATGCCTCCTGTTCTGCACCCGGGTCATATCGTTGTGGCGGTTCTCCAGGATGCTTGCATTGTGTCGCAGGCGATTTTCTTGCTCATCCAACTGCAGCTGCCGGGTTGCCATCCTCTGCTTCTCTGCTTCGACATCTCGCCGCTGTTGCTCCAAGGCCCGGCGTGCGGTGTCCAACTCTCTGGCTCGTACAGGAGCGTTCTCCGGGTCACCACACCGCAATTGTAGTAGGATCCAATACCAAGTTGTTGCTAAACAGAGCCGGGTTTGGGGGATTGGAAGTCCCCTCACCCGGAGCCCTATTCATCAGGAACCCAAACATATTCATGTGGCACGCAGCATCGTCACTTTCACTGGTAACTGAAGCAGCTTCTCCATCGACCCGGGCCCCTGGCAGGTCTTGAATCATCAAAGGTTGTTGCTGGGCCATTGCCGCGACTGCTGCCGTGGCTGCTGCCGTCACCGAAGCCGGGTCCAGATTTGTCGCTGGAGCCGTGTAAACCGAGACCCGGCGAACCGGACCCGGGGAAGGCTCGTGCTCTTCTTCTTCTTTGCTTCCGTATCCATACCGGTCTTCGAACAGGGGCAAGATTGACTCCGTATCCTCGTCGTACTCGATCTGGTCACGTGGGGTCCATGCCGGCTCCTCTAGCTGTTCCCTCTGCGTGGTAAGTGCTAGCTCGATTTCTGCCGTGCCTACAGACTCTTCATCGTCCGATTGGACGATGGTGGCGGCTCCTGCACAGAATCATACTCAATATCTTCCATAGTTAGTTCAGACGTACGTACCATGCCCACAAAGATGTTGACCCGGCCGATCGGGATGACCGTGCCTATCTCCAACAGATCTAACTCCGGCCCCCAGCCGAAATCGTCGATGATGCTTTCTCCTTCTGGGCTGGTGATGACCTCGCCAATGGCGAGGTTCTGCATACCTCGCCGAGCTTCTCCCGTGATGTAAACACCTTTGGACGCTGGCCCCACGGTGGGCGCCAACTGTCGTGGGATTGTCATGGCAGATACTACCTGGGGGTAGTTAAGATTGGGGGACATGGCGACTCTGGTGTACAGGAGATTGTTTAGCTCTACGGGGACACATGATTTACCCAGGTTCAGCCTCTCCATAGGAGATAAAGACCTACTTCCTTCTTGTTTGTTATTGATGGGGACATCTCGAGACCCGGACTGCAAGGTCGCCGAGTCTCAAGTCTAGGGTTACAAAGGGTTTGTCTCTCTCGAATCTCTAATAGCTTGATCCTGCTTATCTATGACCTAGGAGCCCGTTTATATAGATGGTCGGGTCTCCTGATCCTTTACAAGGTAAGCCCGGGTTCTACCCGTACTTGGAGTTCTACTCTATCTCCTCTAGCTCTTCGTGCCCTCCAAGTCTCGTACTCCATGACGCGTACCGCCTCCGGGTCTTCTGGAACCTTCCTTGTGTAGGCCAGGTCACCGACAAGCTCTCCGGCCCATCAATGTAACCTGGCCCATGTTGATGGTTAGCTGGCCTAGCCGGGCCTCCTGCTCGGCGGGTCACGCTTCCCTCTTCATGGGCCTACCGGGTTATTATCCCCCCAACAGCGTGTCCACGCGTCGTTCGGGGCGGTGAAAAGTGCTGGCACGCATTGAACGCGCGCGCCACCCCTCACCACCTGCTTGTGGCGTGTCAAACATACGCGTCACCGATGCAAAATTACTAGTGGTGCGTCGTGAAAAGCACGTGCCACTGATACTTTTTGCCCGCGTAGTCTCGTGGGCCCCATGTACCAGTGGGCGTGGCGTCCTTATCTGCACGCCACTGATACACGAACAACTGTGGCACACCCAAATTCGACACGCCACCGAAAATAGCAGTGACGCGCGAAAAAAAAAGAGCGCCACTGATACGAGTACTTCACTAAGAGTTTTCCTGCTAGTGATACCCATCCTCATCCATTAGTACCACAATAATATGGGTTGCTATAGGTAGAGATAGATATCAAGAGGGGGAAGGAGGGTCCATCCTCTCTCCTGCTTGACATGCCACTATGGAGCATTGCGAGAGGCTTTAGATATTTTCTCATGTGCATTCCACGTGGCATCCAGTTCAGCTACCACATGGGTTTTAGAATAGAAAAAAATATTATATGGGTAAACCATGGAACAAGACATATACATGTGCAGTTAAAGAAGGAAGTGATTTTTTCTGAAATCAAGTAAAATCTTTGCATTTTATATTGATAAAGGAGGAGTAAACATAGAGCAGTGGCCTAAGTCAAAATGAAAAAAGGCCAAAGCATGTTTGTTCTTAAAAATTAACAGGAATTTTTTAGGGTTACATTCTTTAGAACTTTTCTCTATATAACTTATTTGGTTTCTAGGATGTGAAAACATAGGGATTTTTTCTATGGTCTACATTGCATGCAATTCGATAGGAAAGTTTCCTTTTGGCTATTTGTTTTATGACAACTTTTTTTTTAGATAAGGGGGTGCGGATCCCCGGCCTCTGCATCCAAAAGATGCACACAGCCATCCGCAATTATTACACATCCAGAAATTCAGGTTTACAAGTCATGGGTCACTTAAGGTGGCTACATAGATCAGCCACTCAAACAAAGTACAATTATTTTTGATCTTAAGCATTGATACGTCTAGGTTGCAACCAACCGCCCCGGCTGAAGATAGCCCGCATAACCGTTAACAACCGGGTACATCCGGCATCCATGAGACCACGCTGGTCCTCGGGGAGCAGGAAAGACCACGAATGGATCCAGTAGCACGCCTTGTGGATAACCTGCAAATAATGAGAAGAATTCAATTTGTTAAACACAATGTCATTTCGGCAGTTCCAAAGAGCCCATAAAATGGCCGCAACACCAATCCGAATACGAGCTTTTGTGACTCTATCTATCCCATTCAACCAGCTACCAAATAAATTCGCAATGCTCGTTGGTGGATAAACATTAAAAGTGAAATGCACTAAACGCCAAATATCTCGAGCAAAAGTACATTTAATAAAAAGGTGCTCCACGGATTCATCCGCATCGCAGAAAACACACTTCTTACATCCAATCCATCGCCTTTTAAGTAAATTATCTTTTGTTAAGATTTCCTTTCTATGGAGAAACCATAAGAAAATTTTTATTTTTAGTGGAATCTTTAACTGCCATAAGTATTTACGCAAATATCTTGTATGGCCATTTAATAAATCATCGTAATATGACTTAACCGAAAATGCGCCATTAGAGGTTAGACTCCACCTAAACTTATCCTCCTCGTTTGTAAGGTGTACTCGCATTAACCTTTCTACAAGATCCAGCCAAAGAGCTCTATTGTGTCCTATTAAAACCCGTCGGAAAGGTAGATTAATAGGTACATTTCCACAAACAGTAGCAACAGTACTATGTTTGTTGGAAGCAAAGGTATATAAAGATGGGTACTCATTTTGAAGAGGGTTCGGTCCTAGCCAAGCATCCTCCCAAAACCGTATTTGCGCCCCATTACCGACAGTAAAACTTCCACGCTTAAAGAAGTCATCTTTCACCTTCATAAGACCCTTCCAGAAGGGTGAATCAAACGGTTTAGCTTGTACCTGAGATAGCGTTTTTTCCCCTAGGTACTTGTTCACTAACAACTCTTTCCAAACACCCTCCTCATTCAAAATTTTATGCAACCATTTACTCAAAAGGCATTTATTTTTAACCTCTAACACCGAAATCCCCAAACCCCCTTGATCCTTCGGCCTACAAACAATATTCCATTTCGTTAACCTATACTTCCGTTTTAACTGATTGCTTTGCCAGAAGAACCGAGACCTGTAAAAATCTAATCTTTTTCTTACTCCCTTCGGAATCTCAAAGAAGGATAATAAGAACATTGGAAGACTGGTTAAAACCGAATTAATAAGCACAAGTCGGTCACCGTAGGACAACATCTTAGCTACCCAAGACGCCAACTTCTTCTCAAATCGATCCTCAACAATTTTCCATTCCTTGTTTAACAATTTTCGGTAGTGAATAGGTATGCCCAAATATCGAAAAGGCAGCGAACCAATCTCACACCCAAAAATAGCACGGTACTCCTCTTGGACCTCCCTAGCTCTCCCAAAACAATATAGTTCACTCTTGTGAAAATTAATTTTCAATCCCGACAATTGTTCAAATAAAGCCAAAATTAATTTCATGTTCACAGCCTTCGCAATGTCGTGTTCTAGGAATAAAATTGTATCATCCGCATACTGGAGAATCGAGACCCCTCCTTCAACAAGGTGCGGTACCAACCCCCCAACTTGGCCATCCTCCTTTGCGCGAGAAATTAAGATGGCCAGCATGTCTACCACAAGATTAAAAAGTGTCGGAGATAGGGGGTCCCCTTGACGTAAACCTTTGAGTGTTTGAAAATAATGACCGATATCGTCATTAACGCGAATTCCAACACTCCCCCCTTGCACAAACCGTGCAACCCATTCGCACCAGCGTGGATGAAAACCTTTCATTCTCAACGTCTGCTGTAAAAACGACCACTTCACTTTATCATATGCTTTTTCAAAGTCAATTTTAAATAAAACCCCATCCATCTTTTTCCGGTGAATCTCGTGAATAGTCTCATGCAGAACCACCACCCCCTCCAGAATATTTCTTCCTGGAATAAACGCAGTTTGGGTGGGACGTACCACTCTACTCGCAATAGAAGTGACACGATTTGTTCCGACCTTCGTGAAAATTTTAAAGCTTACATTTAAAAGACAAATGGGACGGTATTGCTCAATTTTACTCGCATCCTCTTTTTTTGGGAGTAGTGTTATGATACCAAAGTTTAGTTTAAATAACGGTAAGTCCCCCGCTCGCAATTGCGCGAACATAGCCATTAAGTCTCCTTTGATAATACTCCAAATTTTTGGTAAAACTCCGCCGGAAAGCCATCTGGCCCAGGAGCCTTATTATGTTCCATTTGCTTAATGGCCTCAAAAACTTCTTTCTCAGAGAAGTCCTGGGTCAATATCTCATTTTCCTCTTGGGATATTTGAGGCATATCATGGACTACCGTCTCATCTAACGCAAAATGATTTGTGACGGGTGCTCCAAAAAGCTTTTTATAATATTCCGAAATATATGTCTTAAGATTTTCCTGACCCACTATCGTCCCTTCGTCTTGTTCCAATTGTAAAATCTTCTTTTTTCTGTGTTTCCCATTCGCAATAATGTGGAAATATCTTGTGTTACTTCCCCCTTCCTGAATATATTTGACTTTAGCGCGCTGAGCCCATTTAGATTCCTCATCTCTTCGTAATTGCGCCAATCTATCCTCCGCCTCCCTCTTAGCTACCCGCTCCGCATCCGTAAGAGGAGAAGTTTCAGTTTTAACCTCCAGTTCATTAATGAGTAATATTAATTTGTCTCTTAACACCTTATATTCCCCACTCAAATTCCGTGCCCAGCCTCGTAAAAACTGACGTAAATGGCGTATTTTATTTTGCCACCGCTCAACTGGTGAACTCCCCGTTTGTACGACATTCCATTCCCGCAAAATTAAATCGTAAAAACCTTCCTGTCTTAACCACGACAGCTCAAACGAAAATCTACTTGAATTACCTTTGAACGCATGCTCTCCGGTATCCAATAACAGCGGTGTATGATCCGAACCCGCCCTGTTTAGAGCCTGTATCGTAACCAAAGGAAATTTCTGTTCCCACTCCACACTAGCTAGAAAACGATCCAACATCTCAAGTGTTGGCGTATCTCGTCTACTAGTCCAAGTGTACTTCCGGCCCGACAATTTTAAATCTTTCAGACTCAAGCTTTCAATTACCGCATTAAAGATAGTCGGCCATCTAGCATTAAAATTGTCATTATTCTTCTCCCCTTGCCTTCGAATAATATTAAAGTCCCCCCCGACCAACAACGGAACCGTCTCCCCTTCGCAAATTCGAACCATCTCTGCTAGAAACTCCGGTTTTTTACTATCTTGAGCTGCCCCATACGCAATTACGAGAGCCCAAATAAACCCATCTGCCTTGGTTCTCAGGTGAACTTTAACGCAAAAATCACCCGAGACCACGTCTTGTATCTCAAAGACGGCATTGTTAAATCCTAATAACATGCCCCCCGACCTTCCGTGTGGAGGTAAACAATACCAGGTAAAATCCAAGCCCGCAGCCAAAAAATTGAGAAAAGGTGTGGCAAAAGATGAACGCCCTGTTTCAATTATTGCCACAAAATCAAGTTTGTTCTCTTTAACGAATTCATGCACCGCTAAATGTTTTGCTGTATCCCCAAACCCATCCGAATTCCAAATTATTCCTTTCATTTAATCAAATTTTGGAATATATAGCTAAACGTACACCTCTTCTAATCGCACGTTTAGAAAGAGACTTGTTTTTCCCCCTCCCCTTTATTGAAGCCAAAGTTTCATTAAGATCCGCATAATCTTCCGAAACTTCTTCCTCTTCTTCGACTAAATCTTCACAGATGTTAATGGCCTGTTTTAGAGCGAGACTAGATTCGGTACCATCAGTTGTAGGGGGTAATGAATTTTTCAAAAAGATTAGTTCTCTCTCCCTCTCTAAATCCATAATCCTATCAATAGATGAATCTACTTGAGCATCATTAGATCCTAAAGAAATACCCAAAACAAGCGATCTACGTTTAACTTCGGAATTAGATAACGAACGAATAGAAAGCTTTGTATGGGTAGGGATACCTGAAGGTGAACCGTAGACCTTGCGCGCAAGAAGGTCCTTCGCCCGATCGAGTTGAGGTAGATCCGCATTAGATTGCTCCCGCAAGCGCTGGCTAGACCTCACCTCCATCTCCCGCATTCCTCCAAAAGCTAAGATATCCGCCTCCGAGGGTCTCGCATCTGCCCCATCCGCAATGCATGAAGTGATTTCCTGCCTCACCACAGCAGGTTGCTGTCTCACCGGACTCCCGAACTGATCCATATAGAGGCCACCCACATCTTCCAACTCGAGCCTTGGGGAAGAACAGATAGGAGACAATTTTGTCGGAGTAGACCACTCCGTCCCCTCAGCCCGAACCTGAACCTCCATCGACCTGGTGCGTGTCGGAGAGGCTTCAGAACACTCCGCCGAGTCAGCACTACCACAGCCAAAAGGACTCGAAGGAACAAACTCCTGACCGCTGACATTGTCCAACGAAACCACAGCTGTACCGTTCTCTGCTACTGTCTTGGACGCACCCCTTGACAGATCACCTGAGCCCATCACCGCCTCCTTGTCCATGTCAACACACAACTCTACTCCAGAGCTACTCCGATCAACCTCCTTGCCCACATACATGCAATCACTACTAGCAGCCAACGCAAACTGCTTCTTAGTTAGCTCAATCTGTTGCTTTAGTTTAGGAGAAAAAACAACCCCCGTCACAGCCTGACGTGACAAGCTCTCCTGCATAGGTTCTGCAGCTGAATTACCACCACCGTCTTTCCCATCTACACCTCTGGACACATCATCGGACTCCATAATATCTGCGGTATTAGTGTCATCTGCCCCCTTATTATTCACATGCTCATCCTCATCAACTATATCATCTCCCTCATCATCCTCATCGTCCGGCGGAGGTGATCTTGGCGGATCATCCTCAGTGTCACCCACATCCACCGGGTGCTCAACCCTATACTTCAGCCTATAAAAACCATCTTTTATGAAGACTGTCGAACCTGAGGGAATTAGTGTGTAATCCATACACCCCACAAGAATACGAAGCACACCAAATTTCCGAGTGAATTTCATATCAACCTTCATTGTTTTGCCAAACAACGAGCCTAAACTCCATAGAGAGAGATAATCCCCTGTGGTCTTGGGAGGGATACCATACACTCTAATCCACTTCTTGGGTAATTTTTCCAAAGGTTCAACAGTAGCCACCCAGGGAACAACAGTGAGCTCGCAAACACTATTAGGAACCTTGCACGCACCAAAAATAGCCAATCGATCCAACTCCTCTCTCGACGGAAAAGGAGCTTTGAAAACATTGTGTCCAACCTGCTGAACCTCCCAATGAAACTGCTCACGTGGAACCAGGCGTTGTAATTGGGCCACAATCTGCGGAATGGAGAGATCGCCTTTAGACACAGTGAGCATCGCAGTTCGAGCACTGTCGATCTTCGGCCTGTACGTCTCTGTCGTCGGCTGTTCAAAGAACATCAGCCCCTCATTGATTAACCCATGCATGATTACCTGAGGTTTCGGTGCAGACAACAACGGACACATACTCTCCGCATGGTCTTTACTCTCACAAAGGTCACACACCTCCACCAAACATTCTTTCCCATGATGTCCTGGTTCATCACAGCGGTAACATCTCGGACCCTTCTTCTGCTTCTTAGCATTCCCCAACTCAACTCCCGGTCTAGTCCCAAACCCTCTAGCACGACCCCCTCCTGGCTCCTGAACCGCACTGGGCACCTGAGAAGTAGCCGCCGTAGCTACCGGCTTCGCTCCCTTGGCAATCAACTCAGCCGCCGACGCCGTCGTCCCAGCGGATGCAGATGCCGTTGTCGCGGAGTTCCCTGCCACCGCAGCAGCAACCGGCTGACGAAGAGCCTCGGTGACCTGACTAACAATCCGGGCCAACATCGCCTCCGACAGACTTGAATTAACTTGAGTATTTGCTTGTGTATTTGTTGCAGTTCTACCTGAAGCAAACCTGCCACCACCATAGTTGTTCTCTCTATATGGGTACTGCCGAGGCTGCGAGAAGTTGCGCTGCTGCTGATTGCCCTGTCCGAACCCAGACCCAGCATGAAAACCACCGAAGTTACCGTTGAAACCTTGAGGACGGTAGTCCGGCTGACCAGTGCCGCTCGGACCCCCGACCTCGAAGTGCCTCTGGCCGCCTTGTCGCGCAGCGCCGCCGGCGTTCTCCTGATAACCTCGGCCCTCATTCGCACGGTAGGCATCGTTTCCTCGACCTGGAGTAGGACCGCCGAAACCACGATGCGGTCCGGCGCGGCCATCCCCAGCCCCCCCACGCCCTCCGCCATTGTTCGCCATAGGCAAACCAGATCGCGGCGGCTGAGGACGTCTATCAGACTGTCTAAACCCTAGGAGCTTCCTCAGGCTAAGACCTAGGTTTAGTTTTATCTTTCCAGGCGATCGAGATCGACTTGTATTTTGGGCCGCAATACCCACAAGTCGACGATCCACCTCCCCCTGGCCCGCAAGGCCGAGTGTATTTTTTCCAAAATTTGAAAATTGCGGTCCGCAATCACCGCCCGTCTTCCTCGTCTCCGGCGTGGGTAACGGAAATCCAGCCCGGAGCGGAATAGTCGCCACACGAGATCGGCCGCAGCCGATCGGTAACTTTGCAGTGTGGAGAAAAGAACAACGGCCGCGTCCATGTAGAAGCTCCGTGTTCTGCGCATGCGACACTGCCTGTGACACTGTCAACACTGCCGGTGGCACCTTCACATGTCGCTCCCGGCGACGCACAATCTGCCAACCTTCTGTACCATCATCCAAGAACACCGAAGGTTCAAGGACTGGCAGCCTGATCTGACTAGCACTTCCCGGCGCCGAGGCCAAAAAAGGACCGCCGCGACCCCGCAAGTGACCCGACGAGCACGCCGGAGAAATCTGTAGGGAAAGACACGCATACCTTTGGGCCTGTCGTCGATAAATCCTCTTTTTCTCTCTCGAACTCCGATCTTCCAACACCGTCTTGGACATAGGCGACGGCGTTCGGCAGAGATAGCGCAGCGCGCCGGAACTCTCCGAGCCGCCCCCATCTTCCGATGCAGACACAGCGTCGCTGCCGTCCACACCCTTCTCCGAGTCCGACGCCCCATCGACATCGTCGCCGACGAGCGCCCAGAATCGCCCCGGAGTCGCCTCCAACGGGCCTCCGGAAGTTACGGAGCCCATCGTTGGTTATGTAGGATGAAACTTAGCCACGAGTATTATGATATAAATCCAAGTATGTGCCCCTTGTAGCAAACACACGATCCTTTGGGAAAATTCCTTTACTTTTTCTGCAACAGAACCAAACGACATGTATTACAAATTGTCGTGTTTTCAGTTCCTGTAGGATTCACCATGCCATGACGTTCTATTCATATGTTTTCCTATTACTGTATTTTAGAAACCCTTTGAACCAAACAGACCCTAAAGTTGAATGTAATCTTTTATTGCTGAATTATGAGGAGCCCATCATTATTTGGAACAAGGTTTACATCAAACAAATGAGCATCGTAGTACATACAACAGAGATATCGGACCATATGTCATAAAAGTTATAACAAACAACATGTATAACTAATATCATCGTCCTCCCGAGAGGCCGGAGATTGTGCTGATGCTCGTCGTCGTTAGCTGGGGGTATGGCAAAGCCGATGTATTTGATCCTTTGATTTGCATGCAAGGCGCCATGTTGAAGCTCAAATGTGTTAGTTCCAACTCCGGTAACGGTATGTCATTATCAAGGTATTGCAGTACCTGGCGCATGTTTGGCCTTGATGTAGGGAAAGGATGCAAGCATAGGAGCCCTAGTTTTAGCACAAGACAGACCTCATCCATGACAAATTCGCCTTGTAATCTCTTGTCCGCTGTCTCAGTGAGCGACCCGTTGCGCCAATGTTGAAGAACCCAGTTGACCAGCAAGACTCGGTTGCCTTGTGAGTCCTGCTTGATGGGTCTTTGCCCACAAACAACTTCAAGAAGGAATGCACCGAAGGCAAAAACATCTGTAGGAGGAGACGCTTTACCTGTTTGTGCCAGCTCAGGTGCTAGGTACCCCATTGTTCCAACCACATGCGTGGTTTGTGGGTTTGTACCATGGTCATATAATCTTGCAAGACCAAAATCGCCTAGCCGCGCATTCATTTCACTGTCCAAAAGCACATTGCTCGGCTTGATGTCTCGATGAATGACAACTTTCTCCCACTTCTCGTGCAAGTAGAGCAAGCCACAAGCAACACCTTTGATGATCGCAAACCTCTGGTCCCAGCCCAAAGTGGGGTTGTACCCCTCTTCATCACAGTACAGGAACTTATCAAGACTGCCATTTGACATGTAGTCGTACACCAAAAGGAGTTCATGGTTCCTTCGACAATAGCCCAGTAGCTGCACGAGATTGCGGTGCCGTAGGCGGCCAATGCTTACCACCTCGGATACGAACTCCTTCATTCCCTGCCCCAGTTCATGGGATAACTTCTTTACGGCCACATCTAATTTGGATGTCGGAAGTACTCCTTTGTACACCTTTCCAAACCCTCCTGCACCAAGTAGGTGTTTGTTCTTGAATCCCTCGGTTGCACAGAACAAGTCTTTATAGGAGAACCGATGTGGTCCGAACTCGGCTTCCCAATCCTCGCGAAGTTCAGCATACCTTCTTCGCCTCTGCACGATCAGAATAACGGCAGTACCCAAACAAAGCACCAGTGTTGCAGTAGCTATGGGAAGGACGATCTCCAAGGTCCTGGACCGATTATTCGGACCAACATGAGGTAGCTTTGGCAATTTGGAGATGTCGATGACTGGAGCGGGGCCATCCATGCCGAAACTCCAACCAAGCACGATGTATTCTGTGCTTATTGGGCCAGTCGAAGACGAGAAACCAACATATGCTGGATCCGTGAGCACATCTGACAGATCATAGGTGGCTGAGACCAGTGGCCTGGCTGGTTTGGCCACTACTCTCAGCGGAGCAATGGTCACATTGATCTGTGTGGCCATTTGGTCGTAGTCCACCCATACCTGCATAGCTTCCCCGCTATTCAGGCTCAAGTTGTTGAACATGTTGGCATCATCATAGAAGCCAGCAGGGTGCGATTGCACGGAGTGGACGCTGTTGATGTCGATGCCGACGTGATTGTCGTTGACGTCCTTCAGCTCGGCGTTCTGGAAGGTGTCGAGCTCCACCGCAAATATATGGTTGCTGGAATTACCGTTGTTCTTGCTGTTGAGGAGGCCCAAGAACTGGTTCGCGAGCACGTTGGAGAATTCCTTCCTCGGGGAGATGAAGAAGGCCATGCCGTCAACACTCGTCTCGCGGTAGACAGAGATGATGCTGAACACGAAGGACACAGAGAAGGACCGCACCCTGTCGTTGGGCGACTTGCGGAAACGCAGGGGAGTCGGGTGGAGTGCATGGCCGTAGAGATTAACGGTGCCGTTGGTCACCTTCAGGAGTCCGTTCGGCGTGACCGTGGCGGCGCCGTCGAGGGTGAGGTTTTCTCCAGTGAAGCCGGAGTAGACAAACTGGTCTTCTACTTCGCCGGTACAGAGGGGTGCAAGGCTCAAGCTAAGGAAGAGGAGGGCGTGTAGAAGAAAGAGCACACCTTTCATTTCTGGCTTGTGAGTAGGTAGCAATTCAGCACAAGATCGAGATGCAAGAACCGAAGAGTTATGTAGACCTTGTAGCGTACGGTGGATATGTTCGGCTTAAAACTGGCACTGGATTATGTACTCGCAGTGAGGAATACGTGCTAGATAGATACCAATATATTCACGCTGGTGCCTCCGGTGCAATTTTCCACATGAATGCGCGTCAATGTCAGAAAGGGTCACTAGTTATTGACCAAGTCTGTGAAAGGCGGTCGTTTAGGGAGTCTTTGATTAGATGATTAAAATATGTGAGCCTATTTAGTTCAAATAAAAAGTGGAAGAATATCATTAGAATACGTTTTTTTCCAATGGTGTCACCAGTTGGTTATTCGAATGGAGCAGAAGAAAAATGCAGGACATCTTCTTTTAATCTCAGTTTCAAAGAAAAGTCGCTGACACTACGGGAAACCCACAAAACGCCGACGGCCAGGACATACGCCGACGGGCAAATGTCGGGGCCGTCGGCGTAGACCCCGACCAGGCCAACCTTGATGTTTTTTTCTTTTTTAGCTACGCCGACGGCATTGCCGTCGGCCTATAGATTTCGGCCGTCGGCGTAGCTTTTGGCCGTCGGCGTAGACTTTTCCAATTTTCTAAATTTGATACGCCGACGGCAGCCGTCGGCGTATACTTTTTCAACTTTTTACATTTGATACGCCGACGGCAATGCCGTCGGCGTATACTTTTTTCTATTTTCCATTTAATATGAAATAATTCATATCTTTAAATCCGTAAATCAGAATTTAACAAATTAAATGTCTAAATCGATTAGTAAAATGAGAGGAATCCAAATATGACATCCTTAAAATCTTTTTCACCGTGCACATGACATTTTGTAACATATGTTTGTTACTTGCTTAATTAAAAAGTCATTTTTTACACTTAAAAAATGGGAAATAATATTTATTAAAATATTTTGGAAATTGTTTTTGGCAACAATGTTTTCCACACCAAGACACCCCTATGTGTCAAGTATGGACACATTATCACAAACTATGGCATGGGGATGGCCATAACTTGGTCATTTAACACGAAAGTTATACATGTCTATAGATAATAGATCTTTTTGTGAAGCATTTTTTTGAAATATTTGTCAAAACTCATGTTTATCATTTTTCTAAAACCATCGATGTTTATACAATGCAAAGGATGATATGGATGTCATATTTTAATTCCTCTCATTTTTCTTATTGACATAGACATTTTGTTTTTCAAATTCCGATTAACGGAATTAAAGATATGAATTATTCCTTATTAAATGTAAAAAGGAAATAAAAGTAAAAATAATTTTATTTTTCATTTATTAAAAATATATCCTATTTTACAATCATTGTAACTTATTCAAATGAATTTTTGAAATTGAAACAATGAAAAAGTGTAACATTCTAAATCAGGGTTAACATGATTGATATGATATAAGTATCAGTAAGTTCTCATTTCTTATTTGGAAGCTAACAATGAAGGAACTCAAAAGTTAAGCGTGCATGGGGTGGAGCAATTTGAGGATGGGTGACCGAACGGGAACTTTGACCAGCGTAAGTACTTTGACCTATGATTAAATGTGTAATTAGAGATTTAGTATGTAGTTGAGTTAGAAATTCGAAATAGAAAAAAAAGTTAAAAAAATTAAAAAAATTCAATTTTTTTTAAAAAAATTAACTTTTCTGCACTCATACGCCGACGGCAGGGCGTACGCCGACGGCAACGGATAAGCCGACGGCAAATTTGCTACGCCGACGGGGATACGCCGACGGCATACGAGCGTACGCCGTCGGCGTTTTGGGCCTTTCCCGTAGTGTGAAATTTTACAATCAACTTGGACATATTTTCTAAATTCTTACGCAAGCGTTAATATTCCAGGTTTAGTCCCATCATGTGAACCAAACAACCAACTTTACAAATTTTATGTGTTTTTCAACTATCGTTTCGTTTATGCACATGCTATGATATTCTGGTGGTTTTCCTATTACTACGTCTCTAGAATCAATCGATGCAGAGCCTTTGGTATTAACCCATTTTGAAAAAAAAAATTACGTCTCTAGAATCATGTGAACCAAACAAGCTCCGCAAGGATAAGAAAATTGTATTGATGGAATGCCTCTTGATTTGCGGGGTTTCAAAATGCTGGGATAGGAAATGTGCAGGATTGCAAACTCATGCCAATTCAAAATCTAAAAGAAATTAATTAGAAAAACCAAACGATTATTTTCAAAAGGTTTGAATCGATGCAAAATTTCCTATGGAACAAGGAAATCCATGGAAACAATTGGTGTAAGATGAATTGGTAATCAAACAACCTAATTACGAAAAAACATCTAAGAACGCCAATCCTCCAAAATTCTTATAATAATCCTTTGAATCAAAAGGCTGAATGTTACATCTTAAACGACTTGAAACGTAGGAATCCTAAACATAGTACAATATGGTATTAATTACTATGTAAATAATGGTCGCATGATAAAGATTCATATCCAACATGAGTTTGTACATCATGGAGAATTGTACATGCCTATTTTTCATTCGAGAAACATGTAGGAGCACCTCCTTTTCATTTGGATGAAAACACAATATGTACATTGAAGATGTTATTTTTGCAGGGAACATGTCAAAAAACCTAAGGCCTATAAAGATCAAAATCCTGCAAGCGGGTTGGCCATTTTGGGGGAGGGATGATATTTGCCAAATTGATTACTTACGCAGACCCCACGAGATCTCTCAGCTGCATGAAAGTGGCCAGCAGTGATGATGTCCCAACAAGTTTCATAGAAGGCTTCACTGGAACCATCGGCGCTCAGCACCTGCAGCGAAGTTCAGGAGAAACTGCTCTTGGAAGAACGCTGGACGAAACAAAGGCTAAGAGCATCTCCAACCGCACCCCCCAAAATCGGACCACATACTGCGCCCGGACGCATCCGGACGCGTCCGCGGAGGGTGACCGGACAACCCCTAAAGACATGCTCCTACAACCACACTCCTCTTTCCTAGTTGACATATTACTACAAAGGCATGCAACACGTCCGCATTTGCTACACTAGAATGGAAACTTGCATTGCATCCGCCTTGCTACGCTAGAATCTCCCTACTCGTCATCGGAGAGGACGATGACCGTTGCCGCTGCGCCGGCGGAGCCGCCCCGTCCCGCACTGCCGGCCGGAGCCGGGCAAGAACCCTGCTCGGAGTCGGAGAAGAACCCGAACGAAGAGGAGGAGGAGGCCCCGGCGTAAGGGCGGCCTTCACGAATCGCCGCCTCCGCCTCGAACTGCTTGTCGAGGAACCCGGAGCGGTTCCTCATCTGCCTCATGAAGAGGCGGTCCGCCGCCTCCGCCGCACGGTGCTCCGCCGCATCGTCGTTGCGCAGCGCCTCCTCGCGGATCCGGCCCTCTTCCGCCTGAGCTCTCCACCGCTCCGTCGCAGCGCGTACCCGGGCGCGATGCGCTTCGGCCGCCGCCTCCGCCCGGCTGTGAAGCGCTTCGGCCGCGCAGGCCGCCGCCTGCCGTTCGACCGCCGCCTCCGCCGCCGCGCGTCGGGCTTCGTGCTCCGCCTCCGCGCGGACGCGCATCCTCTCATCCTCATCCTGGATGATCTCGGCGTCGTCGGAGACCATGAAGTATCCGACGGCCGACGACTCCGAATCCGCCTCAGCCTGAGCTCGGATTTGGGCCTGCTGCCTCAGCTTTTCCGCCGTCATCCTGGCGAAGATGGTGGGGAGGCGGCGAGGCATGGTGGATGTGGATGAACTAGGGTTCCGGCGGCGGATGTGGATGTGGATTAGGGTTCCGGCGTCGCCGGTAGATATAGTGGTGTCCGGACCGCCATGAATGCGGGTAGTTGGGGGTTGGCCGCTGCCCCTGGCCGCTCCGCCATGAATGCCGGCGCCGGTCAAAGGCTAGATCCTCCCCTCCGGTAGGCCAATCAAGGGAGGGTCCCACTGTCAGCGAGTGAGGGCGCGGACGCGTCCGGGCGCCCCCAAACCCGCCCCAGTTTTGTGCTGGGTTTGGGGTGTGCCGGACCGTCCGATCGTTTGGGGCCGCTATAGGGGCCGTCGTTAGGTTGCGGTTTTTGGGCCAAACCCCGTCCGGGCTGTCCGCCCGGACGTTTAGGGTGGATTTGGGGGCTCCGCTTGGAGATGCTCTAACGACGTGATCCAAAAACCTAGAGAGCCAGACTCAACACTCCAGGACACCCTTCCTGACCAGCTGTGATTTGGCTGAGTTGTTTTTCTTTCAGTTTTATCTCTTCTTCTTGTTTTCTGGTTAATTTGGCACCTCACCATTTCTATACTCCTCTATCTATTGCAATGAAATGCAGGCCACAACTGTATTTTCATAAAAAGAAACATTCTCGTCGAAAGGCACATCCAACCGTATGTTTAGAGGACAGATATCCCTGTTGACGACTTTATTTCTTCGATAAAAAGATCTTTATGTTTAAGCATTAATAGTTAGAATGCACGCAGCCCCAATAAGTTCACAAGTTTCACAATAGCAGAAAAAATTAAATACGAATTACATATCAAAATGAGAAATTCTAAATACGTCTATAGTGATGGACCGATCCAAATATTATGTTGCCATCCATTTTAAGAAAACAACCCCTGGCTACAACCTCTGAACCACGAAGCCATCTCGGCAAACAGGCTGCGATGCTGTAATGGCGACCATAATCAAAGCGTAGCTGTGCACGGACGATGACCCCTGTTGAAGACTTATCAACGACCTGCTAGTCATGGGTCGTTGCCTCCTTCCAAATAACTTCTTGTTTGAATAGTCAAAGTTCCCTCAGAGCACAAGTCTTCCGGTCCCAGTCGCTTCATAATAGGCTAGGCTGCTATAGCAACGGCCACATACTGTCGCTAGAGCGACATTAAGGGTGCACCAGTGAAGAGGGCCCTGTGACATCGACTTGTCACATCACGGGACAAGCCCATCATATGGGCACAATTATTCGTCCACCTTTTATAACTCTTGGATATATTCTAGGTAGTCTTCACTATTGATTTCGCCAGCTTTTCTTCATAAACTATGAATGATGCTCCACTTTACCACCCCTTGTTTGTTTTTCCTATATCAATATAAATAGCCAATATTTTGCCTCGCTAAAAAAAAGATGAAGCACTCTAGCCCCGCGTCTGGTTTTTGGGCACACAAAATTGCATCAATAAATTTGCAGCAAATACAAAAAATCATGTGTAGGTTGTGAGTGAGCACATTTTTGTTGTTCTTTTTAGAACTGTGATCATTTGTGATATGAGGAAAATAAATAAGTAAATAAGTTACTTTCTGTACTTTCCATAAATAACAGTATTTTGTAAGGAATATTGGCATATGTATATTTGAAACTACCTACATACATGTTTTTTTTTTTGCCGAATTTGAAAACTACAGGAGCAATTCCTTTCTTATGGAAAATTGATTGGAGGGGTAAAAGGTGTTCCGAGATGATATGTCAGTTAAACGTCAGACCAAAGAACATGTTAAAAGGGGGAACCAAGCGGAAATTTCCCCTTAAGCCGTACTATACCTACGACAAGAGATGGATAAATTTCCGTGCATATGCACTTTGACAAATTAAATTAAATTAAATTAAATGTTAATACCTTTGTTTCAAAATTATAAGACGATATAGGCTACCGAAACATTTCATATTTTGAAACAGAGTTAATGTTTACGACAAGACATGAGTGCCCACGTATAGGAGAAATGTGCTACGGGTTATTTTCAATTAGGGTGGCTAGTGCCTAGTGGTATCCTCATAGATTATAAGATGCATATAAACTTTTTATGTTTATTATTCCGCTGGTTGATCCATGTTGCCACCTTCTGTGACCCTGAATTGTAAGCTTTGAACTAAGAGAATTCAGCAATAAAATTTGGCTGTGTGGCCGGGGCACAGCTCCGCTTTTCGAGAAAAAAAAAAGATAACCGTTGAATGGTACAACACATATCTAGACTAAGACACTTATGCAAAAAAGAAGGACGGATGACTTGCAGAGCTTTTTGTAACAGGCTTCGTGACTCCATTGCAAACTACGAGCTTTCCACTGTAGTTGAAGCACAAGTCCGCCCAATACTCTATATGTTGGCTTGCATCTTCACTTTGTGTCGTTGATTGATAAGCCTTTCTTCCACCATGAAGCCTCTGTTGTCCTGGCAAGTAATGCTACTCTTCCATGTCCTTAGCCAAGTAGTCTTTGTTGGCGGTGACCAGTTCATGTACTCCGGCTTCGCCGACACTAGGCTGGCTCTCGACGGCGCCGCCATGGTGGCACCACATGGCGTGCTGGACCTAACCAACGGCTCTGTCAGGCTCAAAGGCCACGCGATCCGCCCAGCTCCAATACGGTTCCGCAAGTTACCCAACAGCACTCTCCAGTCCTTCTCCGTTTCCTTTGTGTTTGGCATCATCTCCCCCCACCCAAGCAATGGCTTCGCCTTCTTCATCTCACCAAGCAACAACCTGTCGGACGCCCTCCCGACGCAGTACCTGGGCCTCCTTAACAACGTCATGGCAACGAACCACATCTTTGCGCTAGAGCTCGACACAATCCAGAACAGCGAGTTCGAGGACATCGACGACAACCACATCGGCGTCGACATCAACAGTCTTCACTCTCTGCAGTCCCACTCTGCTGGCTTCTATGATGACAGGCATGGTATGTTCAACAAATTAACCCTTGTTAGTGGTAACCCTATGCAAGTTTGGGTGGACTATGACCGAGAGGCCACACAGATCAGCGTGACCATGGCCCCGCTGAACCTTGGCAAACCAGCAAGGGCGTTAATCTCGACCAAGTACAACCTATCAACGGTCCTCACAGAATTAGCATACGTTGGCTTCTCGTCAGCAGCAGGCAAGGCCAACGCGAGACATTATGTTCTCGGTTGGAGCTTTGCCGTGGATAGTCCGGCCCCAGCAATTGATATCTCCAAGCTGCCGAAGATGCCTCGTCTTGGTGGCTCCAGAGATCATCTGACCAAGGTTCTAGTGATAGTTCTGCCGATAGCAGCAGCAGCACTGGTCCTCGTTGTTGGCTCGGTCATTGTTCTGCTACTAAGAAGGCATCTGAGGTATGCAGAGCTGAGAGAAGATTGGGAGGTGGAGTTTGGGCCACATCGATTCTCGTACAAAGATTTATTTCTTGCCACCCACGGATTCAGTGATAAGTACCTGCTAGGAAGTGGAGGATTTGGAAGGGTATACAAAGGACTGCTGCCTGTGTCTGAAATGGAAGTAGCCGTGAAGAGAGTGTGGCATGATTCAAATCAAGGCATGAAGGAATTCATATCGGAGGTTGTGAGCATCGGCCGCCTCCAGCACCGCAATCTTGTACCCTTAATCGGCTACTGTCGGCGAAACGGTGAACTCCTTCTGGTGTATGAATTCATGTCAAATGGAAGCCTTGACAAGTACCTGTTCTGTGAAGAAGAAGGCAACGCCACCTTGAGCTGGGATCAGAGGTTTCGGATCATCAAAGACATTGCATCGGCCTTGTGCTACCTCCATGAGGAGTGGCAAAAGGTTGTCATCCATCGAGATATAAAAGCAAGCAATGTGCTTCTCGACGCTGAGATGAATGGGAGATTAGGTGACTTTGGACTGGCAAGACTGTACGATCATGGCGTCGACACACAAACCACTCACCTGGTTGGCACCATAGGATACCTGGCCCCAGAGCTAGCGAGCACAGGGAAGGCAAGCCCCCTCACTGATGTATTTTCCTTCGGCGTGTTCATTCTCGAGATCACCTGTGGGCGAAGGCCTATTGCGGCAAACGAGGAAGAGAACCAAATCATGTTAGTGGACTGGGTGCTCCAGCACTGGCAAAGAGGATTGCCAGGTGATGCTGTAGATTGCAGGCTCCATGGCGACTATGTGGATACCGAGGCATGCTTGCTGTTGAAACTAGGATTGTTATGCTCTCACCCATTCATGGACGCAAGGCCCAGCATGCGTCAAGTCACGCAATACCTTAATGGCGACATGCCACTGCCGGAGCTAATGATGCCACCTGACATGAGCTTCCGGACACTTGCGCTAATGCAGACCCAAGGGTTCGATCCCTATGTCATGTCATATTCTTCATCGACCATAAGCTATGGGCCAATACCCGCCTTCTCGGGAGATAGATGATATGCATATATATACTGTCTTTTTCGCTTTTCAAATCGGCGGATATATATAGTTTTAGTTTGTCATGCATATTGGTATCCCGAGGATGATATATAATTGTGGGTGTAATTTTTCTTTCAAATGTGATTGTGGATGTAATAGCAGACTGAATAATGAATCTGCATCGAACTTCAGCAGATTTGAAGGTGCGAAATCGCCGTCATGATCTTTTTTTTTTTTGCGAGAATACTTCCAATCTATTAATCAATTGTCAAGACAGTACATAGAGAGCTAGAACTAAAACAAATTACAACCAGATCCGTATACCACCTAGCGACGACTACAAGCACTGGTGCGAGCCGAAGGCGCGCCGCTGCCATCGCCCCTCCATCACCGGAGCCGGGCAAACCTTGTTGTAGTAGACAGTCGGGAAGTCGTCGTGCTAAGGCCCCACAGGACCAGCGCGCCAGAACAGCAACCGTCGCCGACGAAGAGAAGCGTAGATCAGAAGGATTCAACTTATAGACACACGAACATAGACGAACGAAGACCGGATCCAGTCGGATCCACCGAAGACAAACGCCGACCGAATCCCGCGAGATCCGTCGGAGACACACCTCCACATGCCCTCCAACAGTACTAGATGCACCGTCTGGACGGGGAGGACCTTATTCCATCTTCAGGGAGCCACCGCCTCGCCATCCTGAAAAGGACACAACCCCTAACCAAACACAAAGAAAGGACTAAAAACGGAGCCCTCCCGCCAGCGGAACCGAGATCCACCACGCCTCCATGGCCCTAAGGCCACGGGAGACGGGGCAGATCGGCTGCGTTGCCGGCAGGAGGCAAGATCGCCTTTTCCCTGGTCTCTGGCGGCTACGTACGAAGGGGTATCGCCGTCATGATCTTCAATAGATGGTCTTTCTATTTCAGCATCAGTGTCTGTGCCTCCATGGTAAGGTGGTTTTTAAAGAACAGTACATAGATGGTCTTTCTATTAGATGGCTTCACCAAATATGGTGTCTTTGAATAATTTACTCGAAAATATATAAGCCAACTGTGCTACATACAAATGTCAATACACGAAGACACATACATTATTCACACCCAATTATTCAGGAACCATTTGCTCATTCCCGTACGATTAATTAGCACTAGTCTAGGCACCATCGTACCCAAGTCAGTCAGGCCACTCGTAAACACCAATGCAGCGTCGTTACTCAGTGCTAGAGCTCGTCATTAGCGGCGAAATGCAGCGGCACAATGATGTCGCGCTTGTGCTCCCCGAAGAACCGGTTCAGGAACATGGCCAGCCTCACTCCCCCCCTGCGCAATCCGCCGCTCCACAATCGGGAGCCTCGAACTGAAGTAGTCATCTGCAAATTACGAAACCACGTTGCCGTCTCATGATGAGTTGTTTGATTCATAGATTTTGTGCCAATGATACCATTCACGCAAATCTAATGACAGGAACTGAGAGTTTACCAGACAGTGTGTCCCCATCGTGGACGCTGTTGTACCCCCACTTGCAAGCCAAGCCTATGCTCTCCGTGGCATACCTGTTGCGTCAAGATGAAATGTTTTTAAGAAAAAAATTCCAAATCAGGAAGTACAAAGAAGTTCATGAGTATATATACTGACTTTGTTGGGCAGGACAAGAGGTCCGCGCAATCTCCCCATGAAGACGTGTCGTCGGACCCAGTGGCGGAGCTTGGGCCAAATGGCCGGGGGGGGCGAATGGGCTGCTAGGCCATGTTGGGCCGCTGTTGGGGGGGCAAAAAGGCCAAATACCATCAATTTTGAAGACAAAAAGGGCAAATATTAGTGGATTTGTGGGAACATTTGGCTGGGCTGGGGGGGCGGCGGCCCCCCCTGACCTGAACGTAGCTCCGCCCCTGGTCGGACCATGCGCCCTGGTGGTAGGAGACATATATTGTGCATTAGCCGGTAAGTTTCATGTTTATTATTGGCTTGGAAGAGTACGTCTGCGTGACAGCTTGATTTTCACCCACCTTGGTGATGTTGTGCTCGAGGTCCTTTCGGAATGCATCCATGTCCTTGCCGTACTTTTTGGCGAGAGTTGTGAGGATTATCTCCCTGTCCCATACCTGAAACATATGTCACAGTGCAATTCACATGTAAATAAGAGTTTGGCTCAGTGGCATGTTATTTGCGACATGTCAATGTGTGTTCATAAGGGTCATCGGAGGTGGTTACATGGTGAAGGTTGGATTTGTGCTTGAACCAGCGTAGGTTTACTGCATTTCCCCCTTGGTCGCTTGTGAATCCCACATGCATCGGCTGCACGAACAAAAGGAAATCATGTTAGAGAGTGATCTATAACAAAAATCATGAATACCAGATTCAAGAATATTTACCTGATGAACATCTCCCATGAAGTGTGAGAGGAATAACAAGGCTTCCGTCAGGTTATCTGCATTTGCAATCATATCAAAGAAGCAGCGGTCAAGAACTCAGAACTGTGATACAAGAAATTAACAAGGTTGCTCGCTTACACTTGCGATCGACACTTCCTTGCTTGTAGTGCATGAGCTGCGAGGTGAAATTGGCGATGGCACCGGTGACGCACATGTCCTTGGCGCCACTGGGGTCATGGCAATCCCCTTCCCATTGGACACCACGGTCATCACACAACTCAGAAATTCAGAAAATTAGTGCTCTCTCTCTCAGGAAAACATACGTGAGTAGACGAAGCTGCAAGTCTTGTCAGGGTGTCGATGAAGTGCAGCGGGCTGGTCCACTGATACTTGTACCATTGCCTCACCTCGTCCGACCAGACGCAGAGCGCGACAGGTCGGCGCCATCCTTGACGTCCTTGGATGGCTTGGGTCCTTGGGCTCTCTTGACATCCTCCCACATGTCATCATCGCCCCCTCCCCCCCCCCCCCCCCCCCCCCCCCCCCCCCCCCCCCCCACTCCCTCAAAAAGAGCCGTCCTCAACGCTGACTTGTCATCAATATGTAGAGGAGGTAGATGGCTTGTCGTTGAATTGTGGTTCACCATGTAGTTGGTATTGATGGAAATGGTATGGCAACTCTTCAATGTTCCTGTGACCTTCATGCAACCAACAAATCTCAAGAGAAATACGAAACAACACTCAAAGAGTAGCCAATTCTTGAAATTTATAGCATGTTTGTGTGAGTAGAAGGGAGTCACCTTAGAAAGATGTCGATGTGCTCTTTTTGCCAAATCTTGTGCCATAGAATTGTGCGGTTGAAACCACTCCTGGAAGCTCATCCAAAGGTAGCTCTCTAGAACTCTTTTCATCAACTCATGCTCCATAGAGGTTGACGAGTAGTCATTTGTACGTGCACGCAACAAACACATGATAGGAGAGCACATCATTTATGACATGTCCATTATTTTTCATAACACCATTAGAACAACACAAATATATGGAGAATAATGCAAATGCAAGGTCAATGTGTGCAAGCAATACATTGGAACATCCTCAAAACATGGGAACACAAAATTTCCATGAAAAATTGAGAAGGTTATGGTAGCTATCTTGGTTGAACCTTATGAGAACTATTGCACGCAAAGCATAAAGATGATAAATTTGTCAATATCTTTGGTGCAATAAGAGGAGAATTTGGCAAAACACGTGATGAAGAATATCCAAAACATCAACATGGGTGCAAAAGCGTCATAATAAGAATGATTATGCACAAACACGGTCAAGATAGATGAGCATTTCCGCATTTAAAGTTTTACGTTAGCCACCGCTAAGATCTTACATAAATCAAGTGTATTAATTTGAGAGCGATTTCACCTCTGATCTTAGCAGATTTAGCATATCAAACTTTGATTGTTGGCATGCATCATCCAAAATACCCTAGATAACTCTAGGATAGTCATACAGAGTTGAGCCTTTGAGCATCCTTTCCATGAAACCAAGGGCACAATGTAGAAGGACTAATGCATTTAAAAACCAGATCACCAGGCTATGGAATGAAAAATGAAGCTTAGTAAGTTACTCTAGTTTTATTGCCAGAATAGATGAAGGTCCAATCTCAGCAGTTGGTTTGGTAAAATTAGAGCTAGTTAAAGCATAGAGTAATAGAACTTAAGGCCTTTGAAAAATCATCTCATTAATTCTCATTACAATGATATTCACTTCTTTTCATCCCATTAATTTTTATCACAATGAACACTATCTCATCCCATCCAAAACATTCGTAACTCTATCAAAATGACCATCATATTTTACTGTTCATCTAGTCCGTTGATCAAATACGGCTGCGATCCTCGGCTTCACCAATAAGAGGTGAGGACACGAATAATCGGCACGTCACGTCTGTCTACACTCCGGTGGCAGCCCATCCCCACCCGTCCTCACCCTGTTGCCAGTGTATGTGTATCAGTATTATCGTGACTTCCACATATGATTATACTAAACTTTTATGCTCATACAAATTATTGTTATTAGACTATAATCTTACCTTGTATATTTTATGTTACTTTGCAATCATTAAAAGTGTAACAATGTTGCTACATATTAACCATGAAGTTCTTTGTTATAAATTTATAACATCTATCATTGAACATAGACTTGTGGTGTACTTACTATGTATTCTGCAACAAAAAGTACATTTTTTTTGAGACATTGCCCCTTAAAAAAAACTGAATGCCGCTAAATGTGAGAAAAACTGAAGAAGGTCATGTCTCATGAACAAATTGTGACACTTCCATGTTGGTGTGGCCGTGGGTGTGTTTCTACTTAAGATCTCTAAAGCCTGTGGTTTATCAAATATTAACGATTTCTAGTGCTTGATTGGGTATAAGTAAATAGAAAATATAGAGTATGTAAGATTTTTGTGAGGAGCAGTCACTGGATGGTTGGAAAGTTGATTTACTAATGGACAAATATATCTTACATGAGCATCGGTGACAGTGTGTCCGTGGTAAGGTGGTGTTTAAAGAACAGTACATAGATGGTCTTTCTATTAGACGGCTTCACCAAATATGGTGTCTTTCAATAACTTACTCGAAAATATATATAAACCAATTGTGCTAGTACATAAAAATATCAATACACGAAGATACATACATTATTGACACCCAATTATTCAGGAACCATTTAGCACTAGTCTAGGCACCATCGTACGCAAGTCAGTCAGGCCACTCGTAAACACCAATGCAGCAGCGTTAGTCAGTGGCTAGAGCTCGTCATCAACGGCGAAGTGCAGCGGCACAACGACGTCGTGCTTGTGCTCCCCGAAGACCCGGTTCAGGAACATGGCCAGCCTCAGTCCTCCCTGCGCAATCCGCCGCTCAACGATCGGTAGCCTCGAACTGAAGTAGTCATCTGCAAATTACGAAACCACGTCGCCGTCTCATGATGAGTTGTTTGATTCATAGATTTTGTGCCAATGATACCATTCACGCAATCTAATGGCAGGAATTGAGAGTTTACCGGACAGTGTGTCCCCATCGTGAACGCTGTTGTACCCCCACTTGCAAGCCAAGCCTATGCTCTCCGTGGCATACCTGTTGTCCAGATGAAATGTTTTTTAAGAAAAAATTCCAAATCAGGAAGTATATAGAGGTTCATGAGTATATATACTGACTTTGTTGGGCAGGACAAGAGGTCCGCGCAATCTCCCCATGAAGATGTGTCGTCGGACCATGCACCCTGGTGGTAGGAGACATATATTGTGCATTAGCCGGTAAGTTTCATGTTTATTATTGGCTTGGAAGAGTACGTCTGCGTGGCAGTTTGATTTTCACTCACCTTGGTGATGTTGTGCTCAAGGTCCTTTCGGAACGCGTCCATGTCCTTGCCGTAGTTTTCGGCGAGAGTTGTGAGGATTATCTCCCTGTCCCATACCTGGAAAATATGTCACAGTACAATTCACAGGTTAAGAATTATAAGCTCAGTGGCATGTTGTTTGTGGCATGTCAATGTGTGTACGTAAGGGTAATCTTAGTTGGTTACATGATGAAGGTTGGATTTGTGCTTGAACCAGCGTAGGTTTACTGCATTGCCCCCTTGGTCGCTTGTGAACCCCACATGCATCGGCTGCACGAACAGAAGGAAATTACGTGAGAGATTGATCTACACAACAGAATACTAGATTTAAGAAGATTTACCTGATGAACATCTCCCATGAAGTGTGACAAGAATAGCAGGGCTTCGGTCAGGTTATCTGCATTTACAATCAGATTAAATTCAAGAACAGGGTAAGAACTTAGAACTGTGATACATGAACATTGGTTGAGAGATTTGAGATGGAGCACCGTTAGTAGCTTACACTTGCGGTCAGCACTGCCTTGCTTGTAGTGCATGAGCTGCGACGTGAAGTTGGCGATGGCACCGGCGACGCACATGTCCTTGGCGCCACTGGGGTCATGGCAATCCCCTGCACGTTGGACACCACGGTCATCACACAATTCAGAAATTTAGAAACAGAGTTTACAGTACTGCTTGCTCTCAGGGAAAAACATACGTGAGTAGACAAAGCTGCAGGCCTTGTCAGGGGTGTCGATGAAGTGCAGCGGGCTGGTCCACTGGTACTTGTACCAGTGCCTGACCTGGTCCGGCCAGACGCAGAGCGCCGACAGGTCGCCGCCCGCCTCCTCTGGGAGAAGGTTCTTCACGGCGTGTGCAGCGGCAGGCTCCAGCAGACCCTGCAACAGGATCAATCACCCAGTTCAGTTCAGCTCAGTGATGCCGACGCAATGCTAACATCTGATTATGAACATTTACTAGAGAACAAGTTTTACCTGTGCAATCTGGCACGTGAGCATGTGTCCCTCCGTGCTCCACGACCGCGCCACCGGCGCCGACGAGAGGACCAGCCCGAGCACCATCGCTAGCAAGAACGCGCCGGATGCCATTGCCACTGTCGTCGATCTCGTCGCTCAAGGTACCAGTGATGGAAGATTCAGTGGACAACAGCGAGCGCAGGTGGTGATATAGGGAGTTGGAAGAGGCTTCTTTGAGTGCACGCATTGTGTTCCTTGTACATGAGCATGCTTTGCTTAGCTCCGTTCTTCCATCCATGCCCACAAGGCCACGACTGTTTGTGGTTGGTTCAGTCTTTCGGTTCAGTGAAAGCTCCGTTTGCTTGGTCCTCTTCCCATGGAAACTGTTCCTTGTTCTCGTGCTAATGCGACTGCTGTTCTTGCGTCCCGAGGTAAGCGACAGGGACGGCAAGGAACCACGGACGTTTCTGATGCTTGAAGCATGAGCCTTTCATGCTGCTATGAAAACGCCGATGCTGGGCCGGGCCTAGGTGGCTTGTGTTGTGCCTGGCCTAGGCGGGCCGTGTTGGGCTGGGCTGGAGTGGGAGACAAACACTGAAATGGCGAAGGGGATAACAGTCTGACATCCAGAGCCTGGCCAAGCCGGTCGGAATCAGTGTGGGTTGCTGTCGCCGGCGGCGATGTCGACGGCTACAGCTATCACCACCCTGACCTCCTCCCCCCTCGCGCGGCCTCTTCTTGCCACGCGCGGAAGGCGAACGTTGCGGCCGTGCGCGAGAGCGTCGGCGTTCCACCCGGAGGTGTCCCGCGCGGTTGAGTCGCTGCAGGCGGAGTTCCAGGAGGTGGACCGCGCACTCGCCCTCAACTCCTCCCGCGTCTCCGCCGCCTTCCGCCACGCCCGCGTCGCCCCCCACGTAAACCTCTCTCTTTCTCTCTCTCTCTCCGCCCTGCCACTACTCTTTCTCTGTTCGCTGCCAAGCACGTCGTAATAGTAACATGTATAACTGCAGCACTTCGGTGGGTCGACGGGGTACGGCCACGACGACGCCGGCGGCCGGGAGGCGCTCGACTCCGTCTTTGCCCACGTCGTCGGCGCCGAGGCTGCCATCGTGCGCCCGCAGGTAATTAATTTCCCCGTCTCTCCTTCCCCACACTCTGCAGCTGTGCTCGACAGAGCTGAACTCCCAGTCTCCCAGTGCCGACATCTTCACTCCCTGATTGCCAGTTCTTCTCCGGCACACACGCCATCGCCTGCGCTCTGTTCGCGCTGCTGCGGCCTGGACACGAGGTAACGGACATGACGAACAAAAACAGCTAGAAAGATTCTGCCGTTGCGTGATTGCGTCTGCTGGCGAGTCCATCGACAGAGCTGATCGATGTCAGCTTCCATTCTGCAGCTCTTGGCGGTGGCCGGGCCTCCGTACGACACCCTGGAGGAGGTCATCGGGATCAGGGGATCGGCCAACGTAGGATCACTCAAGGACTTTGGAGTAACCTACCGAGAAGTTCCGGTGAGTCGATTTCTCCCCATCGCAGTCATCTACTACTCTGTGATACACTCTGCTTTGGATGGGTTGCTGACGGGGATTCAGTTGTAGCTCGCAGAGGACGGTGGCCTCGACTGGGACGCGCTTGCGAGTGCCATCAGACCGGAGACCGGGTGCGCGCTCATACAGAGGTCGTGTGGTTATTCATGGCGCAAGAGCCTTAGCGTGGCTGACATCCGAAGAGCCATCGAGTTGATCAAGGCAAGATTATATCCTGAATTTAGGGGCAACCACACTCCATATCAAGTTTACCTCGTGTGTGCTGACATTATTTGTGGTTGGGTCATCACTGCAGATGCAAAATCCAAACTGCAAGGTCATGGTGGACAACTGCTATGGTGAATTTGTCGAGACATCAGAGCCTCCAATGGTGGTATGTTCGTAATGGTCATCATATTTAAACAACAGAGTAGTGTTTACCTGATTGGGCATTTGCATGGCAGGGAGCAGATCTTATTGCCGGTAGCTTGATAAAGAACCCCGGCGGCACCATTGCGCCTTGTGGTGGTTATGTTGCTGGGAAGAAAGATTTGGTTGCGGCAGCTGCGGCTCGCCTATCCGCGCCTGGCCTTGGGGTGGAGTTTGGGTCAGCACCTGGACATGTTATGCGATCAATGTTTCAAGGCTTGTTTCTCGCCCCGCAAATGGTCGGAGAGGCTGTAAAAGTAGGTTATTTCCTAATTGTCGCCTCTTCTAGGAAATTATGCCTGCAACTGCAAGTGACAGTCTTGTACTATCCCAGGGAGGTATGCTAATTGCAGAGGTCATGTCAGCCAGAGGCTACAGAGTTCAACCGCTTCCGAGGGCTCCACGCCATGATATTGTCCAGGTTGCCTTAAGTTTAAGATTACAGTTAGTCTAGAAATAGTTTGACATTAATTGGCTAGCACACGAATACTCACATTTTTTCGACATGGACACAAGTACTCACATGATCAAGATATGACTGTACCGAACTATCAATGGACATGCAGCATCGGAATTTAGTTTTGGATGATTCAGCATAGCTACTGCAATGTGTCACATATTCAGAAAGCTGATTTAGCGAAAACATATTTTCAGAAAATAAACATTAATAGGGAAGAATAAGAGAGTTGATGAAATGATGGTACTCTTCCAAGGTTTTAGTTTCATGAAAAACACATGGCTCAAGAAACCATCTCATTCAAAGTTTGATCTTGACAGAAGATCAACAGGCTCTTCAAAACATTGGACTGTGCCTGTTGTGATAGTGTCAAAGCATTTTAAGATTGAGGAAATAACAAAATTGTTTGTTCTCACAGGCAGTACAGCTTGGCAACAGGGAGAGACTCATAGCATTCTGTGAAGTTGTGCAACAAACTTGCCCTGTGGGATCATTTATTAGGCCAACTGCTGGGGAAACTCCTGGTTATGCTTCAGAGGTGTGGTTTCATACCTCCCCTATAAATGGGTGCTGCCATTTCAGTTATGTTTATAAAAATATATATTTGATGGCAGTTTATTCCATGTGTTTTACCATTTCACTCTAACTGAAACAAGTTTTGTCCAAGATACTATTTCTGCTATCTGCATAATTTTTTGATACAAGAGTGATAATTTCCTTAAATCAGGTTATTTTTGCTGACGGGACATTCATGGATGGGAGCACAAGTGAGCTATCATGTGATGGGCCCTTGAGAGATCCATACGCCGTCTTCTGTCAGGTCAGGGAGAATTGGCACCCTTGCATTCTGATTACTTATACTAATGCACAATGGACGCTAATGGGCACCAAGTGTGAGGTTGAGACGCTGGGCCAGCGAGTACGCCTTCTCCTTCCCTACATTGATGGCTCTTCTCCTTAAACGTATCGATGCAGGGAGGAACACATTGGACACAATGGGCTCTTGTCCTGGGTGAAGTTCTGAAGGTCATATAGCCAGAAGACTTGCCATTTTGTAGAAGGGAAGGCTCTTCCTTAACTATAACTGATAAGTGAGTACTTGTTGATAGTAGCGGGAATCATCAGGTAATCATAATTTACTTCTTACTGATGCTATCAGATGACACGAGCTAACTAACAAAAGGAGTTCCTTAACGCAGGAACCATCATGCTCCAAAAATTCTTTTGGTTCAAGCGACGAGTGATTAAGCAACACAGATATTCAAGGTTATGAAGAATTCAGCAAGCTGCATTGCTTGATGGTCAAGTAACTTCAAGCCAGAGCGTTATTGATATTGCATAGCTGCTGCCATCAGCTAGCCAGTTCATTAGGATACCACTTTGAACTGTAGGATAAGTTAGAAGTGCTTGTAATCGATGTACCATGTACCAGCAGTACGAGTTTGCCAATTCAAGGAGATAGATGACTGCCACAACACTTTGTATAGTGAGCATGCTTTTGTGTACAATGGATCCACATTGTTGAAGTGTTAGGGTGATTCTTTTATGTTTAGATTACAAATTTTGTCGATAGTCCAGATCAATTTGTTAGAGTCTGTCTACACAGAAAGTTTTGTTGTAAGGAGATTACTGTTTTCTGATTAATGAAGCCATCTTCTTGCACGAGTCAACTTATGCTCATGAATTACTCATTTTCCTGGTCAAAGATAAGTATCATTCATATATTCTTTTGTCATTATGACGAGTTTCACAGCTTTCGCTATGTAATGTACCCAACTACCCATTTGTGCATATAGAAGTATAGAACACAGAGTGTAAACATGGTTTCGTGTGTATGACAGTTGTGGCTTGCTCTGCTAACAAACTTCTGATCAAAGATATCTTACTGGGAGATCGGCAAATGCAAGCAACATAATTACTGCTACTGTCATATGAGCACTAACAAAAGTCAAAGAGAGACAAACTTTACACTCCAACCTCTTTAAGGCCCAAAGAAATCAAGCCATCAAGATTCAAGAGCATGTGCCTCACCTCGAGGTAAGTGAAGCATCCCAGGAGTCTTGTTCCTCCATTCCTAAGCAAGTTACTTTTCCTTTCTAGAATCCAAGCAACCAAAAAGAAGGTCAAGTTCCTTGGCACTGCTGCCACATCTGTCGCCACATTCTGCAATAAACAGAGCAAGGCTGGAGATCATGGAAGGGTGTTAGAAAGAGGGTGCACGCAAAAATGGAGATGGATGGAGGTAAGCACAGATCAAGAGGCTACACAATGAGCGGCAACAAGAGGGTCCCCTATCTGCTGCTGCTGTTGCTGGCCATCGGCGCCGCCACGCTGAGCGTCGGCGTCCTGCACAAGATGAGGGAGCGTCGCGTCGTCTCCATCCTCCTCCAGGAACGCGAGCAGCAGCTCATGTCACTTCAAGCCCTCCTGGAGGTATGGACATGATTTCTGGCATGCCATGCATCAGAACTGCTTTGCTACTTATCTGTGCTTGTTTGGTTAGTTAATGAAATTAAGAATAGTTGGATATCATCTGTTTGCACAACCAGTAGGTTATGATTGCACCACTTTAGTGATTTTATCACCTGTACTCTGAAGTGCTCTAAACCAGAGACCAGTGGTCAGTTTAAAGTTTACTCCTCTTATTCACTGATGGGGCTTACGGAACACTGAGAATTGGCTACTCCGTTGAAGAGGTGGGCTTTAGGATCTACCATCACATACATGTGGCCCTACGAAACATGCCAATGCAACCTCGAGCCAAAAATCCTCGAGTGCAAATATTTTTGCAGTTCCGTATAATTTATATCCCTGCGCTATGAATATCATTCTCATCTTCAGTGGATGAAATTGTCTTACATTAGCAATTAAGTTATTGTCACAGATTATGAGTACCAAACATACTAGCCTCCCATAGGACATAGGATATACTCTCATGACATGTGGCTTTTGCAAATATTCACAGAAGTACCGATAGAACACGACTGCACTAATGCACTCACTAGAGCCAATAGCGAGCATAATGCAAAATAGGGAATCATGCAATTCATAGCTATCGTTCTCGAAATACTTCCATTCTGTACTAAACAGCCTTTGCACAGAAACCTTGAGCTGGAGGTATATCAGAACATCACATCACATCAAAATATAAGCATGTAATAGTCAATTGCACATCTTTTTTATTAACAGCATATGGCTAGTTATGACAAGGATATTCCTTTGTGGGTCATAAACACTCCCATAGTTGCAGCACACTAGCACATGCAGAGCATAAACTATCAGCCTATTCAATTAGTGTGCTCTGTAGATAACTTATTTGGTTTGTTCACATCCTGATTTTCGAAGTCAACAATATCTCATTAACCAAATAGTGTTATTTCATTTCAGAACGAGAAGGAAATTAGTAAAGAGATGAGGAGAAAAGTGGATGAACTTGAAGCTAAAACGTCAATCCTCAGTATTGAGAGGACAGAACTGAAAAACAAGGTCATGAATTCAGAAACAACCACCACGTATCTTACCAACACCCAGAAAGAACTGGAGGTAGCTCTTGTAGAGAAAGAGAACCATATCAACCAAATGAAAGAGGTGGTAGCTACTTCAGGCCCTGACCAGATGGTAGCTATAAAGGAACTCCTGCAAAAAAAAGAAGCTGAGCTTGAAGAGATCAAGACCAAATTCCAGGACAACAAGAAACCAGACACAGAAGTCAGTGGTGATGCTGTGTTAGGCACAAATAACAAAAGTGCAGCTTCTGATCATGTAGCACTTGAGAATTCTGGAAGCTCTGGTGATACAATACCTACTCCAACGGAAGAACATCACTCCTATAACACCACTGCATCAGAGAGCAACCACCAAGAGGAGAGTGTTGTAGTAAGCGCAAACAACGAAGCTGTAAATCCTGATACTGTGATACTTCAGGAAAAGGTAAACCCCAGTGAGTTCATACCTTCTCCAGCAGAAGAACTGCCTTCCTACAACACCACTGCATCCGAGAACAACCACCAAGAAGATAGTTCCTCAGAAGAACAGTTTATAAAGTTCACAACTAATTTTGAAGATGATGTGTCACAAGAGAAAGCCGGTGATGCCAATCAAGAAGATTCAGACCCCCCTCCAAATGATGTGTCACAAGAGAAAACAAGTGATGCCAATCAAGAAGATTCAGATCCCTTTCCAAATGATGCGTCACAAGAGAAAATAGGTAATGCCAATCAAGAAGATTCAGACCACCCTCCAAATGATGCGTCACAAGGGAAAACAGGTGATGCCAATCAAGAAGATTCAGATCCCCATCCAAATGGAACACATTTAGAGGAATCTGAGCTTCGTCATTTCCCAGACAGTCAAGAAGTCGGCAAAGAACCTGATGGCGCAAGAAAATTGGAGGACACCCAAGGCGATGTCAGCAACCACAGCAGCGAGAGTAAGCTGCTTGAGAAACAAGACGACAAAGAAGTTGACAGAGAATCAGGGAAGGAAATCAACCCTGATAGTGAGTTGAAGGTCTCAAAAGATAGCTTGAGTGAAGCCAACCAAGAGATAATGCAAGTTGCAGAACCTGTGGCTGTTCCTGCAGATGTAAACCCCAGCATGCCTACAAATAATGATGAAACAAAAGAAACAAGTAGGAGGCATAGGAAGAGAAGGTCCAAATCCAAAAGGAGGAAGAGGACCGATGTTGCTGCCAGCAATGTTGATGGAGAAGCCATCAAGGAGAGGTAAATGCCACAGCGAAGACATGAATGAACCTTTTGGATTTGCAAAATCACTGCATTACAGTGATGGAAGATACAGAAAGGCAAACTTGCGAAAACATTTTAGGCAAAACCTAGATCACCTCATATGCTGAATAGGCTCTGGAAATAATAGTGCGCAGCTATAGTTATCAATTTGTATCTGACGGCAGCATAAATAATATTGCTTGGATTCTTCAGTAAACCTAATAATAGTACACTGTGTTACACTTCATTTCTGTTAGCACCTACTCCCTCCGTTCTGAAAAGGATGACTTCTATTTGTACAAAAGTGGATGTATCTAGACACAAAATATGTTTAGATACATCCACTTTTGTACAAATGAAAGTCATCCTTTTTAGAACGGAGGGAGTACATGCATTGTAGCTCTCTACAAAGTTCTTCTGACACGGAATTTCTATGTAAGGTTTAACATAAATATTATGAACGATACTGCAATCTCATGTTACGAAGGCATGAAGCCATGTTTGCCACCCGCACAAGTATACAACGGATGCACTAACATAAATAGTATGTGAATTACAATGCTAACAGACTTTGTTGCCACAGCAGACATGGCCTGCACCATGCAATAAGCTTTACTAGCTTCACACATAAAATATATATACAACATTGAGGAACTATGAATAAAAATAAATTCTGATACTGAAAATGATATAAGACTAATTCATCTGAAGATGTATGAATACCCAGAAAAGGTTGAGTTGTCTGAACATCCAATAAATATTTATATCTCAAAACTTGTTGTAACACAAGAATTTTGAATCAATTCTACAATTATACCCTTCCTTCTGTCTCACAAAAATATCAAAATGGAAAAAAAAATTACATTGTAGTTGAAAGTTATGAATGTAAGTAATCGATGTTGTTCAAGTAGCAACCTACTGAATGACAATCTTAGCTCTTCTTCTGTTTACCTGTGGCTGGTCATATCTGTGATCACTGTACTTCATCAACTTCACATGCCAGCATAAACAGTTGTCCATGTTCAATGTGAGGATGTAACTTGTGAGCAAAGACAATCAGTTCCACCAAAACGGTCGTGTGTGACTGTCCTATGCATCTGAAGCATTCCCACTAGGAAGGTCGCAAAAAATTTCTAAACATTTGATACACATTAATCAGCGCATGAAACACCGTTGAAGCAGAGGGTGTGAATAATCCACATAGTTGTCCCAGAAGCCCTTGTACTTTTCCATCCCAATTTTCAGCCATGGCTTCATATTTCCGTTGTAATGCAAAACCGCACCTTCCTTAATAGTAGCAGGATCAACGGTAGTATAGCCTAACCCCAATACATGCCATTTCGGGTCCAATGCTTCAACCAAGCCATAGAAAGCAAGAAGCCCAGGTGGTAAAGACCCAAGCTTCCATAGGGTATGATCAGCATTGCGCTCTTGCCAATAATGATATATACCTGTCACATTCTTGTTCCTCCATTCAACAAGATCAAGCACATTCATACCAAATGCCCAGCCACAAGCATCAGGATCAAAGTGAGCACGAATTAGAGGATGAGAATGATTGAGATACTTATGAAATCTGTGGAATGTCTCCATGCAAGTCTCAACTGCCCCCATAACATTACCGTTGAGGTTGATTGTAAACAAATCTGATAGGTCCCTCTGAACAACGATGTCATCATCAAGAAATACCACCTTGCGGAGCTCTGGATAGATTTCTGGGATGTAAAACCTCAGGTGGTTGAGCATTGATAAGTATTTTGGATTTCTGAATTTGATTGGTGTTCCGCGATTACCACTGCCAGAGAAGTAGAAATTCTGTGTGGCAGCATCCTGGAGCTGTTTAAGAACAGGAACATAGGAAGCGTTTAGCCAGGTGAAGTCCTCCACCTTTTGTATCTCCACAATGGCCCCTCTGTAATCATTCATGGCGAACCAGGCCTTCATTGGAACATAGTTGACCTCGTCGGTCACCAAATGAAAAACATTCTTTTCAGGGTGAACTGAATTCAGAGTTGTAGAATTGACGACAACAGAGATGGCAATGATGTTGTCCGAGAAAATACAGTAATGGTTGAGGCTGTTGTCCCTCAGATTACTCTGCACTGCCGGGCTCCTATCTGAGAACTTCCTCTGAAGCTCGGCACTCTTGAACCACTCCATGGTTAACCGGACACCAAGGCAATACAGTCCCTTTGGCAGCTCCTCGGCAGCAATCTGCCCATATTTTGTGCTCTTGTCCGCCTCAGCCTTTGACTTCTCCTCTAGGGACTGAATCTGACCCTTCAACTTCATGATGGTAACCGCGCTGTCATACCGGAACTGTTGAGCCTGGAAGAACAGCACAGACATGTCCCTGATCGCCTTCTCCGCATCCTTCTTCATTACCGTGCCACCGTGGGCTGCAGCATGCGCGAGGATGCTCTGCTCCCGCCGCACCTGCGCACTAAGCTCCGCCACGAACTGCAGGTTATTGGCTTCTTTTGCCGCCACGATGTAAGTCTTCGCGAGTGAAATCTGGTCCATCAACTGGCGGGAGAACGAGTGAGCGCTCAGCATTTCGTCAGTCATGTTGTGTGCATCCGTGATGCCATCGAGGTAAGATCTCTGCAAATCAGAAGTTCACAACGTTTAGCAGCTAGTCTAGCATTCATGGTCTTCTTAAACAGTTAGCCCTACACGGCTAGTCAAGTGCATAACTAGCAAATTCAGCAGGTGTTGTTATAACTAACAACTGCAGTTTGATCTATCCAAGCCAGACGAAGCAACGATTACGAAATGCAACTGATCGGCGTTACATGGGAGTGACGAGACGCGGCGCGGTTACCTGGCGGGGGAGAGGGGAGGAGACGGTGGTGTCGGATCGGGCGGACGAGTCGGTGGCGGGCGGGGAGGAGGGGTCGGGGGAGCCGGCGAGGCCGAGGAGGAGGAGGACGCAGGCGAGGGCGAGGACGAGCGAGAGGGCGAGGCGGACCCAGAGCGGCCGCTGCTGCCACCGCCGCCTGAAGGACGGCCGCCGCTGGTCCAGGAACGGCCGCCGCCGCGTCGGGTCGAGGAGGCCCGCCGGCCGCACCATTACCTCGCCGGCGACGAGATCTGGGCGCGACGCGTCGGGTTTCGCGAGAGTAATTCTTGTCGCGCGCCCTTCAGATCTCGCACGGCGCGGCAGGCAGGCAGCTTGCTTGACTGCGCTGCCGACTGTTGCTGATCTTATTGGCAGATGAAATCCGTCACGGTAAGTTTCCCTTCAGGTTCGCGGAGGAGACAGGATTTTCCCATATGGGTAAAGCGATGTACAGTTTTTTTTTTTAGAGAGAGAAAAGTGGTGTACAAGTTGAGAAAAAAAGGTAAAGGATGTCAGTCGTATTTCTTGTACTACTCCCTCCGTTCGGATTTAATTGACACACACTTGGTTACACATGGATGTATCTAGACACCTACTCCCTCCGTTCCAAATTAGATGACTTTCCATTCGTGCACATGTGGATGTACCTGTACATGTACAGGTACATCCACATGTGCACGAATGGAAAGTCATCTAATTTGGAACGGAGGGAGTAACAAGTATAGATACATCCATATTTGGACAAAAGCAAGTCAATTAATTTGGAACGGAGGGAGTAGAAACGATGATGACTTTATCGATTTATAACTCAGACAGATTGGATAAAGTGAGTTGCACGTGAACAACAAAGTTATGTTAATTTTTCTTTCAATATCGATGGACATCGATGAATTTTTAAAATATCGATGTCCAATAAATAAATCCGTTTCGCCCGATTAAAAAATGCAAAACAAGAGGACGTGAATATGTGAATATGATAGGATTGTACTCCCTCCGTATTTTAATATAAGAAGTTTTAGATTTTGTCCACATGCACATGCACACAAATGTATGTAGACACATTTTTGTGTGCATGTTCAATCATTTTAGTATGCATGTAGACATCATGTGTATCACCTAAAACATTTTATATTAAAAAACGGAGGGAGTAGGTGCAAATTAAAGCATTATTATGAAATCATACAAATTTTAAGGAAGTGGGTGTTTGATTTACCGAAATCCTAAAATACAAAGTCAAATAAAACTTAAATGAAATTTAAAGATGGTACCCCTCTACCTCATAATATAAGATGTTATTACATCCGAGCTAGTACTCCTCAGCATCAGGATTCTATATAGGATCGACACCTATCAGCCTATCAGGTAAGATCGCATCGATCAATAGCCGAAGCACGTGGACCTCTGAGCTTCATTGTTGTAAAGGATTAAACGAAACACATGAATTTGAAAAACACATGATTGTATTGTGTACTCTTGAACACCCTATTAGATTGAAAAACAACATGGACACACCTTAGGAAAACAAGTGAATTGTAGCAATGCGTACGAGTGGATGGAAATTTCTCCAAAACATAGTGCAAAGCAATTCTTGTGGAATATATTCAACTAAAACCCATCACATCTAAATATGTGTGTAGATAATATATATACTCCCTCCGTACACATTAAAGTCCTTGTTTTGTGTGTGCATCGATTTTGACCATCTGTTTGACAGTTTGAGCAACAATATAGAAGAATGGTGTCACTAAATTTATATATCTAAAAACTTTATTCAAATAAGAATACAACGATATAGTGTTTATAGCACAAAATCTACATTTTATTGGTCAAAAAATTGATTGTCAAAACTAAACCTTGTAGTAGGTGTGGGCCATGGCATGTAAACGTGGATGGAGAGGGAGTAATGCACAACGTGTGTTTCGTTAATTTCCCGTGATCGGGCGGCCGGTCTGCTGAGGAACGCTGACACCGGCTCGGTCGCGCCACTGATTGTCTGATTCCGACTCGCACTCAGTGGCACAACGAAATCGGTCGGCCCTGCTCTCCAGATCGATAGCTGGGTTCCAAACTTCCAATCTCCCGCAAAAATCCATCAAACTGATCGGGGCTAGTTGAGTCGAGGGGCGGCGGAGGATGCGATCACTTCTTCTGGGTACGAGGCTACCGCCAAAAGGAAGGCGGAGGAGACGCTGAAGGTGCGCACGACCAGACGGAAGATGGCCGCGGCGGCGGAGGCGGACGCTTTCGCAGATTCGGAAAATCGGCGGCGACAAGGACCCACCCAAGGGGATGATGCCGCTACAGAGGTGAAGAAGACGCGGCTACCGCAGCAGGAGGTCGACTGGATCCTCGCCCAGGTGGTGGTCACCAGCCGCGACCCGCGTCTGTTCTCGGCCCTGAAGAGCCGGAATCCCGGCCTGGTGCCCTCGCCGGAGGAGGAGACGACGAAGCCGACGGTGGGCCTCTACACCCTCGCCCGCGTGTACTACGAGTCCCGAGCGAGCTTCGCCGAGTTCCAAGCCTGGGTCCGCGGGCCGCGGCTAGCTCCATGACTGACAAGGGCTACGTCGAGGCCGACGAGGAGGCCATCGCTCGCAGGGCCGAGCTCAGGGAGTTCAGCGAGCGAGCACAGAAGGAGGCGTTCAAGGACATCGGCTTAGAGGATTTCGACCAAGAATGATCGAGTCGATGGCGATGCTCCGCCGATGAGGATGTTGTTCTGATGTGTTGCTTGTTCTGAGATTCAGAATTCTCACTTGTGTACATCTTTGCTATACATTGACTCGCATCTGTGTGAATTCACTCTGAACACCCTGTATACAATTGGACAGGTTAAGATATTATGTTTCTGCCAGAAACGGGATCAAACTTCACACCCTGGCAGGACTTAATTACGACTTCCAAAATCATAAGAAACCGCTGATACAAAATTTAGGCATTGAATAAATGGCTGAGTACCCAAGTAACAATATAAAGGAACTGTGCTTCTGTAAAAAGCTTAACAAAATTGATCATCTCGAAATAGAAACCACAGGCTGAAGATAGCGCCAAATGTTCAATAGTTCCACAATCAAACACAACTGCCATAGCTCTATAGGCACGATTGCACGAACAGGAAATACAGGACACGGGGCTGGGATAAAGTTCACCAACTAGAAAATCCTATTTCTTCTTGTCACCAGCACCACCACCAGCAGACCTGCATATCAGGAGGGAACATTTAACTCACTTATATTTTACAGCAAAAAAGAATTAGACCTATATTTGTTTTTGTTTTTTTTTTATTTTCAACCTCCATATATTAGGTCAGCAAGCCCGCCTCATTAAAACCCTGCCAGCCCCTTTCGGTACCCTGGTTAGGGAAAGAGTGCGTCTGAAAACTTGCCGCCTCTCAGCGTTCAAAACAAACTTACATCATTAGCAAGGAGTCCCAGAACGCAGTCTGGGGGGTCCTCGTGCCACACAACCGACTGAAGACCTGATTCTATCCTAGCTATGCTATGAGCTACCTGATTGTTCTCCCTATAAATGTGATTGAAAATTACATGGGTAAAGCCTCTAGCTAAGAAAGAGCACTCTTCAAAAATAGCCGCTGCTGAGCTAAGAGAATTGCCTCCATCCTTCATAACTTCGATAACCTCCACACAGTCGCTCTCCACTTCTAGTCTGGTACATCCTGTTTGGCTGGCCAGGAGAAGCCCATCCCGCAAGGCCCTTGCCTCGGCCATTGCTGCGTCGCTGGCGTTGTCGATGGGGCAGCGGCTAGCCGCAATGAAGGATCCATGATGGTCACGAAGCACCGAGCCCGATCCTCCTGTCAAAGACTGCAAAGAAAAGGCAGCGTCAACATTAAGCTTAACATACCCTTCCTTTGGTGGTTCCCATCCCAACTTCCTCTGTCTGGAATTTCTTTTCTGCGATCTGGAGTAATTTAGAGCCAAGGCCGACACTGCTTGAGCTGTTCTTGCCGGTTTCTGAATTGATTCATCACGTACCACTCTACGTCTCTCCCACCAGATATACCAGCAAGCCGTGGCGATCAGTTCTTTGCTTTCCAAATCCTCCATAAACGGAGACGGGGCCTCCCGATCTCTCAACAGTGCTTCTAGAACCCCCGAACCCTCTCGATCGAGAGTACAGGCCGCATAAATTTTACTATACAGACCGAGATTCTCCCAGATCTCAGTCACTCTTGAGCACTTGAAGAAAGCATGGGCAGTGTCCTCGCAATGGATTGAACATATAGGGCAAACACTACTGGTAATTATGTGTCTGTTAGCTAGGACTGCCTTGCAAGGGATCGTACCATGGAGCAGCCTCCAACAGAAAATCTTTATCTTCGCTGGGACACGCAAAGACCAAACCTTGGACCAAACTGGGTTAATCTCGGCTGTACCTTGAGTATTGGTACGCAGCAGCTTGCGCCCATGCTGGTGATCCCATTCGATATAGTATGCAGAGCGGACAGAGAAGATGCCATTTTTTGTGTAATTCCAGGAGATGAAGTCCTCCATCATCCCAACAGCTAAGGGAATCTTCATAATGCGTGTGACATCAACTGGCCAGAACAAATCACGCAAGAGCTCCTCGTCCCAAGTCCTGGTCTCCGAGTGAATCAGTTGTGAGACTTTTGTATAAACAATATTGCCTCTTGGAGTGAGTATCTTGCGTGACGGACAGCTAGGGATCCATGCATCGTCCCAAATATGAATATCAGTTCCGTCTCCGACTCGCCAAATATTTCCTTTCTTTAGGGTCTGGACTCCATGCCAAATACTCTGCCATGTATATGAAGCTCCTTTCTTCATTGGCGCATTAAGAAGGTCACCTGAAGGATAGTATTTAGCTCGGAGTACCTGCGCACACAGAGAATCTGGTTCACATATGAGTCTCCATGCCTGCCGAGCAAGCAACGCCAAATTAAAACAATGAAGGTCTCTAAAGCCCACGCCACCCTTTTTCTTTGGCACGCACATTTTCCACCAAGCAAACCAATGCATATGTTTCTGGTTGTCATCATCTCCCCACCAGTAACGGGTCATAGCATCTGTGATCCCTTTGATTACTTGTTTCGAGAGTCTGAAGACCGACATTGCATATGCGGGGATTGCCTGAATCACCGCCTTCAGAAGAACTTCCTTTCCACCATACGATAATAGTTTCTCTTTGTATCCTGCCAATCGAGCAATAACCCTATCTATGAGGTGTAGAAAACACTCTGTCCTGTCTAGACCAACTAGGGGAGGTAAACCCAAGTACTTATCCGTGATGGCTTCGGTGAGAATGTTGAGCTCAACACACATTTCCTCCCTCACTTCAACCCTAGTACAGGGGCTGAAAAATATACTCGACTTCGCCTCGCTAACCAATTGGCCAGAAGCAAGACAATAAGTTTGCAGCACCTGTTTTAGAGCTCTTGTGTTGCGCATATCTGCCTTCATAAGGATCAGCGAGTCATCCTCAAATAAGAGGTGAGATACTGCAGGTGCATTACGACAAACTTTCACCCCAATCAGATTTCCTTCCTCCTCCTCATGACGTAAGAGTGCGGTTAAACCCTCTGCACATAAAAGAAATAAGTAAGGGGAGAGGGGTCTCCTTGTCTAAGTCCACGAGATGGGGAGAAATGATCAGTTTCTTGTCCATTGAAGCGAACACTATATTCCACCGAGCTGACACATTGCATAATGAGCTTAATCCATCCAGGGTTGAAACCCAGCCGGATCAGAATTTTTTCTAAGAACCTCCACTCCACACGGTCGTATGCTTTGTGCATATCCAATTTGATAGCACATGTCCCAAATTTTCCTTGCTTTTTGTTCTTAATGGTATGGTAAGACTCAAAAGCAATGAGCACATTATCCGTAATCATCTGCCCAGGCACAAAAGCACTTTGGGTAGGAGATATAATCTCTGGCAAAATCCTTTTTAGTCTTGCAGCAATGACTTTTGATATGACCTTGTAGAGGACGTTGCAGAGACTAATAGGCCGGAATTGTGTGACTTTCTCTGGATTGTCCACTTTGGGAATCATGACAATAGTTGTATTGTTCCAACAATTAGACCTATATTTGTTTACTGAATGTAGAAGACATGAACTTGGTCAGACAACAGAAACATGGTTATGGTGAAGAATGCATTGCTATAGGAAACACCAAAAACATTGTCATCTTCCAAGTGGAAACTGTTGTCAACCTACACTACTTGACAGACAAAAGTGACATCTAAAAATTAAAAACATTGTTGGAGCATGGTTAAAAAAGTGTGTGTAGGCGTGCACTTAAACATGCTTAGGCGATAGGCTAGGCATTCTGTTGTTGCCTATCGAGTAATCATGCTAGGTATGTGGTTAAGTGTGCCTGCGCATGCGCTTAGATAAGATAGGCAATAGGCAGAAATAAAACTAGGATTTACACCTAGAACTTTTTTGAACCTTGGCTGAAAGCCAGCACAGCATTTCCTCCTGGTAAGGAAAAATTTCAGCTTCTATTCACTTATAAACCCAGTAAATTCATTATTCTCCTAATGTTAGAAGTTGCACTACGCACTGATGCTCTTGGTAACCGAGTAGTTCAGAACAAATGAAAAACTGAATTATAGGACAACAGAGTATAGCAAGTCTAGTGGTTACACACTTCATCTTCCTAAGGACACTTGCACTGATGCTCTCTTGTGACATCTCCTCTCTCTTCTTCTTTGCTCTCTTGTGAGTACCAAGCTTCCTCTTAGCGACCTTGAGTGCACGCTTGTCCTTTACAACCTTCAGAAGTTCAGTGATACGTTGACCTTGAGTGCACGCTTGTCCTTTACAACCTTCAGAAGTTCAGTGATACGTTTCTCATGGGGAGCAAATCCAGCAACCTCCCTAATCAAGTTCCTGACAAACAACACCCTCTTTGTAATTTCTGCAAAAATTGCCAAGATAACAGTGTAAGGATAACTGCAAACTGGACAGACATTTTATAATTAGTCGGATGAGCATACAGGAGCATACAAGTGCACAATTAGCTTTCTTTCAGTTTCACACAAGTTACTAAGTCGTTTTAAAAAAGCCAACTAGAATAGCCGAACAACAATTTGGTCCCAAGCACAAAAATGTTCTATTTCACATTTGATATGACTAGACAACAGTAGTAAATAATAATATGTTAGTAGGAAGGAAGGTAATCTGCATCTGCATTGACTATCACTTAACTTAACAAATACAACAGGCTTGGCAGGGTAATTAAGTCCAACACGGAATCCAGATTTACGCATAAGAACAAGAGACAATCAATGCTGCAAAGTTACATAAGGCCATGGTTATGCATTGAACGATAGAAGAATATAACTAAGACCAGATGACGTTGAGAACTGCATTTACAACTATCTACAGACAACTAACACTCTACATAAAGGTGCGTAGCACAGTCTTCAGTGATACTTTAGAAACGAAAGTATAAGGTACTTGATTAAGCTGCCACGTTTCAGCAACAACTATATACCTCCAGGACAAGCAAATTGGGACTTCTGAAATCTCAAAATTGCCAAAGTTTTGGTAAGGCATCATTACATAATTGCAGACACCAAGCTGCTTTCAATGTGTACATGTTATCAGCTGTTCTCAGTTTGGCGAACTTCCATGCAATACTAAGGTACACCTCACAGACATTTAACCCTGCTCCCGGTCCTTCAGTAGTATCAATCATATTATGCTACATGTTATTAACATTTAGCTCACTGCCCTTTTAGGATACCTGACACATAGATATGAAGCAATGCTTTCTAAACAAAAGACAAACATAATTTGATGGAGGTTAGTGTGTTTCACGAGGTTACTTGCCAGTTAAAGGGTAGCAAAGCTAACTATGTGGTTAGGAAAGGTAGGACAAGATAAACAAAGAATGCATGAGATGGCCGAGATTCAAGGTTTGTAGAACATCCTATGTGCATTACATTATGTACTAAAACCTACAAAACAATATACATCATCAGTATTCAGTAGACAAATGGTACTCAATGTCATGCACTTCTCAGGTGTACAATGAATTTTACAGCAGCAGAACTGACAATGGTCTGCCAATTTCAAGACTATTAATGCCAACATGTATATTGATTGAATTTTCACAAAAAACTGCTAACAAGAGCATGAAGAGCTTGTATATTGAACATGCATACCAAGAAACCAAAAGATCAGCATATGGGATATGTACAGATAATAGAATACAAAGCAATATTTTTCATGGGAGAGCTAAGTTTAGTATATCTCAGCAGTACTTGTGGTTAAAAAAGGCAAAACAAGTAAGCATGCAAAAGTATATCTCGGCAGTACTTGGTCACAGAGTTCCAGTATTTAATTCCTACAGTTTTAGGCTACCTATCGTAGAATAATCAAATAGTTTGCTGAAATGGACTCTGAAGGCAGATTACCATATAGTATGTCCAAGAGTTAACATCCAAATGTAAGCATAGAAATATTGCTACCAATTAAAACATAATAGCATCCCCCATAATATAAACAAACAACCATAGTCCTCAACTTTGGTCCAGGATTCCAGTCTCTGTTTTAAGCCCTCCGCAAAGACCCCAAACGATGTCCTGCAAAATACTTTTAGTAGGGTCTTAAAATTCAGTGACTCAGTGGGGGCACAGATCCATTATTGACATGGAGGTATCTATTTGGACAGAGAAAATGGAAAATCTATAGACTTGCAGCGGGTTTCTCCCTAAAACTGAAGACACAATAGAACATCAAATGTTTGCTAGTTGCTACACTCGATATAATGTGGTCTAAATGCACATAATGGATGATAATCATATTTTATCCACACAATAAAAAGTCCTAAGAAGTTTATAGTGAGATCTGCTAAGAATCCTCCAATTATTTTGAAGCAAAGAATGTAAGATCGCACTTGACGTTTCAAAGATAAATATCCATAGGGATGCAAACCTACCTAATAGTCCAAAAACTGAATATTCTCTGTAGAATCCTCTCACTTTTCGTTGGACAAAGATAAATTCATTTGCTTACAATATATTAATTGTGATGGGCAGAGGTTAGTAGGGGGCAGGCCTTGGGCGTACAGCCAGCCAGCTGCATTACCTGGGCAGATGACAAATTGGCAACACCCGTACTTATTAGTTATAGCCAAGAAATCATGTAGTATATGTTGCTATGACGTAGTTATCGATGATTAAATAGTTAAAAATTAGAGAATGATTCTGCTAGAGTTTGTTATTTCTAAATCTGTACACCCAGCCGCCAATATATACATAGGCTAGGCATTGTATTTAAATTTATTCCAGGTAATGATAAATCAAATTCGCCCTTCTCACCTATGATCTAAACCCATTCCCCGACCAAGGCTACTCCACCTGGCTCCACCCGGCCATCCTCCTGGTGGTGTTCACCCTGTTCTGTACACAGCATAAACATACCTAAATTTCAGAGCTGCTTCACCAAGATAAGATGCTAGAGGCTTTGGAATGATGATGGAAGTACCACCAGCATATGGCATGAACAGAGGGAGTGCTGCAGTTGTAGGCAGCAGCATTTTTCTGTTCAACAGAGGTCATTCCAAAATCAATTTATCATAACAACAATAATAGAGCACTATTCAAGTACACTGAAAGACACTATAAAAATAAGTTACACTCTCCATGGAGTATCAAGAACATCGTCGATAAATCGAAGAAGAATCATAAAGCAGAGTAATATCCAGTACTGCTGATGATACTCCTGCATCATGTTCAATAAGCCAGTGCAACACCAAAATCAACAGAAGTATAAGTGAAGCACATGATTCAGTACACACAATAACTGCTAGTCATAGACATACTCCTTTTACTGTAACTAACTTACACATTAACTCAAAAGGTAAATCCTTCTCAAACAGACCAAATTGTGCTAACAACTTCCAAGTTTGACATGAACCATTTGTAGCTAAATCCTACAGAGCAGGCAGTAGCAATGTAAACTAGTAAAATTCAACCTCAGCTGTTATGGCCAAGACAACCTTTAATTTCTGCAACATATGGAAGTTGTTCTCGCGACTCACACTGTGATCAAGCCATGTCCTTGCCGAGCATCCCGCGACGGAGGAGGTAGCGGGCAGCCAGTGGGATGAGGCGGAGCACGACGAAGAAGCCGCCGAGGCTCATGGCTCCGCAGATGCCCGGAGGTCAGGATGGGGGAAGAATGCGGCGGCGAAGGCTGGCTAGATAGCCCCGGGGACGGCGGCGAGGATGGGGAAGAATGCGGCGGCGAAGGCTGGCTAGATAGGCCCGGGACGGCGGCGAGGATGGGGGAAGAATGCGGCGGCCAAGGCTGGCTAGATAGACCCGGGACGGCGGCGAGGTTGGGGGAAGAATGCGGCGGCGTCGGGGAGGAAGTGGAGGCGGATGGATTCGGGGACGAGACGGACGGGCTGCCTGCCGTTGGGACTCTGCAGGGCCCGTGCCTACTGCTGGACAAAGCAGAGCAAGGATGAGTTCCAAAGAGCAATGGACACATGAAAAGCGCTGCGGCTTTGGGACCTCCTCCATCCCGAAAGGGAAATCCTCCTCGACCTCTGCATCACTCCTGTAGCACAAAACAGCTTTACAGCATTGATTCATTGACCACTCTCCCCCTCCTCCGTCTCTGATCTTCCTCCCCTAAATTAGTCACGCTCTAGCTGCCCAAGAACAAAGCCAATAAACACCACGACAGACCCTCTCCACAACCTTCTTTTCCCCATTCCTCACCCAAAACTTGATGAAGAAATAGTTGCGCAAGAACTCGAAAATAGCGGGACGGGCACGGTGCGCAACAGAGGAAGGTGATTACTTTGTCTTCCCCTCCTTCTACTTCTTTCTCTTTTCTGAATCTTCCCCCCATCCCAATGACTTGATATAACCTTAAAACCAGGATATTTTGCCTATCGTCCCGAGACGAGACCGACCGATGGACGAGACCATTCGTCAGCTGGTGGAGGAGGACATGGAATCGATAGTGAGTATCAGAGTGGTCAAGAAGCTGGAAGAGGATTCGCTGACTTTGGAAACCATGACGTTGAGGTCATTGACATGTGGGTCCCACCTAGCACGGACCCACATGTCGGTGACCCAAAGTCACCTGACTTTGGGACTCATAAAGTCAGCGAATCCGCGCCCCAAGAAGCTACCTGACGTTCAAGGGGAGGAGGGCATGAGCAGCTGCGCGCTGGGAAAAAAGAGGGGAAGGAGAAGGCGGGCGGCAGCACAAGTGGAGGTGGAGGGCCTGAGGCGCTGGGAAAGAAGAGGAGAAGGAGGAGACGGGCTGCGCGGCTGAGATGGAGGCCCTCACGGCTGTGTACTACGCCACGGGAACCATTATTCACTGCTGCGATCTCTTCGCTCTGATGATTTCTTGCGCGCACACCTTCCAACGTACGCCTGTCCCAGGCGCCCAGCCAGGAGAGCCGGAGATCGACACCGACACCACCAATATCATGATTGATTTTTACGATGGGCACACGGCTGTCGGATTGTTGTTGGACATCAACTGGTTGCAAGATTTATCCCTTCTGAGAGCATCTCCAACAGCGGCTGCAAAAACGCCGCGCGCGATATACCGGTCGTTTGCCGCGCGCGGGGCCGTTTCGCATGCTCCAGCAGACGCGCGAAAAGAACCGCGCGCGCGATAACCGTCCAGTGCGCGGGACGAAGCGGTACCGTCAGCGGTTTATTTGCGGCCTGCCGTCCAGCGCGCGGGGAAAAGGAAAACGTGCGCGAATCCCCCAACTGCCGCTGAAATCTCCCGCCGCTCACGCTCTCTCTCCCGCCCTCGCCCCTCCCGCGCCGCCGCCCGCACCTCTTCCCCCCATTTTTCTCCGGCGACCCAGCGCTGCCGCCGGCGCTCCCGCCGCTCCTCAGTGCGCCGCCGCTTCTATGGACGCGCGGACTTCGCCGCGGCGTTGATTTGGGCGCCGCCGTCACCGACGCCGCCGAGGCTTCCGCCGTCCCTCGGCAGCGCGTCTTCGCCGCCTCGCCGTCACCCCTCCGCCGCCAACTCGCCGCCACCCCTTCGCCGACCGAGCGCGCAAAAGCTCCACCGAACAGCGCACGGCGGCCGGCTGCACCTCCGCGCTCGCAAGGTGTTTGAGAAAACACTTTGCAAGGTATGAATTCGGTGTAAATTTGCTAAACGAATTTTGTGCATTGCTAGTTTGTAGTTTTATAGTAGATTGAATTAAATTTTGTAGATGAGTACATCATACGATTCTTCCGACGAAGAATTCGATATTCAAGAAGAGGAGGACATTGCAATGCTCCTAGCTATCCATGCTAACAAAAAACCGAAACATGGTGGTTCAGTTTTCGGTCGTCAGAAATTAAGAAGGGAGAGGATCGAGGCTGACAATAGATTGATGAGACACTATTTTGTGGATCATCCCATATACCCCGAGTCATATTTCCGGCGCCGCTTTAGAATGAGCATCGAGTTGTTCAGGCACACCGCGGAGAAATTGGCGAGGCATGACCGGTTTTTTCAGCAGAGGAGGAATGCCGCCGGAGAGCTCGGGCATAGCACCTTTCAAAAGGTGACCGCCGCTTTACGTATGTTGGCATACGGTATTCCGGCGGATTTAGTTGATGACCACTTGGCCATGGGTGAGAGTCAAGCCATCATGTGTGTCAAGCGGTTTGCAGTTGGAGTTGTGCAAGTTTTTGGTACAGAATATTTGAGAGCTCCCAATGCTGCAGACACGGCTAGGCTTCTGGAGCACAACGCCGCTCGGGGGTTCCCAGGTATGCTTGGCTCTATTGATTGTATGCACTGGAGTTGGAAAAACTGTCCCGCGGCTTGGCATGGACAATTCCAAGGCCACAAAAAAGATTCAACTATAATTCTTGAAGCGGTGGCCGATCATGAGACTTGGATTTGGCATGCTTTTTTTGGTATGCCCGGATCTCTCAATGACATCAACGTTGTTCAACGGTCACCACTCATGAATAAGATTGCAAATGGTAAGACTCATCCGGTGGAGTTTGTAGCAAATGGCCATACATACAACTATGGCTATTATCTTGCGGATGGCATCTACCCAAAGTGGCAAACATTTGTCAAGCCGGTTAAGAATCCGGAAGGTAGAAAAGAGCTTGATTTCCACAATGCTCAAGCGGCGGCTAGGAAAGATGTGGAGAGAGCATTTGGGATTTTGCAAGCCCAATTTGCTATTGTCAGAGGGCCGGCTAGATTTTGGGATCAAGACATGCTTTGGTACATCATGACCGCTTGTGTGATCATGCATAACATGATCATCGAGAATGAGCGGGGGCAAGATTTAGACTACACCCACTATGAGTTGATGGGTCATCCCGTGCGAGTGCGGAGGAGGGCAGAGAGGGTGGCCCGGTTTGTTGCATCTTATCATGCCATTCGACGCAATGAAACGCATAATGAACTTCAAAAAGATCTAATCGAGGAGTGGTGGGCATGGAATGGGCAACAATGAGTTGGTGAACTATGCATTCTATTGTTGAATGAACTATTTATTGTTGTATGAACTATTTATTGTGTGATGAACTATTTATTTGTGTTGTAATAATTAAACTATTTATTGTTGATTTATTGTGCGTATGTTTGATCTTCTTGGTTGTATGTTGAAGTACAAATCTTGTTTGTGCTTGCCGCGCGCGCTGCGGTTTTTGGGCGTCTGCTGGAGCGTTGCGTTTCGGCGCGCTAAACTATAGCGCTGCTGGAAAAGCAAAACCGGCGCCCCGCGCGCAAAAACGTCTTTTTGGCGCTGCAAAGAAAATATAGCGCGCCGCGCCGAAGCGCGTCTGTTGGAGATGCTCTGATGGTCCGTATGGGTGGAGCGGGGCCAAGAAAGTACCGGGCAGTCAAATTCATCGAGCATGCCTGTGCCGCAAGGGTCTCTACAGCATTTCCACCTTCCCCGCTGAGCAACGTCGCGCACTGTTTGGCACCGTTCAGGCTTTTTTTTTTTTGAATTTTCCCACTCTATTACTTAACTTGGCTCAGCAGAAGCGCTGGCCACCACAACACGTACATCACTTGGTAGCGATTCCGGCCATAACAGTTTCAGGTCCTGCCGGCTCGCCCCATACTTAGCTAGATCATGAGCTAGATTATTACAAGTACGTGGAATAGCAGAAAGAGCAAAAGAGGTAAACGATAACTGCGAGAAGAGTCAGTCTCCAGAATAATGTTGGTCATGCCCCAATCAGCTGCAGCCTTGAGTGCCTCATCGCATGCCTGCGCCTCAGCTTGCGCCGCACTGGCAATAATCGGTAGATAGCCAGCTCCTGAACCTCTGACATTACCTGACTGGTCCCGAATGACAAAGCCCCAGCCACCTCGCCGAGTTTCAGGCGTGAACGCTCCATCAATATTAATTTTAAGCATATCACCCTCAGGACGCTGCCAGCTTTGTACGTCTGCCCTTCCTCTGCCCGATACAGATTTGCTGCAGTACGTTTTTGCTTCTCCCGCCCAATATCTCACCTGGGACAGAATCCCTGCCGGGGGACCAACCTTCTCTTTTGCATTAATTTTATTTCTCCGCGACCACCATTGCCATAGGAGGGTTGCACACAAGATACTCCTTTCTGAATTCAATCCAAGAAGTTCTTGCACTACAGCTCTAGCATTTGGACAGGCGCCCAGTTTCGTGCGCTCCTTATCCAAGCCCAGCTCCTTCCAGATGGTCTTAATCTCTTTGCAATGGAAAAATAGATGTGCACCATCTTCATCCAACCGATGACAACATAAGCACAGTGTGTCACATTTTATACCTCGTCTCTTGATGTTCAGTTTCAGAGGAAGGCTATTATGGGCAAGCCTCCAAATAAATTGTTTGATCTTCGGAGGACACTCCAATTTCCAAATTTTCTCCCATTGCAAAGTGCTACTCGGCTCTGCTGAAGAGGACTGTTTAGATCCATCTCGATCCTGTACATACAGTTTGTACGCCGATTTGACAGAGAAAAGACCCTTGCTGTCATAGTGCCATGCAAAGAAATCTTCAAAATCTTCTCGGATTGGTGTTGCAAGTATAGCATCCGCATCAATCTGCCAGAAGGTATCTCTCACAAGCCTCTCATCCCACTGTCCAGAGATTGGACAAATCAAGTCACTTACTTTATTGTAGACACAATGGCCTCTTGGAGTGATAGGAAGAAGAGCACCATCCCGTGCCAGCCACGGATCCTTCCAAATGTTCACACTATTACCATCTCCTATCCTCCATATAATTCCTTTCTTCAGTAACTTGACACCTTTGATGATACTCCTCCATGTATATGAGATGCCACCAGCAGGTTTTGCCTCAAGGATCGATGTATCAGGGAAATATTTCGCCTTCAGGACTTGTGCACAAAGGGAGTCCGGTGCAATAAGCAACCGCCACCCTTGTCTCGCCAACATGGCTAGATTAAAACCATAGAGGTCACGGAAACCCAACCCTCCATCTCTTTTGGAATTTGTTAGAGTTTCCCAACTAAGCCAATGCATCTTACTTTATCCTGCTGAGACCACCAGAATCGACAAATCATGGAGCTCATCTCCTCACAGAGCTTTTGTGTAAGGTCGAAACAAGACATGGCAAACGTTGGAATAGCTTGTGCACAAGCTTTAATAAGAATATCTTTCCCAGCCTTTGAGAGGAACCTTTCCTTCCAACCTTGAATTCTTTTCCACATACGGTCCTTTATATATGCAAAGGTTTGGGCCGTGATCTACCCACATAGATAGGTAAACCGAGGTACTTCTCAGTTCTAGCCTCCACCCGGATATTGAGCACATCCAGCACTTCTTGCCGCCTTCCATTCCTTGTGTTCTTGCTAAACAACACACTCGATTTATCGAAATTAATGGTCTGCCCCGAGCAACACTCATATAGCTGTAGCATACTTTGCAGAGAACTGGCACTCTCACGTGAAGCTTTCATGAGTACCAAGGAATCGTCCGCAAATAATAGATGGTTAACTCTCGGGGCAGCTTGACATATTTGAACACCTGTCAACCTGCCATCCTCATCAGCTTTGTTTAGAAGGGCAGAAAACCCCTCCGCACAAATAAGGAATAGATAAGGGGAAAGAGGATCCCCCTGTCGCAGACCCCGCTGGGGTGTGATCACATCTGTGCAATCTCCATTCACCCGAAACTGGTACGTCACCGACGACACACAAAGCATGATTATGGTTATCCATCTTTCATGAAAACCGAGCTTTCTCATCATCTTTTCCAAGAACGACCACTCTACCCGATCATACGCTTTGCTCATGTCCAACTTCACCGCAGCATACCCCTCTTTTCCTGTTCTTTTATTCTTCATGAAATGTGTGCACTCATAGGCCAACAGGATATTATCCGTAATCATTCTCCCCGGTACAAAAGCACTTTGATTTGGTGATATGATCTCCGGTAAGATTTGCTTCAGTCTGTTAGCAAGCACTTTCGATACCATCTTGTATACCACATTGCATAAGCTAATTGGCCTCAAATCCTTCATACTCTCAGGGTTCTTCGTTTTTGGTATAAGTACCACACAAGTATCATTCCACCCTTCCGGCATTGGTCCTCCGTTTAGCACATTTAGCACTTCTTTAGTTACCTTCTCTCCTACAATGTCCCAGCAGTTTTTGTAAAAAATTGATGGCATGCCATCCACTCCTGGAGCTTTAAGGTCACCAATGCTATCAAGCGCCTCCTTTACCTCCTCCTCTGTGAACTCCTTGCAAAGCAACTCGTTCATTTGTGGTGTCACTCTCGGACCAATGTGTTCTAAGAGTTCATCAACTCGGGTACCTGCGTTAGAGGAGAAAAGGTTTAAAAAATAGTTAGTCACCACTTCCTTCATTGCGGCTTCCTCCTCTACTACATTCCCATCCTCCTTTCTCAGTTTTTTAATTCTATTCATCTTCTTTCTCTCCGTTGCCACTGAATGGAAAAACTTTGTGTTTCTGTCTCCACCTCTCATCCAGTTTACATGTGCTCTTTGTTTCCAGTATAGTTCTTTTTGATCTTCCAGACGACTCAACTTAAATCGAATCAACTCCTCCCTTCTACACTGCTCCGGGCTTATGCCCTTCCTCCTCCACCTTTCGAGCTCCTTCTTTAACTGGCTAATCCTCTTCTCTAAATCTCCTAGCGTGTTCTTACTCCAAGAACGCAGCTCCCCCAACACACCTTTCACTGCCACTTGCGCCTCCTTTTGCTTCACCTCAACTTCCTCTTCCCATACATTTTTTACAATCTGTTTGAAACTCTCCTCTTCAACCCACCTTGCTTCAAATTTCGGCATGAAGCCCCGTGCCGGTCTCCGGCCTGCCTTCTCCACTCCATGCGTGTCCACAATGATGGGACGATGGTCTGAATGTCTCGGATCTCCGTTAAACACCTTGAATCCAGGGAACCGGTCACACCAAGAAGGTGTAGCTACAGCTCGATCTAGTCTCTCCTTGATGTATTTGCTAGCATCATGGCTGTGGTTACGCCAGGTGAAAGCATCACCCGTGAAACCCAAGTCGCCAAGATCGCAGAACTCAAGTGCCTCCTTAAACTTATCCATACACGCTTGTGGTCTCGGCACACCCCCTTCTTTCTCCCATACATAAAGAACTTCGTTGAAATCTCCTGCTAACAGCCACGGCTTATTGTTTTGGTGTTTCAGCGTTCGCAACAGCCTCCACGTGTTCTCCTTACCATCCGATCTAGGGTCACCATATATACCCGTGAGTCTCCACACAAAACCATCAGGTTCGGTGATCTCTGCATCAATATGATGCTTCGACATGAAACCCACTAATTTTAGGTCCACCTCTCTCTTCCAGAACAACGCCAACCCACCACTTTGGCCCACCGGGTTCTTCACTATCATATGCGGCAGACCCATTTTCCACCTCAACCCCTCCAAACTTCCTTGCTCCATCTTTGTCTCCGACAAAAACAGAACATCGGGGTCCTCCTTCTTCTGGAGATCCAGAAGACCGTTAACGGCCGGGCCGTTCCCCAACCCCCGGCCGTTCCAGAATGCTATTCTCATTTCTGCTCGCGGAGCTGTTCCGACAGCCCCGCTTTCTCTTCATAAAAGGTAACTTCGGTCGACACAACTCCAACTAAATCTTTTTCATACTCTTCAGCTTGTAGCAGTGGTTTCCCAGGATCCGGAGGCTCATCATCAACTCGTAACAGCACCCCACCCAAACTCGACTCTTCAACGTCAAGCATACTCCTGAAAACAAATTCCATGTCACATCGCATAAAAGGATTAGGAATAATAGAACCTGTAGCTGTAGCCTTCGGGGCACCGTTCAGGCTGGCAAGATATGGTTAGTACCATCCTCTTCAATTAACAACTCTTTTACTAAATTCTAGACATGCGTGTGTAAATTAGTGTGTTGGAAAACTTGGAAACCATGAGAACATTGTTTCAAACACATCGATCTTAGGTCTTCTTTGTTTGGGCTTACTTTGCCTTTTTGGAGTTTGGCTTATAAGATGAAAAAAAGATCACCTGAATAGGACACACCGTAGACACATATGTGCTGTTATTTGCCTCGATCCCACTTATAGAATCCAAATAGGAGCTTTGGGTGGATGTTAAAATTCCTCTATTTTCGCTTGAAAGTGGCAATTTTTTTGTGCATTCATGCAAATCACATGATAGAACCGTAGAATCAAAGAAAAAAAATTAAATCCTTCATAATTCTTATGGGTTTCCAAGGAACAAAAGGAGCTCAAACTCAGTGATGAATCAAATAAATTAGTAGCCATGTTTGCAGAATGATTAATATATGTCTATTAAATGCATGCATTTGTTTGACTAGTCATCCCTAAATAATGGTTCGGTCATTCTACAGTGGACCTCCCAGACTAGGACGAGAGATTGATGCAGCTTTGGACCCTGACCTCAAGATGTTTAAGTTCCAAATGGATGGGGCGGACGGTTGTTCTGGAGGTCCCATCTTCACGCAGACCCGGCAAGTGATGGGAGTTTGGATATCTCATATTGGTGATTTCAAGTTTGGTGTCCTTGTTCACTCAGTATGTGATTGGCTTCGAAGAACCTACAAAATTCAGGAGGTAAGTAGTATGTACAATGTTATATTTCCTCCGTCCATAAAAAATGTCTCAATTTTGCATAAATGTGCATATATCTACACACTAAAATATGTCTAGATACATGCAAATTTAGACAAAGTTGAGACCTCTTTTTATGGACGGAGGGAGTAATACTTTCCTTCCCTTTTTGTTGGGTGTATTTATTTTTAGGTTAATTCCAAAATCTAGGTATATATCCAATTTATTTTGATACACACTCAGTTGTCGAGGATGCTTCCAATTTTAACAATCGTTTTACTAACAAAGTATGAGTTATATGTCACAAAAATGTGAATGGGGTAGCATTCGTGTGGTGGCGGGCGACCCCGGAGGCGACACCAAACCCTAGAAAAAAGCTATCGCTCCCTTGTCTCCCTGGCCGTAGCCTGTGACGGTGGCGCCCGGCTACCAAAGGCGGTGTGGGCGTGTGTGTGTGCGCATCCTGGCGAAGCTCCTCCGTGAGGAGCAGTGATGTAGCGTGGGTCGCGCGGGTAGGTGCGGTGGGTGGCGAAGTGGCGGAGCAGCGATGCCGTGCGCCAGCTGGAGGCGGCGCTCGGGCCTGATCTAGGCTTGGCCTGGGCCAGGCGGGGCGCAGCCGTGGCCTTGATCCTCCTCCACCCTTACCAACCTTTCTTCCTCCTTCCACCCCTCTCGATTGATGCTGGAGGAGGACACTGTGTGGGCGTGCATGCGAGCAGCGACCCTTTGGGTGATGGCTGCTCTGCTGCCCCGACGGATCCTGATGGCGGAAGCTGGGGGCTGGCGCGGCGACGGATTCTAGTTTGCGTGGCGGCGTGGTGCTGGTGACTTCGTGTTGCCTGCTCGACGTGCTCCTGGTGGTGGCCGGCCTGCAGGCATTGCGCGTGCTGGTGCCTCCTACCGAAGACGACAATATTTCCAGGTTTCCCCTCACTGTGATGGCCTCCTCCAGTGAAAACTTTGCCACCTCTGGTCTGCCCCGACATCAACGGTCTTCGAAAGTCCTTGCTCATGGGTTGGGGCAAAAAAACCGTGCAGCGACGGCATGCGCTGTCAACGGCGATGCCCGAGGGTGTCGTTACCTCCTTGGAGGTGTTGGCATGACCCTGGCCAGACTTCCTCCTCGAGCACCGGGGTAAACCCTAGGTCCAGCCTGTCAGACCGGGCAGCGACGACGTCTCAACGTTGTTCCCTTCTTGAAGGCACTGCTATGGCTGCACGTGGAGTGCCTGATGCGGCAGCGTGAGGTTGGCGATGTGGCGCTCTGGCGTCGAATGCTACACTGGAGGTGGACTTCCCCGACGAGTTCCCAGCCGGTCCCTGCCTTTCACCCCGCCGACTCTCTCTAGGCACACAGAGGCTGGCAATTCTGGAGCGGAAATCGTCCCTGGAGGCGTCTGGCAACGGCGGTGTTGCTGCCCTACTGCTTGTAGCCTTGACACCTCGCCATTCTTGGCTGGAGGTAAGGCTGGTGAGACCTAATGTCTTTGTGGTTTGTAGTTGAGGGCACCTCCTTATCTAGTTGTAGTCGCTTGGTGAGAACGGTCGTGTGTGTCCCTCCTTTTTGGAGGTTGTAGTCTTCCTGTTTAATGAAATGAAACGCAAACTCTTTTACGTTTTCTCGAAAAAATTATATGTTACCCGAGGAGAGAGGTGGTTTGGCTCCCAAGTTCATATAGCCCGTTAGAATAAAAAAAATAGTAAAAAAGTTCAGAAAATTCTGAAAAAATTGGAGGTGAACATATACAAATGTTCTATATACATGCAATTTTCGTGATGCAACGATATGTGTGGTTCTTTGTGGAAAAAAAAACAAAATGTGTGCTCCAAAATATATTGTTTAAATCTCATTTTTACCACTGCTTTGATTTTTCTGCATAGAGCACCACAATTATTATTTTACCACGGAATTTGGCACGTACGTAGAACATGTGTATATGGTCATCTCCAATTATTTTCAACTTTTTTTGAAATGTTTTACTATTTTTCCAAAAAAAATATTCTAACAGAGAGCAACCTATTTTTACGCGGGTCTTAGCGAGCGTATGAGCTCGAGAGTCATTGCGGATTTATGTTACACGAAGGGCCTATTAATAGGAGTATTATCTTTACCTAGATGTACTCACACTCGAATTCTTGCATTATCTAATTCATTATTAAATTTTGCTTCTCAACAGACCAGCATGAAGCTTGTTGTAGACAACTTGGTCTCTCTGTATACAAGGAATTGAATGCTGGCTGATCGACAGGAGCGTTGAGGTATGTGTTTCGAGTGCTTGTATATATGCATGTACTGTTCAGTGTTCACAACATAAAAATATAAAAAGAGAAACAAAGTAGTAGGAGCTTTTTATATGGGTTTTCGTCCACTAAATTGATTTCCTCATGGACTATTTTTGTACTGCGAGCTACAGTGGAATAAATGATGCTTTTCTATTATATATGTATAGTTTAGAGAGCAGAGAACTTATTTTGTTCAAACTTTGCTGAACCATCTTCAACTTACTAGCAGTAACTGGACAGCTATCGTATGTTAACTTGCATTCACAACATTTCTCGCACGTACTAGTTTTATTACTAGCTAGTTGGCTCCACCTTTCCAACTGCTATATATCCTCCCTTGAATAATCTTACTCACTATATATACATTTATTTTTTGAACGGGACAGACCCCGAAGGGCCTGGAGACTGCATTAGTCAAAGCGGTGCATTAGTCAAAGTTACATGGAAGACCCAGAAGAAAAACTTGTAGGCACCTTTTTTAGGCTGCACGAATTACTGTGTAAACTTTTCAGCCTACTGCGCTATATCTCAAGGATTTGCTGACTTCATTCTGTTACCAGATCGAATTGATACTGCTTTGGGGTGCTTTCACTTGTTGATGTTCAGTCACCATTTGATAAATTATTGCTTGGTAAAGTGTTTGTCAATCCGTAGTTCAACCTTTTTCGTAATAGCTTATTGCTTAAGGAAAATTACCTTGTGGTATCTACTGTTAGTACTTTGATCCAGTTTTAGAATCAATTTTGATTCAGTCGCGTTTTTACATCACTTTAAGTGGGATGCAGAAAGCAAATAATGGCATGAAACATATAGGGCGTGTTTGGTTTCCTGCATGAGTTATAGGCTATGTTCATCTGCTCGCCAGGGTATGGCTCTAGAAAAACGTAACAAAAATCATGTTGTGCACTCCATTTACTTGTCTGTATCGATGTTTGCCTGCATCTGGGGAGCAGAAAAACAGGCGTTTGGTTGTATTTTCATGTTTTTTTACTCTCACCACACTTTTAAGTGGTGAACTTACCACACCACCACAAGGAGAGGCAAGCAGTACACCGGTGCGACACTATGGTGGTTCGACAGCGGACGTCGTGAAAGGAGGTTACTATGAACACATGAACACGGCGAAGTTCATGCCGGCTAGTTGTGAAGGTTCAGTGAAAATGATAGATAGATTGAAGAACACACGTACACGAATCACAGTCTAAAGGCGAGCGACAGAGGTTAGAGCACGAACACACCGGAATTCATGAGAACGAGCGGTGGAGGTTCGTCGACCATGAGCATCTCCTAGTTCATGAGACCTGGGATGTTGAAAAACATGTGAGAGAAGATGAAGAACATGTGAGAGAAGATGAAGAATATGTGAGAGAAGATTGAAGAACACAGTCTAAGTACGCATATATATACACCATGTAAGATCTACTCGTATATGTGTTGTGAAACAAAAAAGTCTCAACATGAAAGTTGTGGAATACGGCGATATGAAGCTACTCGTCAAAGGAAATTCCAAACGGTCGACGAGCGTGACGGATTTAACAAAATTCGTTCAAAAAGAGGCAAACATATGTCCAAAATTCAAAAGTTCTAAGCCACGAGACTTGAAACCGGGTACGAGAATGGAACCTACTCACCGAGGCGCACATCTTTTGTGTACAATTTATTTTGAATCGAATAATGGTTATGAAGTTTATATGGAAACGGCCGAATCTGCCGTTCCTTCAGGGCTTAGCTGACGTTCATGCGGGCTAACAACACAGACTCTATCTAGCTCACCAAATGCTCGTTTTTCTACCTAGCGGGCTTGGCCAAGGGGCATGCAAGAGACCAAACACGCCCGTACCGATTTCCTTGATGAAATCGGGGCATACCCTATTGTCTATGAAAAAATGTAGTGCTATGCCCGAAGAAATCTCTTATTTTAAGTTGCACCCAAAACGTATATAGAACTCATCACCGTATTCTTTATTATAGATACTGATTGCACAAATATAAAGTAAAATACAGTCACTAATTTACAGTAAAGAGCGAGTACTATCCACTGCGCTTGCCATTGAAGGGGTCATAATAATGTTTTCTTGAATTCATTTCTTCAAACACCGCAAGGTTAGAGCAACTTTAACAGATCCCGCAAAAGCCGTTTGCGATAAACGGCTTTTGTGGTATGACGTGGTGATATGCATATGTACTCAAATTGTCTCACAAATATTAATCAAAATAAATAATAATTTTTCAAAATTGGTAATTCTCACCTTCTTAACCATTAGATTAGTGCAAAAAATCGTGCATGCTTTTCTTTTAGATAGTATAGATAGGGACTAGATGTCCCCGATTTATGGCGGTAGTCCTGACTATCCTAAGTCAGGGTGGGTGGGTGCATACTAGAAGATTAGATGTTTAGCACTTCTATATTCGGTAGGTTGATTTTTGTGTCTATTTTGATTTTGAGTGATCCGATGAACTTGTCCCCGGATATGGTTTTGTAATAAACTACTGTATACTTTGATATTTTTTATTAATGCAAAGTGGATCATTCTCGATACAGAGGCTAGGACGGTAGGACCCCTATATTCTTAAAAAAACAACTCGATCATTTAAATTAAACATGGTAACTTAGTAAATTTGTCCTCCAGCAAATGAATTTGGCAACCATACATGAAGTCGAATTCGGTGCGCGGAAGTTATCCTACCTCTTCCCTATTCGGACAATCGGAGCCGGAGGCAACGCACGCAACTTGATGCGGCTCCACATCAGGCCGAGCCTGCAGGCAGGGGAACCAGATGCGGCGAGCTAACCCGTCCTTACCCCGATCTCCACGCCGCGCCACCGTCCCACCTCACCGCGCTTTCCACCAGCCACCGCTTCCCCTCGAGACCCCTATCGCCGCGCTGCCTGCTGCTACGCCGCCGCTTCGCCGCCCCACGATCCTCAAAGCCCTATTCATCCTCCCTGGTCTCTGCCGCTGTTGGTGACATGGCTCTGTCCGACGACGACAGCCGGAAGGCAACCAAGGCGCTGCGCGGGGAGGAGGGCCGGCGTGTGGGCTGCGAGATGGAGCCGCTGAAGAAGGATAAGAAGAGGAAGAGGGGTAGGAGCTCCACCGCTCCGCCGCTTCCACCTGACCCATCCCAGGAGGAGCACCGCGCTACCTCCAGCGCCGACGATGGATTGGCTTACGCCAGGGCTCTTGTGGCCAAGAATTTGCGTCGGATCCTTGCCATCGAGGCAAAGAGCAAGACAGCTGCCGAGATACGTAAGAATCTGTTTCGCGTTTACCAAAGATCTGTTTTTTCATCCTTTTTTCTAGCTGGATTAGATTAGCTTAGTTCCTGTTCCTAATCAGCACTTATTCAAGTAGTGGTTTCTAGCTTGCGTTCGTGCTTATGGACTGATGACTTCTCTTGGGGAAGTTTATGAGCTGATAATAATTACACTAATAGCATGCATCTGCTGCAATTGTGAAATGTTCCACTCTTCGCTTGTTCAACTAGTCCATCAGTTCGTCCTGGCAAATTAAACCAGTCGCTCTAGTGGTTAGTTGTAGATATCACTGGGTTCTATTACTGTATACATGGATATCGATAGTGGTTAGTTCCTAGATATTACTGTATACATGGATATCAACTATGTAGCATCCTCTGATTTTTGTGAGATTATTTTACATGCTCTGATTGAGTAGATAATTAGCAAAGAGAGAAAAAAATAGTCGGCATGAGTTGAGACTTCAGAGCAACTTTGATTTGCTTGTTCAAAGTGGATCCTAGAGTGCCTTTTCATGGGATAAACTGCGTTAGAGACTTCGTTGCTGTTGTAAATTGTAAACAAGGCCGCTGGAGCTGCTTATGCACCCACTAATGTGTCTAAGGTAGCCCAGCAGCTCTGCATATAAAGGCTTCTCACCAGCATGACAACACCAGTATCAAGGTCACTAACCTACTGAGTGCTTTCAAAGGGGCACATCTAGGGGCTCAGTTCAGTGACTTGAGTCGCAGCATGGCAAAAGTGCCTCAACCCCAAGCTCTTAAAGGAGGGGGTGGCCTCTCAATAACTGCATATCATACTTAGATCAATTGTCATACTCGTTATTCTTACTCTTTGCCAAAGACACTTAACGCCCATGCTTTGCATTATTTGGCCATATTTAGTTTCTCTCAATTTACTGCCGAGGTTGACCAATATGTTCTATATGCCTTTTGTATGCCCTACGTGTGAATGTTGATGACTGTGCTGTCAAGCACCTAGTCAGATTATAAGTCATATATATGGAAAAAGTGCCCTGTCCCTGAAACTTCATAATGGATTGCTGCTGCATGTTACCAGATAGATGCTATAGACTTTAGTCTGGAAAAATAACGCAACACTTAAAGCGGCCAATCTGCATAATTATGTACTCTAGTTGGACATCAAACATATGCTTATACGTTTCTTGTTGACTAATACCCATGGTTCTAAATTGCTTATTTTAGTTGAAAGCCTGTACGGGGAACGTGACTTTAGTGTGGAGAATACATTTGGTGACTCCGATGATGGCAGCCTTGAGAGTCTCCAGGCTCGTAAAATTGCATTATTGGTCTCAAAGTCAATCGTCAGCTTGTCTTCTTACGCAGGTACTTCATAGGTTTACTAACTAGCCATCTTTTATACATTTGGTTTAAACTGAAGCTCATTAAGGTGTTAATGAAATTCAGGTGGAAAGAGGATCCGTGTCTGTTCAGGATTTGTGCGGACAGACAATGCTGGTACAAGTATGATCTTAACCTCAGCAACACTTATTAGATCTTTGAATGGAGATAATAATGTGATACCTGATGTGACGGTAATTGCTGCCCTCAATCCTTGCCAAACATGTAGCTTCATTCTTATCATTTGATCTTGATTTTTTCTTTTTCGATAACTGATTTCAGGTGAAGGTGCTTCTATCTGATGGGCATATAACTGCTGGCCATATTTTTCTTGTGAATTTTCACTATAATGTAGCTGTTCTCAAAGTTGCTGCTGATTTAGCACCCCTGGAAGTCGTTCACCTGAAAGACACTACCCACAATGGAGCTGTACTAGCACTTGGACGTGCATATGAAGGTGGTGATCTCATGTTTTCGCGGGGTCAAGTTGTACACCAAAACAGCATCTTTGGGTGTTCGGATCTTTTGGTGTCAAGCTGCAAGGTTTCAATGGTAAATAACATATCGTACTTAATTTGTTCATATTACATCTTATTTGTGAGCAAAGTTAGTTCATAGTTCTGGTAGCAGCCACGGTGGCAAAAAACCTGACTCAGAGAAGAGGGGATGAAACTGTTGTGTCACTAATCAAGTGTCACCAACTATCTGCCTGCTGGAACGTGTGCACTAGAATTAAGACACTCAAGTAGCTGCCATTGGCTAGCCACCTCTCACATCCCTCTGGTCATATTTTCCTCTTCGGCACTGACCAATTGTCTGCAGCAATTCCGCTTGGCGCTCTATGCTCCATGCTTGGGCAGCCAAATTTAGAGAATGACCACTAGAGGCTTAGCAGAGCTTGTTAGAACTTGGGAAAGGTGGAGGTTGGCACCCTAGAGAGCATCTGGGTAGTGGAATGAGTAGTCAGAAATGAGCCCAGACAGTCTACTATTGCTTGGGTGTGTGAACTTGGTTATGTCAAAATAATTTTTGTTACTATAATATAGTATTGGCATACAAAAAACCGGTACACATGTCTTTTTAAAATCTCAGTTTGCTATCCAGTACTGCATCTTTTCTGACGCATGTAAGCAGCAGTGACGTGTGATGCATTACTCGGTCTCCAGTCTTTTAATTGTTGTCGGTGTCAGAAGTAGCAAATGCAGTTTAGAAGTGCAGCTTTGAAGTTAGTCCAATTCCTAGACTGTTAGTTGATTAGTCATTGTTATTTGTGACTCTCTATGAATGGCAGCGTTAATATTTGTGATGGAAAGCTTGGAATAAACCATATCTGCATCTACCTATATTCTTATCGTCGCTTATCATGCTGCCAAGTGTTAGAAGCAATCTTGTCATATCTATGCATGAAGTTTCTAGCTTAGTCATGAAGTATCTAGAGTATGTAGGAGTCCTAGTAGAAGTAAAAGTCTGAAGGTTTCTTGTTCAGGTTAGAGTTCTGTAATAGTTTCTAGACGTCACAGGGTAACCGACCTAGATAGGCTATATAAGGATGTACCCCTTTGTATGAGAACTAAAAGCTTGTAAAGCCAAGATGTAGCCTCAAGCATATGTGTATGTGTCTGTCATATATGCAGATGTGTTAGTGTGTGAAGCACAACCGTATTGGAAGGAGCTAAGTGTTTTAGCTCCAACACCAAGATGCATCTTCACCTTTTCCTTGACATTCATTTCTACCCTCTTATCTTCTTCCTCCACCAAATTAGGACAATCTTTTATGTATCCCAAGCACACAGCATCAAACTGTTTGAAGCCATTATCTAGTCTGTCATTTATTCTATATTTTGCTTCTATGATTTTGTTTTAGGCCTTTTTTAATCAATGAAACTTGTGTGTCCGCATGGCATATATCATTTAATGTTTTATTTTGTCTTTGCATACATGTTTTGTTCATTCCCACGATGAAATTACTATATCCAAATAAATCCACAGTTTACTGCACACATGCACACACACAAACGCAAAACAGTAAAATATGAATAAAACCTGAATTGGCTAATCCAAGGAAACTGCATATTCTTCTTTTATCTCTCGACCGTGTTGATAATTTTTCCATTGTTTTTTCTTTCGGTAGGCTGGTTCTGGAGGACCTCTTGTCAATTACAATGGCCAAGTTCTTGGTATCAATTTTTACGAAAAGAATCAGACATCACACCTTCCAATGCTGATTGTTTCCAAGATCCTCGAACAACACCAGAGCTTTGGGTAACAATTTTATTTGCGACGGTTCTACTGTTTCCTTCTATTATTGGCTTTGCCTTGTCATTCTTAGTTTCTTACTAGGGAAAATGACCCTTGTTTTGCTTTGCTTCCTTAGTGTGTTCCTTCTGCTTTTGTTGAGTATATGGGCCAAATAACAAAATTCGATATTTTTTATTTTGCAGAAAACAAGTTAGCCCTTGGCTTGGATTAACATACAATTCTCTTGAAACGATGCCACTAAGAGTCTTGGAGTGCATCTATCAGCAATTTCCAGATGTTGACCAGGGTTTATATATTTCAAACGTATGGATCTGTTATATTTATTTACACTTTTGTGCTTTCTTTACTTTTTCTAGGTTAAAAATTACTCTAAAGAATAGGCATCTTGAAGTTATAGAGTAAACTGATAGGCATTGCATGATAGATTCTTTATCTCGAACGTTAGCAGGTCATCATACTGGATATTTGGTTCATGCAGATTCATGAATTGACCGCCACATACTCAATATCGGGTGTTATATCGCATGTTATGTTCCTATACGATAATTTTAATGTCAATGTTATTCGATCAAGTTTTTTATCTGGTCCTGTTTCCCGCCAAATCCGTGGTGGTGGAAGCAAGAGCTCCCTGATAACTAAATAGGAAATGAAAATAGTACGGCCCACCTTTTGGGAATAGTCTTGCCGCCATCCGGAATAGCTCCGTCCTCAGCCCTAGACTCACACTGTCACACAGCAGCATGTTGATGCCTTGAAATAACAATGGTAGAGCTTCAACACTCCTCGAGCGCCTCTAAACAGCAGACTGTATTCAGTATGGTCGCTCACTTTGGCCTGGTTTATTTATCTGAAAGTTGGATAGCGTTTGATTGATGCCGAGAACGACATATCAAATCAGTATTGCTCCTTGGCCCATGGGTGAAACTGAAATACGGGATGCTACAACAAGCATTTAGAAGCTTGAAGTGAACTCTTTGTTGCTCATCTAACTAGGATGTCTTCATTAATTATTAGTAATTTATAGCCCATGTGTTGCCGCACGCCCAATGTTAAATACACAAAAAGTAGTATGAACAACTAAGCATGTGCGCAAATGTTTTTGCTGAAGTTTGTCGTACCAAGACCTGCATGATATGCAGTCTAGAAGTTGCATGAAGAGTCAAGGAACGAAGGGAAATTATGTAAAACGAACATGGAAGAGCTCTAGAAAAGCGTTATGATATTGACCAAGATTTTCACATAGATTGGTGATAGACAATTGAATTTATCACCCACTTACGTCGTTCCGGTATGTGTTTCATAAAGATGAAGTGGTAAGCTTTATAGCATGAAGAAGTATTTCAGGCTACCTGATGATGTGGCTTAAGGAGATGGTAGGGGCATTTGCTTGGTTATAAGGGATTCCTTCACATCTATAATTCTCAGTTTGCTGTTCACCTAACTTTATGTGTGAATGCACCTTACGCATATTTAATGCAGAAGTTCTGCAATATCTTTGTTGATTTCTGAATTTTAAAAAATGGAATATATGTATTAAAGTTTTTATTTATTATTTGGGCTATTGTATATTTGCTTCACTAGCATGCTTTTTAAATTGGACCAAATAAAATGTCAATCAGGTTGCTAAGGGGTCACCTGCTGATGTTGCTGGATTATGTAGTGGGGATGTTGTTGTCAAATGCAATGGGAAAGTTCTCTCCAGTGCCCCAGAGGTAACTCTCCAATGGTTGTATTTTGATTGGTTGTAGGTCGCTTCTTTGTAATTAATCTATTTACAAAATGCACGGATCAGTTTGGTGCAATGTTACTGGATGCTTGGAAGGAGCATTTGGAAGCCTCTGGAGATTGTGCAGGGAAAACCATGATAGTTGAGGTATGTAATGTATGTTTTGTTTATCATTTATCTTTGAAGTATGCTCTATTTGCCAAAAAAAATGGTCTCTTACTTTTTAATTAAAACATATACCAGGTTGTCATAAAGCGGCAAAGAGATGGCAGCACAGTATCGAAAAGCATAGCTGCAAAGAAGTTGAAAAAGTCCCATTATAACAGGTAAATTCTCTTTTTCGTTTCACGCATGTTTAATTGTTGGTATATAAGTTTAGGAGTAGTCTGCTAAATCTGTTTGTACCTTTTGCACTTAACGTAGGTATAAGTTTAGGAGTAGTCTGTTTACTGTACTTGTACGTTTTGCACTAAACCTACTCTTTCATCGTTCTTCACTGATCAGTCCTACAAGTGGGAATGCTGAGAGAAAAATAGAATTTTCAGCAACTTTTGTTGATAAAATATGTCCATCACACGCATGTTTTCATATGATGATGTTGTTTTTGTTTGCTTTCAGATAGCCAGCCCCGATGCCAAGCTACAAGGTTCGTGTGATACACATCGGCGTGTAGAGGTGCCTACCCGCTGCCGTTAGTAAGCACTGCCTGCTGTTGCTGTTTATCAGATTCGTTCACCCATGTAAATTATTGCATCGCTTGAGATGCCGCTACTTGGTTATTATTATCCAAGCTAGAAAGTTCGCCTGGTAAAACATCACGCCATGTAGAGGTGCTTATGTGCGTTAATCTGTTGCTTAACGGTTTCGTCCATTCTTATAAGTTATGACATGGTTTGAGAGGCTACTTGGTTATTATGGCTCTCGTTCACTTGTACTCGATTCGGCCTCCTATGCAGCAATGAATTGGCCTTGCATATACAGCTGATGGCTGCATTACCTTTATCCGCATGAAACACCGTGTCTGACCTTGTTTTAAGGTAAATACCATGTCGGTCTTGCTAAAAGAAAAATCTTCCATCAAACACTTCCCGAGATTGGAATGGTATTCCCTTTCTAGACAGACCAGTCCATGAAGAAAGTTACCAGAAATCGCTGTCAGAAATGGCTCCCTTTGGCTCTCGATGGTGTGCAGTGTGCGAGTGTTTTGAGCTCTTTACCTGACGCTGTAGTAACTAGGGGCGTGTTTGGTTTTCTGAGAAACACTCAGCCAAGTTTTATTGCTCAATCGTGAAAGTGGCGTCGTTCAGCTGACCAGTGGGCCACCATGATCAACAAAGTGTCGCTCGAGCGCGACATCCGGCTGAGCCTCGAGCACGCAGCGGTGCCCTTTTGGTCCTTGTTATGTAAGAATTTAGTTTATATGTTTGTAAAAATCTAGTTTTATGCCATTTGATGAACTATGTTTCTCGTGAACTCGTTTATTTGAATTTCCAACAAAATTATGGTGGATATGTTCTGGCCCAGCTCTCGGGAAACTAGTTTCTCTTCAAATATGGTCTAGCCCGGCGGTCAAAGTTGGCCACACCACACCCGTTGGTGTTGTGTGCAATTGTAGGGGATTGGGATTAGCTGACTTTGCCCTGGGTACCAAGTGCCAACTAGTGGTCAAAGGCGCCGCTCTGGGCAAAAACTAAACCTAAAACCTCTCTCGCTCTCCCACCCCGGCCCTCTCCCCTCCCCAGCACTGGCGGCGCCGCCCCCCTGTCCTCGCACTCTGTACCGCACCTTCTCTTGCTCTCGAGCTCTGACCTCTAGTCCGCCGTCATCGCCGCTCCCGTTCTATCTCGCCGGCCCTGCCCGTCCGCAATATTGGACACTAGTCTTCCAAGGTATGAGCACCAATCACAAGTTTTGATCCTCCCCTCCATCTTCTGGTGGCGACTCGTGATCAGTATTAATACTTTCTAAATTATTGCTAATTTCCGCGGGCAGGACACGACGATGAGCTTGATTTCCCAGAACGCGCCCAGAAGCGCCGCCTGCATAAGACCGGAGCCGATGGTGATGACAGTGACGAGGGCACCGTTGCTCTGGAGGTTGGGAAGAATGCAGCCAAGCCACAGAATGACGGCGGCAAGGACCGGAAGAGGAAGAAGGCCAAAGAGCTCGAGGCCAGGCAGAGCAAGGAGGCGGAGGAGATGAGGCAGCTGGAGGATTCGCTGTTTGGTGCCATCTATGCGCCGCCGCAGTTTGGCACTGAGGCCCGCAATAAGGATGCCGGTCCTTTGTTCTTCGTGGATCGCTCTGCCGGTGACAAGACGTTTATGAGGAGGACCTGGGCAGTGACGATGATGAGATGGTCGATGATAAGGGGAGGAAGCCCGCGTGGATGGATGATGAGGAGGACAGCACTGAGGTGGACATCGTGAAGATTGCGAGGCTGAGGAAGCTGAGAAAGGAGGCCGATGAGCGTGTCATCTCGGGCAGAGAGTATGAAGCTAGGTTGCGCGCTCACCACGCCAAATTGAACCCCTCGACGGGCTGGGCAGACATGGACCGGAAGGCTCCTCTCCCCGATGGCGAATCAGATGAGGAGGGGTTGGGCGGAGTCGACAATACTCTTCGGAACAACGATGAGCTTGTCGTCAAGGGTACTGCTAAGCTCCTGCCTGGCATGCTGGACTTCTCAAGGCTTGTTGATGCTAATGCGCAGGACCCGTCCAGTGGTCCTGTCAATTCAGTGCAGTTCCATAGGAATGGGCAGCTCATGCTTGTTGCTGGCCTGGACAAGCATCTCAGGTTCTTCCAGATTGATGGCAAGAGAAACCCCAAGATCCAGAGCATATTCATCGAGGACTGCCCTGTTCACAAGGCATCCTTTCTACCTGATGGCTCCGAGGTGATCCTTTCGGGCAGGAGGAAGTTCTTCTACTCGTTTGATTTGGTGAAAGCTGCTGTTAGCAAGATTGGACCCTTGACAGGGCGTGATGAGAAGAGCCTGGAAACCTTTGAGGTATCACCCGATTCAAGAACCATTGCGTTTGTTGGTAATGAGGGGTACATTCTGTTGGTATCTACTAAAACAAAGCAGCTCATTGGAACCCTCAAGATGAATGGGGATGTGCGTTCATTGGCTTTTGCTGATGGCGGGAATCAGCTACTAAGCAGCGGCGGCGATGGCCACGTTTACCACTGGGATCTTAGAACAAGGAAGTGTATGTACAAGGCTACTGATGAGGGTTCCCTGTCAGGCATTTCTCTCTGCACCTCGCCGGACAGCTCCTATTTCTCTACGGGTTCCAGCAGCGGCATCGTGAATGTGTACAAGAGGGACGAGTTCCTCGGAGGGAAGCGTAAGCCATTGAAGACGATCGAAAACCTCACAACCGACATCGGTCAAATGAAGTTCAACCACGACGCCCAGATTCTGGCGATAAGCTCGGGGAAGGACAGGAACGGCATGAGGCTCGTGCACGTCCCGTCCTTGACCGTGTACCAGAACTGGCCAGGCCCTCGGTTCAGCCTTCAGTACCCAAGGTGCCTGGACTTCAGCCCAGGGAGCGGGTTCCTCTCCGTCGGGCATGCTGGTGGAAAAGTTTTGTTGTACAAGCTGCACCACTATCAGAACGCCTAGGACTCGCTCCAGTTTTGACACTGTATTATCTGCGTCCAGAGCACTCATATTATCTGTAGCGGATCCTCTTCTTAATTCCTTTTTGCCTTATGAGTAATAGTGTTGTCAGCTCAGCGGAATACCCTGTTGGTTCTTTCTTGTATAATTTATTTTACAGAGGCCGTTTTTGAGTGTAGAGTTTCAGGGTACCGTTAAGAGGTGGAGTAAAGATGGAGCTGTGTAAAACGATGTGATGATTTATGCTGCTTATACAGCGTGTATTCATGGTGCCGTAGTGTAATGCATGTATGTAACATTGGTTGACGTTACTGTTTTTCTCTGATCTTCTTTTTATGCTAAATTGCGTAGCAGCACTGCTCGTAGAATTTTGTTTCAGCACACAAGCAATTTGGGGACAAACAACAGATTTAAGTGAAATGCGGCCTTGCCACTGATCTGGCAGGGCATACATAACTATGTAAGAGTATATAATAGTGTCCTGGCATTTTTATGCAGGAGCCAGAGAGCCCTTTCTTATCCAGCAGAATAGATGCAGGTTTGGTAGAACTATTGCTTGGTGTGATCATATCTTGTGAAGCTAACAACAGAATAGACATCAAGGTTATACTAGTATACATACTCCAGTCTTGGGGTAAATACAGACAAAGGTTTACATTCACTAGTGGCTAAGCTTGCTCCTACTAACGAACAACAACTATTGCCAATCATGTTGAAGCTAAACTACTAAACGGCAGTACGCTACACAGCCTGCATCTTCTCTCCCCAATTCGACGCCGAGCGCTGGGATAGGAGCTTGTCAATCTGCCTCTCAGGTAACTTGGTTGATCGGAGCAGGAAGTTTTGCCTTTGTGGTTGCAGAGCTCTAGATTTCTGAGCTGTGATTTCTCTGAGCCATATTCAGGAATTGCTACGGCCCATATTCAGCCGATGGAAACAAACTTATCCATCCGAGCCACCAGGAGGCGACTCGGGGGACTAGACTACCCTGAATAACATTATCAAGCTCGACGACTAGGAGAGTAGAGGATTCATCAGTACACGGTGAAATAATCGATCATATCCTTCATGAACCAGCACCTTCGCAACATGACGAATCCTGCACCTATCTGAAGTCATCTTTTTATTACATAGCTAAGTGGTTTGGTTTTATAAGAAAATGTATGTTGATGTAAGTTGGTTTAGATGCTATTATGTCTAAGTTACGATGCCAGCTGTCGGATCTAATCTTGATTCTTTTCTCATTATTACTACATGAATCTTTGTGTGAAAACTCCAAGGATGCGTTGGAAGAAAGAATAACTTTACAAACCTCCTTAACATAGTACTAAAATATTACAACTGAACGCCCACATTGTTGAAATTTACTACTCCCATACTTGAAATGGTTTATGCTCTAGCTACACTGCTCCCATACTTGAGGTCCATTAAAAATCATGGTCATTCTTCCTCGAAAAAAAATCATGGTCAATCAGGCAATCTGTATCGAGGCATGCTTCCTCCTAGCATGAATGGCGTGCTTAGCATATCCCTCTGGCTGAAAATTTCTCTTGTGTGCCCGTCCCCGTCCCATGCACACCTCTCGCGGAAGAATTCGCTCTCGTGCCCCTCTTTTCCACACAAAAATTCAGCGTCGTCAGCGGGGTGCAAAATCTTGGACTCATCCGGACACAGTGCGCAGCTGCTACTGAAGGGCGGCTTTTCTAAGATGGTGCATGTTTTGACAATTAGGTTGTGGCAACCATTATCGTAGCATAGCTCGGCGAAGAAGGTCCGGTCATCCTCCTCGCCGCCGCCCGTCCGGGGGCGAGCCGTGAAGTTGACGTGGTACCAGAGATCTCTCCTAAAACAGACGCATGCGGCCTTCATGTCCTTCCTGGGAGGATACACGAGACACATGCTGCGCTGATTAGGAAACCAGAACTCGGCACCCTGCACAGATACAATATCGATCTCAGACATGGATAATCTAGTGAGTAAAAGAAAGATGGTTGCAAGTAGGTACCGGATGGTTGGCGTTGTAATGTTGGAGGGATTTGTAGGCGAGATCACGAATGTAGTTGGCGTCGTAAGATAGTCCACCGGTCCTGTCGTCGAAGAATAACCAGATTAAACAAAATCAGGTTCAACACAGTCGGTTGAATCTCTTGAAATTCCAAAGAGAGAGAGAGAGGTGGGTACAAGGTTACGTACTCTTGTGCGTGCATTGCGCGAATTTCCTCCCTGAGTTCTTCATAGCTAGCTACTTCTTCTTTTGAGAGGGTAATAGAGCCTGCGGGGGAAGAGAACCAGGATCCCATCGAGACCGATCGCCCCAACCGATACGATATGATACGATGCTGTCTCAAACGATGGGATCGGATCTATATATGCCGGACGAGAGAGAGAGAGCAGAGTCCGGAATCCTAATCGCCCTCGGCTACTCAGTAGCGCCGCCGCCCCCGAAAAGGCCGGACTGCATCGAACAGCTCCTTTGGAGAAAATTGCAAAAAACCACCACAATTGGTGGTTCGGTTGCAAAAGACCATCGGTTTCCAACAAATTCGCAAATCGCCACCACTTTTGAATGACAGCGTTGCAAAAACCACCGCTTTTTGAACTGGCCACGATTTAGGCGTATTGACGTTGGTTCTGACAGGCCTGGCCCACCGGCAGGCGTGACGTGGCGAGTGTAAATTTTGCAAAAATGTCCTCCATAATTTTTCCTTTTTTCTTTTATTTTTTCTCACGCTTGCGTTGACCCAATCTCGGGGTGAAGGCGCAGTGCGGCGGCGGGCAGGGGTGGCAGGATGCGGCCGAGGGCGGAGGCGCCGGGTTTGCGGCCACGGGCGCGGGTGCCTCTCTCATCCCGTGTCGTCCGAGAGGCAGCGACGAACTCAGGCCGAGTCAGGAGCCAGAGTACGCCGGACGCGCGGGGCTGCAGGTGCTCAGGGCCGGCACCTGGCCGCCCGCCCATCGAGTCCCGCACGCAGAGCACGGGAGGCCAGCGGCGGGGAGTTAGGGCGGCGCGCGTGACGAGGGGTAGACTCATCAAGACCCATGGTTAAGGTCCCTAGGTTATGAATATGGGGGAGAGAACGTGGTAGAGCTGGAAGTATCGTCGGCTGACAAGCAGGACAAAGATTTTACCCAGGTTCAGGGCCCTCGTGTGGAGGTAACACCCCTACGTCCTGCCTGTCTGTTATTGCTTTGTGAATATGATGGTTACAAGGGTCCGGCGAGATGTCGATCTCGCTAGGGTTTTGGTGGTTCTGAAGTACGTTGTTTGGTTCGATGGCCCTCCCAGTCCTTAAATAATAGGCTGGGTCTCGGGTGTTCGTAACCGACTCGATTTACAAGTAAGGAAACTCTAAACCGACTATTGTTTCGCCAAACTTGGAGGATACTCCATCTTCGTGGGCCTCCCTTATGGGCTTCATGTAGGCTCTGATAGTTGGGCCTATTCGATACGTGCACCAGGTACCCTCATGGTAGGGTACCCGATAGGCATACCCATGTCAGCGCGCGAAGCAGGGGAGGTCAATGGCAGTGCGTGCTGGAGGTGGGGGCGGCGGCCACCGGCGGCGTGACCTCTGGAGGTTGTGGGTTCCGCGGCCACCATCGCCGGATGGGCGTCGAGCGCGCGATGGCTGCGGCGTCGTCGGCGTCGACGAGCAACTCTTAGCGCTCCACGCCCTCCAGTTCTCCTAAGGTCGTGCTCACCTCGCGCCTCAGTGCTACGGCAGCCTCTTGTCCCCCTGTGCGTCCAGAACGCGAACGGCATTAGGAGCGCGCCGCCGTCGGCATCATGCTTCTTGCCGTCATCGTAGACCTCGCCGAGAGAAACGACTATGTAATTTAGGTCTTACCTAACACATAGGTACTTCCCGCCGATGGAATCGATGCGGGAGACTCTCTGTCGCCGTCGCCGTGTTCGTCGTCCTCCACTCCGGTAGGTCGCCGTGCGCCATCGATCTCCGCCTCCAGCCATCCTTGACGCACCTGCTCGCTGGAATATGCTCCATGGACTCCGGGGGGTCATGCAGATAACCTTTGCGTGCTAAATCATTCCTTGCCGCTCGTACCTGCTCCGCCGCTCGCCACCGTTGGTCGTCTCATTGCTGCCATGCTTCTCCACCACCCCTGACCGTGCGAGCTTCTGCTACTTTTCTCTCTCCTTCCAAGGCCTTCTCTCGTTTGGCAGCAGTCCTACGCGTGTCGCCGCCGGTGGCCGCCGCCGGCAGTGCGTGCACCGCGTTCGGGGACGGTTTGACCACGGCAGGGGAACGTTTTGTATTTTATTTGAAGAAGACAAGGAGGAAAAAAATTTGTGGAGGACTTTTGTGCAAATGTAGGCCGCGCCACGTCACGCCTGCCGGTGGGCCAGGCCTGTCAGAACCAACGTCAATACGCCTAAATCGTGGTCAGTTCAAAATGCGGTGGTTTTTGCAACGCTGTCATTCAAAAGTGGTGGCGATTTGCGAATTTGTTGGAAACCAGTGGTCTTTTGCAACCGAACCACCAATTGTGGTGGTTTTTTGCAATTTTCTCGCTCCTTTGTGGTATGAGGTCGTGGGGGAAAAGGTTGAGGAGGAGCGTGCGTTTTCTCCTGCGTTTTTTTCTTCCGTGCGGGAGCAAGGATCGGTCGAGGTCGACGACGTACCGCAACCGCAATCACGGACACCACCCAGTGGACAAGGACTCTCAAGCTTGGTATGCCATCTTGTTTCCCCCCTCCTTTTGGGCAAAGTTATTTCTCTCTTTGTGGTCTCCTTTCTGTACACATGCACAACTGTATAAAGCTGAATATCCCTATCTGGTTTTCTTTCAATGTGATACGATATGCGGAATTGCTTATGAACACGCGTGCGAACGCTCGCACGCTCGCGACGCGGGTCCACCCACCTTCTCCATCCTCGACGGCGACGGTGGCCAGCCGAGCCGGAGCCGCGGCGGAGGCGAGGAGGAATCTTATCGCGGGGGGTGCGTGGTAGATGGAAATCAAAGCAGCGCCGCCGCCATCTTCGTCTCCGGCCAAGACGGCGGCCGAGCTGGAGCCGCCGCAGCCGCGGCTGGCTGCGACGGAGGCGGCGACGGCGAGGAGGAACCTTATGGCGGGGGTGCGTGGGGGTGGAAAATCGATGGAATCGCCACCTCCATCTTCCTCTCCGACGAGACAGCGGCGACGCCAAGGCGGCTCCGACTTGGCCTGGCCGCCTCCATCTTCCTCTCTGGCAAGACGGCGAAGGCAGTGACGGTGAGGACGAACCTCATCGCGGGAGTGTGTGGGGGTGGGAAATCGAAGGGATCGCCGGCAGTTGCGGTCGTCTTCCTCCTCCAGTGAGATCTCCGGCGACAGTATCTTTTGGGAATATCCGTGCGAGCCTTCGCACGTGCGAAGACTAGCACTCCCCTATGATGTGTACTAACGATCATCCTGGAGGTACGTTCCTTGCCGTGTGTCATGCCATCTCTGGGTGAAAACCTAAATTCCTATGGAGTGGATGACGGCGACATCTATGCCGCTACCTTCTTGAGAGCGTCGTCTTTGGAGTCCCGACCCTTGTGGTGCGACGGGTTTGGACAGTTTTGCACGGTTGTTTTGCGGTCAAGGGTGGCAGATGCCAGGGTGGTGGCTCCAGATAGTGGATGCACACCGAGGCGGCGGCCTCGGAAGGCTTTGCAGTGATGGCCCTATGGGGTTTGGCTGTGGCATAGCAAGGCATGTGTGACCCTCCGGTGCTACAAGGGTAGAGAGTTCGTCGGCCCGGCCCGGTCGACGCAATCAGAAGGTCGGTAGGGCAGGCATGTCGGAGCGGCGGCTCCGGATATTTTGGCGTGATGCTTCGTGGTCTGCGGGTGGTCATCTTGTGTAGAATGGGCTACAAGGCGTCTAGTCATGCAGCGTTGTGGCTCGTGTTCGAGTTGTGGAAGTCGGAGCAGTGGCTCCAGGTACGGATGTGTGTGTTTTGTGCGACGATGGTCCGGCATCGAGTGGGCGATGTGACCCGTTATTTGTGCGGTTGTTGTAACCAATTTCCTCATAAACGGGGTCGATTTGTATGTTTTTTTGCCCGATATTCCTTATAAACTAGTGTTGGAGATATGCCCTAGAGGCAATAATAAAGTTGTTATTATCATATCTCCCATGTTCATGATACTGTTTATACTCCATGCTATAACTGTATTAACTGGAAACATAATACACGTGTGGTTTCATAAACAACCCAGTGTCCCTAGTAAGCCTCTACTAGACTAGCTCGTTGATTCCTAACCATGGACAAGGAGTTGTCAAATTAACAACGGGGTCATGTCATTGGAGAATGATGTGATGGACAGACCAAAATTATATTGTGAAGTGTTTTATTTCTTAGACCATGAGATTATGTAACTCCCGGGTACCAGAAGTAACCTTGGGGACATCAAACGTCACTTCGTAATTGGGTGATTATAAAGGTGTCTTACAGGTTCATCGGAAAGTACTTGTTGGGGTTATGTATTTCAAGATTGGGATTTGTCCCTTCATGTGATGGAGAGATATACTTTGGGCCCACTCGGTAACACACATTCATAAACATTTGCAAGCATATGACTAAGGAGTTAGTCGCTAAGGATGTTGTCTTACGGAACGAGTAGAGAGTACTTGCCGGTAATGAGATTGATTGAGGTATGGAGATACCGGCGATCAAGTCTCGGGTAAGTAAAATATCTTGAGACAAAGGGGATGGAATACCGGATTGATTCAATCCATGACATTACAGTTCACACGATAAAGATCTTCGTGTATAATGTGGGAGCGATCATGAGTCTCCAGATCCCGATGTTCGTTATTGGCCGGAATTATTCCGGTGCATGTCTGCATTATATCGAACCTGTAGGGTCACACGCTTAACGGAATAGTGTTTGTTGGTGAACGAATTTATGATTAGATTAAATGAGAGACGACTCCCAAAAGTGTTTTGGGAGACCGCCGAATAGTTCCGGGGTGACACGGATGACTCCGGAGCGTCCGGAATAATCGAGTGTAATGTGGAATGTTCTAGAAGAGTCTAGAATGTTGTGCATATATCTGTAACCTTGTGGAAGACTCTGGATAGTGAGGTGGCAGACATAGGTGGCATGGCACGGGGTTAGGTGACACTACCCATGGCATGTGTCGCATTGTGAGACAATGCACCCATGAGGTGTCATGGGGGTGGGCATGTGTTGCACTCCACACGCGACATGTGTCCAAGCACATAATAGGTGGCGTGTAGGTTCCTTCCAAGGGAAGAAACTTTTTCTTCCAAGGGAATATACCTAGACACCATATATACCCCTTGGTGCAGCCATGTAAAAAAACATCAGATGTATGAGATACACAAGTAGCAAGCTGGTTGCTTATCCACTCTCACAAGTGAAGAGTTCACTTTAGATAGCCACAACATCCATACTCTCGTGGAGGTGCTGCCGGGACTCTACCTCTCAGATTCAGATCTGGAGAATTTCCCGGAGACCTCATCTAGTCCAATCTCGTTCCCGTGCCGTCAGCGGACTGGAGCATCGGGACGCGCACGGAAACACTACCTCCGGCACGCGTGGATACCTCGGAAGTGTTGTAGTTTCGACACTAGATCGTGGGAGTTGTTGTGAGCGGGAGTCGGCATGGGAGTCGGCAGGAGAGTCGGCATCAACGGGGAGTCGGCTTCGACGGGAGTCATACTCCGACTCGGGACCAGGCGCGGTCTCGGGCGGGAGTCGTCATCGACAGCGAGGAGATATTCTCATGGCTGGGAGGTATCACCTAGCTGCGGGAATCGGCGACGACTACGCTAACCATGTTTGTAAAACGTTTCCGCTCGTGTTCTTCTCCAAGCTGCGTTGTGATTAACGTCCAACGCTCGTGTTCTTCAAGGGTATGAAGAACTACTCTCTCTCTCGTTACAAGCATGCTCCTAGATTAGATCTTGGCAGTGCGTTCGCATCTCGTAGGAAAATTTTGATTTTCTATGCCGCATTCCCCATCAACTAGGTCACCGGTCATCTTGACCTCTCTTCTTCTAAAAAAGTTGTACTAACGATCTGATATGATTTTGCATAGACACTTTTATTTGCATATTACTAGGCTGTCAAAATAATATAAAACTAAAATAGATGATATTGTTTGTATTATGTGACAATGTGTGGCCAATATAGATAAAAATTACTTCAGATTATTGTAATTTGTTAAGGACTGCAGTTTCATTTTATCGCAACAATGGGATAATCATGTAAATGAAACCAATGAGGAAATGGCTTAGTTACACTGCAGTTCTTTAAACTACAGTTCCATATATGCTTGGAGAAATATTTTATCCCATGTGACTTTATTTCTCTTGCATTTCCTGATTTATCTTTTTCTTTATTTTGTAGGTTCGAAGCCTTAGTTGTATCTATCTTAATTTGGAGGAAGTTTCTTAGCACAGTTTCATATGCATGTTGTTGATGTGGCACGATAGTTAATGGAGAAAGAGAGTGAGGTTGTATCTTAGCTAACATACAACCCTTGCACGTGGCCATAGGCAAAAAGTATTGCAAACCCAATCATATGTATGCATTAGCACTAAATCATTTAATTTAGATAAACCCAGACAATGCACTGGACTAGTTGTCTCTTAAATTTTTAATACTTCTATGATAACGTGTCAAGAAAGGGTGCATTGGCACATGCCTTAGGGGTTAAGCTTGGTTGTAGCTAGCTTGGTTCGTAGTTGCATTTCCTTGAAATCTTATTTGGTTCTTAAGGTGTATTTTAATCAACACTGAGGTAAGCGGGAGAATAATGACACACGTATTCGGAGGATATCTACATAAATATTTTTGGAGCCTGATGTATTCATCTGTCTCATCGCTGCAATTGGGAAATTAAAACTAAAGCTAAATTTTCTTGGATAATGTAAGAATTGTCTTATAGAACAATAGATGCTCCCGCTTTGAGCAGAAATCTAAGCATACATATCTTGCTCGACTGTATGTTTATATGTGTGCTACTAACGGAAATGGTTCGGAAGGAGAGGCATTCCAGGGACTCAGGGAGCAAGAGAAATCTCCAGTGTGCCCTGAGTTTTCTAGACCACTGATACAATTGTATATGGACCTATAGACTTTTCAGTACATTTTAAAATAATAAATTTATTGTAAAAGTTCGAGATTTCGTAACATTCTCATATGTTATTGTCCAATGTTGAACAACAAGCGATGATTTGCTTTACCTTCAGAGTAGTACCTGTTTTAGCACATGTTTCTAAGGCGGGTAAATCCCAAGAACATGTATGGGTGGATAAGTTTTAGTTTTTGATCTTTGGATTAACTAGTTGTATAGCTTGTGAGTTTATAAAGTGTAGAGTCTTTTGTGTTGTTCTTTATAGGTGAAAATAAAAGGTTGACTTCGCTAATGAATAAATGATTTGTTTTCCTTACAATTAAAACCAGTTGCGGAGCTTGGACCAGCTACCCAGGGGGCAAATGCCCCCCCCCCCCCCCCCCCCCCGACGACTTGCACGTAGCTCCGCTAGTAGTTAAAACGTTACATGAATGTGATTAGTTTCACCTTGCAGAAAGTAAGATGTCCATTCATTTGAATTCATTGATCCATAAATGAGCATGAAAACTTTGTAAGCTCAGTAGATAAATGCAACTAATACTACCTTTCACTTCACGAAGTCGCAGCAACATCTTCTGATAGGCAGAACTTCACCATGAGACTGCTTATAGTTTATTTAAAAAAATACAACTAATAGTTTCTTTATATTTCCAATTAGAAAACCATTTCATCTTGTTCCCATATGACCTAAGCAACCATTTATTTTTACAGGTAAATTTGTTCTTTTATTCCGTAACAATGGTCACCTAACTTTATTGCTTTTTGTGCATATGATGTCAAAGTATACCTTATTATTAAATTAGATTTTAACAAAGTAGAATTTTAATGTTTCAAAAATATTATGTTGTACCTTTCTCTATTGCCTGAATTTTCAGGTATATTATGTTTACGTGTGTGTTACAAGAAACCTGAATGGCCGTGACAAACGCACGGGTATTCAACTAGTATATCTCAGTTGACAGTCTTCGTGCTGCCATGGGGTCCACTGTCAGAAACACACTTAGCTCGCATCAAGTGGTCAGCCAGTGCTATTTGTTACACGGAAACTGAGTAGTGGTTGGTTTTTGCAAAAAAAAAAATGTAAAGTGGTGGTTTCTTGAAACCTTAGCCCCAATTGTGGTGGCCTTTTACAATTTTCTCTACTTAGAGATAAGAAAATCCCTATCGATTTAGAGTTTGCAAAACGTATAAGAAAAGGCTCAAGTTGACAAACTATGAAAGTAGACAAATGAATATGGAGAATATGTGTACAATTTACAAGGAAAATGCCATAAACTTATGAACCTTGCGAAAAATTCTAAACAATTGAAAGTGTCTGTCTTCTGTCCTTTACCAGGAATTGTGTTGCCTCATGAGCTTTATCACATTTCCCAATTCTCATCATTGTTTCAGATCCATGATGTTGCTTTCTTCTTATATTTCTTATCGGTTACTATTTATTTATTAATTTCTCAGATGGCACCACAATTAGTTATCTTGCTTATTCATGGTCAAATTGAGCAATCTACTACTGTTGTGAGCAAAATGAATAATTCAGGAGTTTTATGGACTGATATAGGAGAACTCTGGTGGGGTTGGCAGAGGTTAACACACGGCATTCTGGTAGCTAGAGATGATATTGCACTATCAGATCTTCATTATCTTTTACTTCAAGACACGATCATTTCTTCTGCCTATAAGATACATACCTTATATACTAAACATGTGTTACAAAAGGTAATGTCAAGTATAGATAGAATGTTTTCCCATTCATGCTTATGTTTTTTTAGTCTAGGATGCTTCTCAGATTAGGGTGATGCTAGTCACACAACAGTTATTTTCAAAGCGATACACGGCATAGCAAAATAAACAGCAAACAGTAATATTCACTTGGAGGCCAACGCGGTAACAATTGAAGTGGCCTCTTGGTGCTTACATATTAGTCATGGACGTCACAGCTATTCATTCAGCCATCCACTAAAAAAAGCTATTCATTCAGCCTCTAGGCCCACCCAGATACAGGGAAAGATCATGGCTTAGATATTTACACATATTTTACAGCAACAACATTTTTGATAAATTCATTTTAAATCAGATTTTATTATTAAAGAAAAGAAGGTTTGGGAGGACAAAAGAGGCTCGAGCGATGCTCTTAAATACTCCCTCCGTTCCAATTTAATTGACTTGCTATGCACCAAATGTGGATGTATGTAAACATGTTACATGACTAGATACATCCACATGTGATGTATACCAAGTCAATTAAATTGGAACGGAGGGAGTACATACTTCTATAAATGCAGAATCATTTGTTGGGTGGATGACTGTCTTGTAGACTATCAGATGTGCACAGCTGCAGATAAATGACACTAGTTGTTTCTCAAGAAAACGCAGAGTATGCGTTGGAAGAAAGAATACTTTTCAAGCCTCCTGAAAGTAGTAGAACATAGTTTCCTACTCCTAACAATAAATTAAACAAGAACGGATGATAACTGAGATACATTAAACAAATGAGTTAATCCACTAGTCGATATCGAGGTACTTTTTCCCCTAATAAGAAGGGCGTCCTTAGCATCTCGCTCTGTTTGAAGATTACCTTTGTTTGCCCATCCCCGTCCCATGCACATCTCTCGCGGAAGAATTCTCTCTCGTGCTTCTCTTTTCCACAAACGAATTCGGCAGGGTGCAAAATCAGGGATTCATCCGGACACAGTGCGCAACTGCTTATGGAGGGCGGCTTCTCTATGATGGTGCATGTTTCGACGATTAGGTCGTGGGAACCACGGTCATACCGTAGCTCGGCGAAGAAGGTCCGCTCATCCGCGTCGTCGTCCGTCCGGTGGCGAGCCGAGAAGTTAACGTGGTACCAGAGATCTCTCCTAAAACCGACGCATGCGGCCTTCATGTCCTTGGTGGGAGGATATACGAAATACGTGGTGCGCTGATTAAGAAACCGGAAGTCAGCACCTGCACATATATAATATCAATCTCAAACATGGACAACTTAGGCAGTAACATGGTAGAGACTTATACCGGTCTCGTTATCAGCAAATGATGATACTTTTAGGTGGAAATTGACTTCATCCGGAACGTTCTCTATGTATGCTGACTATATGAATGTGTATACACATTTTCTACGCAAGTATCTATGAAAGTTAAGAGTTCCGTTGAAAATTAAAATCGTGTTCATCGGAAAGTGATTCTCACAAAAGATAATTTTGCTAAGCGACATTGGAATGGGTGTAACCGTGTAAGAAATTATTTTTTGTCAGTAGGATGAAACTGTGTAACATCTGTTTATTACTTGTTCTTTTGCCTCTAATATTTGGATTCAAATACAATTTACTTATAATATTTCACCTACTACTGCTAATATGTTTGGTAACGGGTTGGCAGGGGTTGATAATAGAACTAAACTCATATTCATATCGGCGTTTATGCTTTTATTTGGTCTATTTAGAATTGACGAAATGATGTGGTCTTTAAAAAGGTTGGAGTTGCACACTTTTTGCAGGTTATCCATAGAGTTAACATACTACATCAACATGTGGTTCTTTCTACTTCCGCCCGGTCCTTTTATGGGATCTGGACACAGTCAGTTAATTGCGATCGTTCAGGCTATCTTCAACCGAAGTGGCTGGTAGGATGCTACTCCCTCCGTTTTTTAATATGACACATTTTAGTGTACATGTTCACTCATTTTAATATGCACCTAGACAATATGTACACCACTTAAAACATCTTATATATATATATTAAAAAACGGAGAGAGTAGTAGATTATAACATGTTAAGCCTTATTTTCTCTCTCTTTTTGGTGGCTGGTTCATGTAGCTATTTTGTCCGGTCCTTGATTTGTATAACTCTTTAAATTCTTAAACACTATGCAATAAAATGTTGTGTGCATGCTGTGATACTTCATGGACGGTTGCAAAGTGGATGAGTACGTACCGCGTGGTTGGAGTTGTAATGCTGGAGGGCCTCGTAGGCGAGATCACGAATGCAGTCGGCGTCGTCAGATGCTATGTCGGTCCTGCCATCGTACAAAATAAACAAGCAAATTAAACAGAAAAAAAAGCAGGGATCTTTGGTTGAGCACAATCGATGGGAGGATCTCAGTCTCAGGAAATTCCAAGGAGAGATGCAGGTAGGTAGGTGGTTACGTTACGTACTCTTCTGCGTCCAGTCTATCCATTTCCTCCATGAATTCTCGACAGCTAGCTGCTTCTTCTTTGGAGAGGGTAACATAGCCGGCAGAGGAAGAGAACCAGGATCCCATCGAGACTGATCGTCCAATCGATACGATATGATACGATACTGTCCCAATCGGTGGGATCGGATCTATAATAGGCCGGACGAGAGATAGAGGAGAGGCCGGAATCTACGTAATCGGACGGAATCCTAATCGCCCTCGGTTACTTGTGTAGCGCCGCCGCCGAAAAGGAAATTGTTCACGGAGTCTTAGGAAAATAAGACCCTACGGGTTTGAATTGGGCAAAAGAACAAGCGGTGAATCCATATATCGCCAGATGGACGCGCCGCTCGGGCCGGCCCATTTCGTCTGTTTTAATTTCGTCGTTTCTTTTTCCCTTTTTTTCTGTTTCTGTTTTCGTTTTTTATCTAAATATTTTTTATTTTCTAAAAAATGAAGAGGTTGAAAAATATTTCATGGTTTTTATAAAAAAAATCGATTTTTTTATTATTTCAAAAAATGTTGAAAACCAAAAAAAAAATTGACAGCTGAAAATTATTCAGATTTTGATAATTGTTCAAATATGAAAATTTAAAAAAAATCATAGATGAAAAATGTTCATATTTTAAAAAAAATCATATTTCTTAAAAATACTTTTTGAACAATATTCATGTTTGAATGTTGTTCGGATCTAAAAAATGTTCAAGCTCTAAAAATATTCAGCTTAAGAAAACGCAAAAGAAAAATAAAATAAGAGTACCTTTTTTTTTAAAGGAATGCGGTAGGGGAAGCCCCACAGCGAGCTTTTTTTAAATAATAAGAACCCAAATTCACGCCCATGAGGACTTGAACCTGGGTGGCTTGGGTTGTACATCCACTCCACTAGCCAAGTGAGCTAGGCTCACTTCTTGAAGCGGCCCATGAAGGACTGCCCTCAGGCGGCCTAACGCCACCATGCGGTTGCGGAGCGATGTATAGGACCTCCCGTCAGGGGCAGGGAGGAAAAATGAGAAAATTGTCCCTCAGAGGACATATGACTCTATTAACGGGATCCCCTACCTATCGCTGAGTGTGGTCTAGGTTACTGGGCCGAAAGCGAGAAACATGTATTGTTTTTTCTGAACATTTTCCTAAATTTATTTTTGTATTCCTTTTTGTATTTTTTGAAAAAATAGATTTAAAAAATCAATTAACAAACATTTTCAAAAAAGTTCATATTTGGAAAAATGTTTAGATTTCGAAAATGGTTCATATTTGAAAAATGGTTTATATTTCAAAGATTGTTCATATTTGAGAACTCGTTCAGATCTTGAAATTTTTCATATTTAAAAATGGTTCATGCTATAAAAATTGTTAATTTTGAAAAAGTTCATTTTTACAATGGTTCATATTTGAAAATGGTTCAGATTTTGAGAATGTTCATTTCTAGAAATGTTCTCATTTTTTATATTTTTTCATGAAAAATTTTCATTTTTGAAAATGGTTTCAGATTTGAAAATTATTTATATTTGGAAAGTTTCGTTTTTAAATGGTTAGAATTCGAAAATGCTTAGTTGGAGTTTTTTCAGATTTATAGATGCTCGGATTTTTTTAGAAAAAGAATACGGTACGGAGAAACAACCTCCACCTCCTTCCTACGGCTAGCACCAGCACTTGCATTGGACTCCCCGCTCTCAGTGACGGCGGTTGGCTTGCAACAGAGTCTCGAAGATGGTGGATAGTATGTGGCACCGATGACCGCTCACTGCCACAAGGTTGGTGAGCGTTTGTATGAGCAGCGACTGGCCTTGGCAACTCCGTCGACGTGTTTCGCGATGACAATGTGGTAGCACCATTGATGAGTGTTTGATGTCTACGTGTGCTTCTATTCTTGTAGACAGTGTTGGGCCTCCAAGACCAGAGGTTTGTAGAACAGCAGCAAGTTTCCCTTAAGTGAATCACCCAAGGTTTATCGAACTCAGGGAGGTAGAGGTCAAAGATATTCCTCTCAAGCAACCCTGCAATTAAGATACAAGAAGTCTCTTGTGTCCCCAACACACCCAATACACTTGTCAGATGTATAGGTGCACTAGTTCGGCGAAGAGATAGTGAAATACAAGTGATAGGGATGATTATAAGTAGTAACTGCAATCTGAAATAAAGATGGCAGCAAGCAAACATGTAGCAGAACTTGTTGTAAACGGTGTTTCAATGCTTAGAAACAAGGCCTAGGGATCATACTTTCACTAGTGGACACTCTCAACAATGATCTCATAACTGAATAAGTAAAAGCTACTCTTAAACACTCTCTTGTTGGATAACAAACACCATTCATTGTGTAGGGCTACAAAAGCACACCTCAAGCCGGAGTAAACAAGCGCCACAACGTCATAAAGGAGTCACACACGGTGCACACACTGTCACCTTTACACCGTGGAGAGTACCGGAGTTCATATTAAAGTAACCTATAGAGTGCATAATAGATAAAGAGTAACATCTACATATTCAACTAGATTAGCACAACTGAACACAAGTAAATACTACTCGGGATTATTCTCCTTCTTGATAACACAAGAGTACTACGTGTAGGGCTGCAAAAGCACTCCTCAAAGTCTGAGTAAACAAACACCACATTCCCAAGAATAAGCCATGATATATCTAAATTATTCATAGAGTCACACAAGTACCCACACTGTCACCTTGATACCGTGTTGTCACAATGACTCCAGAAACTAGACAAAATCACTTGAGTAGCATAAACATTATTAATGTATTCAGCGATACTAGCAATACACATGATCACATAAAGATCACACCATGGGAGAGAGAGATGAACCACATAGCTACCGGTAGAGCCCTCAGCCTCGGGGGAGAACTACTCCCTCCTCATCATGGGAGTCAGCAGCGGCGATGAAGATGGCGGTGGTGTCGATGGAGATGACTCCGGGGGCAATTCCCCGTCCCGGCAGCGTGCCGGAACAGAGACTTCTGTCCCCCGAAACTTGTCGTCGATGGCGGCGGCGCTGCGGAACTCTTCTGGAAATATGACTTGGTGTTTTAGGGTTTTCGCGTCTGAGGAATAATAGGCGAAGGGGCAACGTCGGTGGAGGCTCGAGGGGCCCACACCACCTGGTGGGCGGCAGGGGGCCCACCCGCGCCGGGGTGTGGTTTGGCCACCTCGGCGCCCTCCTTCGTCTCTCCTTCGGACTCCGTGACGTGTTGGAAAAATAGGGACGTGGCCTTTTGTTTCGTGCAATTCCGAGAATATTCGCAGAAGTACTTTTCTGAAACCAAAAACAGCAGAAAACAGGGAACTGGCACTGTGGCATCTTGTTAATAGGTTAGTCCCAGAAAATGCATAAAAGTGATATGAAGTGTATATAAAACATGTAGCAATGGTATAATATAAGCATGGAACATCAGAAATTATGGATACGTTGGAGACGTATCAAGCATCCCCAAGCTTAGTTCTACTCGTCCTCGAGTAGGTAAAACGATAACAACAAATAATTTCTGAGGAGACATGCTTTCACACAATCTTGATCATAATATTGTAAGACATGTAAGCTGTGATCAAATCATTCAAGGCAAATGTATATAGTTGATATCAAAAGACAAAGCAAGAGTCAAACAAGCTAAAAGTTTTCATGAACTATTGCTTCAAAGACATGAAACCGTACAAGGTTCATTAAAGATGATTTAAGTATCCAGCATAGGAGTTCTATCCTTCAATCCAAGCATCAAGCAAATTTTCATAACATAGAAGGATTCAGCCAAGTAAACATAAACATGAACGTCATGAATCAACTGTTTCGAAGTCTACTCAACCGGTGAGCGCAAGCATTTGGTATTGGCACCATGATGTTATGGCAAAGAGAACATTAATGGGGGTTTGGAAGGCCAATGGAAGAAAGTCTCACAAAGCTATAAGTGATCATTAGACAAGAGGAAGTCTTATAATCGAAGCTATGTAAGGAGTAGTGATTGCCATGCAACGGATGCACATAGAGCTATATGTGTATGAAAGCTCTCAATGGAACTAGTGGGGGTGCATCCAACTTGGTTGCTCATGAAGACCTAGAGCACTTTTGAGGAAGCTCATCATTGGAATATACAACCCAAGTTCTATAGTGTAAATTCCCCACATAGTTATACAAGTAGAACATGAAAACTCTCTCACATGGAGTATAGGTGCTAAACATGAGCACAAATGATGACTATGAATACTGCAGGTGCTAAACATGAGCACAAGTTGGATAAAGGATAGTAATGTTGCCCCCTTTTTCTTTATTCTTTTTTTTTCTTTTTTTTTTTTTTTTTTTTCTTTTTCTGTTTCACTTTTCGATGGCCTCCATGGCTCTTTTCAGCAGGGGCAACACTCTAATATGATTACAACTTTTTGGTACAAATAACTCATAATGAACAAAACATGATGTATAAAACTGTATGCCTCTGCCAGTGTAGCAGGATATGCAATGATCTAGCGTAACATGGGTAAACCACACATCAGCTGTATAGAATCATGCAAAGCAATATGTAGTGATGAATGACAACAAGTCATGTAATGTAAGATGGATGTTGCATGGCAATATATCTCGGAACAGCTATGGAAATGCTGTGGTAGGTAGGTATGGTGGCTGTTTTGAGGAAGATGTATGGGCTTATGTGTAGGAGAACAAGAGGAAGTCCTCCCACGGGGTTGGATGTACTGGCGAAGTATGCACAACTCTCAATGTGAGCAGAAGGCAATGCACAGCACCGAAGAGGCTAGCAAAATATGGATGGTGGAAGTGCCAAAAACCGTAGCTTAACATTAGTCAAAAAGAACTCACAAGTTTATTGCAAACAACTAGCAGGTTCAACATTAAGAGCATGATTAAAATTCACTCCAAGAAGGGCCGTTCACGGCGGTACAAGTACCCCGTTAGATCCCTCGACCTTCAGCACAACTTAGTTATTACAATGAACTTTCAGACATGGAAAGCTATCAAGTCCAACTACACCTTCAACAATTTTAGAGTTTGTAGTACGGTACAAGCTTAAAGACAACAATCCACTAATGATTTTAACTTAATTAACCAGCAAGCTTTACCATCTAAATATCTCAAAACATTTGCAAAGAATCAAGTTATCAAAGTTTCAATGATCTACAAGATTATGCAAGTTTTCATACCACTACCACATGCAGCATTTTCTTTCTTCCAAGCAAACACCAACAACTTACTTAAACATAAACTCTCCAAATGATAATATAATGCAGCAAGAGAGTATTTATAAACACGTGCTAACAGCTCGAAGAGATGCATGAAAAACAGGAGCTAAAAGCACTGCAGTAGCTAGTTAAGAATACTCAACAAATATAAGTGAAGAACATGAGTATTCACATGAAAAAGCGGAGCGTGTCTCTCTCCCACACAAGGATTGCTAGGATCCGAATTTATTCAAACAAAACAAAAATAAAAGCACACAGACGCTCCAAGTAAAGCGCATAAGATGTGAAAGAATTAAAATATAGTTTCACTAGAGATGACCTGATAAGTTGTTGATGAAGAAGGGGATGCCTTGGGCCCCCAAGCTTAGACGCTTGAGTCTCTCTGAATATGGTTGGGATGAACCACGGGGGCATCCCCAAGCTTAGCTTTTCACTCTTCTTGATCACATAATATCACCCTTCTCGCTTGATCCTTGAAAACTTCCTTCACACCAAACTCAAGACAGTTCTCATTAGAGGGTTAGTGCATAATCAAAAATTCTCATATTCTGTAATGAACAATCATTAAAAGCTTCTGGACATTAGCTACAGCCACCAATGCTTTGTGGAGCAAAGAAATCCACAAACATCGTAAAAGAGCGAATGCAAAACAAAAGGCAGAATCTGTCAAAAACAGAACAGTCTGTGAAGACGAATTTTTCGAGGCACTTAAGTTGCTCAGATGGATCTGGCCCAAAATAATGAAAGTTGCGTACATATCTCAGGAAGATGCGTGATTTTTCGTAGAATTTTTCGAATTTTCTACAGGGAGAAAAGCTCAAATTCGTGACAGCTAAAAATCTGTTACTGCGCAGAAATCCAAATCTTGCATCAACTTTCAATATAGAACTTTACTTGGCACAACAATGCGATAAAATAAAGATACAAAGGAGTTGCTACAGAAGTGACAAAACTCCTTGACTCAAAGAAAATAAAAATAACAGCAAATAAAAACGATGGGTTGTCTCCCATAAGCGCTTTTCTTTAAAGCCTTTTAGCTAGGCATAGTGATTTTTATGATGCCCACATAAAGATGAGAGTTGAAACATAAAAGAGAGCATCAAGAAGCATATATAAAACATGTTTAAATCTAACACTCTTTCTATGCATAGGAGTCTTGTAAGAAAACAAGTCAATGAAGAACAAAGTGACTAGCATAGAAATGCAAAACAAGTGTAACTTCAAAAATTTCAACATAAAGAGAGAAGACTTAATATTATTGTGATATATGAATCGTGTCTCCCTCTCTCATAAGGACCAGTAGGTCTTAAAGTACCCAGCAAATAAAAGCAAATCAAGAGAAAGCTCAAAACTTCATCATAAAGAGAAGAAATTTAGTAACATGAAGATTTCTATAACCATACTTTCCTCTCTCAAAATAATTTTCAGCGGCATCATGAATAAACTCAACAATATAGCTATCACATAAAGCATTCTTATCATGATCCACATGCATAAAAGTATCATTACTCTCCACATAAGCATGAACATTATCATTAGTAATAGTGAGAGTAAAAGTATCACATCCATCATTGTAATCATCATAAATAGGAGGCATAGAATAATCAAAATGATTTTTATCCTCAATAGTAGATGGACTGAGAATATCATATTCATCATTGTAAACATCATATATAGGAGGCATATCATAATCAACATAAACTATATCCTCAATAGTAGGTGGACTGAAAATATCACAATGATTATAATCATCATATATTGGAGGCAAAGTATTATCAAAGCAAATTTCCTCCTTAAAGCTTGGGGGACTAAAAATATCATATTCATCACAACTAGCTTCCCCAAGCTTAGACTTTTCCATAGCATTGGCAATAATGGTGTTCAAAGAATTTATAGTAATACCATTGCTACCATCATGCAAACAAGCCTCCATAGGTTTTTTAATTTTCTCTTCAAAAGCATCATGTCCTAATTCAATATAAAGTTCATAAAGATCTCTAATTTTTTTGTTGTTTTCCATTAAGCCTAACTAGTGAAAATAAAAACAAGAAACAAAAAGAATAATTGCAGAATCTAAAGGAAATAACTTCGAGCACTCACACACTAGCAACAATACTAGAAAATAGCTTTGTAGCCAGAGGATGTGAATACCTTTTACCTTACCTCCCCGGCAACGGCGCCAGAAAATAGCTTGATGTCTACGTGTGCTTCTATTCTTGTAGACAGTGTTGGGCCTCCAAGAGCAGAGGTTTGTAGAACAGCAGCAAGTTTCCCTTAAGTGAATCACCCAAGGTTTATCGAACTCAGGGAGGTAGAGGTCAAAGATATCCTCTCAAGCAACCCTGCAATTAAGATACAAGAAGTCTCTTGTGTCCCCAACACACCCAATACACTTGTCAGATGTATAGGTGCACTAGTTCGGCGAAGAGATAGTGAAATACAAGTGATATGGATGATTATAAGTAGTAACTGCAATCTGAAATAAAGATGGCAGCAAGCAAACATGTAGCAGAACTTGTTGTAAACGGTGTTTCAATGCTTAGAAACAAGGCCTAGGGATCATACTTTCACTAGTGGACACTCTCAACAATGATCTCATAACTGAATAAGTAAAAGCTACTCTTAAACACTCTCTTGTTGGATAACAAACACCATTCATTGTGTAGGGCTACAAAAGCACACCTCAAGCCGGAGTAAACAAGCGCCACAACGTCATAAAGGAGTCACACACGGTGCACACACTGTCACCTTTACACCGTGGAGAGTACCGGAGTTCATATTAAAGTAACCTATAGAGTGCATAATAGATAAAGAGTAACATCTACATATTCAACTAGATTAGCACAACTGAACACAAGTAAATACTACTCGGGATTATTCTCCTTCTTGATGAAGCAAGAGTACTACGTGTAGGGCTGCAAAAGCACACCTCAAAGTCTGAGTAAACAAACACCACAATTCCCAAGAATAAGCCATGATAAATGTCTAAATTATTCATAGAGTCACACAAGTACCCACACTGTCACCTTGATACCGTGTTGTCACAATGACTCCAGAAACTAGACAAAATCACTTGAGTAGCATAAACATTATTAATGTATTCAGCGATACTAGCAATACACATGATCACATAAAGATCACACCATGGGAGAGAGAGATGAACCACATAGCTACCGGTAGAGCCCTCAGCCTCGGGGGAGAACTACTCCCTCCTCATCATGGGAGTCAGCAGCGGCGATGAAGATGGCGGTGGAGTCGATGGAGATGACTCCGGGGGCAATTCCCCGTCCCGGCAGCGTGCCGGAACAGAGACTTCTGTCCCCCGAAACTTGTCGTCGATGGCGGCGGCGCTGCGGAACTCTTCTGGAAATATGACTTGGTGTTTTAGGGTTTTCGCGTCTGAGGGAATAAATAGGCGAAGGGGCAACGTCGGTGGAGGCTCGAGGGGCCCACACCACCTGGTGGCGCGGCAGGGGGCCCACCCGCGCCGGGTGTGGTTTGGCCACCTCGGCGCCCTCCTTCGTCTCTCCTTCGGACTCCGTGACGTGTTGGAAAAATAGGGACGTGGCCTTTTGTTTCGTGCAATTCCGAGAATATTTCCAGAAGTAACTTTCTGAAACCAAAAACAGCAGAAAACAGGGAACTGGCACTGTGGCATCTTGTTAATAGGTTAGTCCCAGAAAATGCATAAAAGTGATATGAAGTGTATATAAAACATGTAGCAATTGGTATAATATAAGCATGGAACATCAGAAATTATGGATACGTTGGAGACGTATCAGTGTTCGTTGCAGCAGCAGCGAACTATGGCAACACTGACGATTGCTGTTTGCAGCACCGTCGGCGAGTACTTGTGGCAACATCGCCCCCTCACAGCACTGCCTGCTCCCCAAACATGCGGGAGCGGCGACCTTCCCGTCATGTGTAGCCACACAGAGGGTCAAGGAGATGCTACTGGTATGCTGCAAGACTCTTCGTCGGTGAGAACTCGATTTCCATTCGCTCTTAAAGTCGCCACAAAGAGAAGAAGGAGAGAGAGGATTCACTGTGGTGGCACGTGAAAATATGCTAAGTCGGTGGCGGTTGATATAGGGCGATTTAGGGCGATGCATCATCGAAATAAACTCAGATGGTGGCGGCGGAACGGCGCAACCTTTGCGTGAAGGCCACACAATGGAGAAAATACTAGTGTAGAGAATAAGAGTAGTGAAGATAGGTGGTGGGATGCGCTGGTTGCTCACTTCGCTCGGCCATGGGGATAGGACTTTTGTCAACCGCTGATGCATCGACTAGCGAACGCGGTTTGGCTGGTGCCTGCATTCCTAAGGGCATCAGTAATGTATAAGGCGTACTTTTTCCATAAGGTGGACCTCATATTGCTTGTGGTTAGAGCTACAATGTATAAGGTGTGCTTTTTTCATAAGGTGGGACATATATGCAAGAGATAGGAGAGATGATCAATCATTTTATATTCCTTATGGCAAACTATTAAGGTTGAGGTGCACCTTAAGCTTAAGGAGTTTAAGGATATGCTTATTTTCTCCACAATATATAAGGATCACATTAGTTGATGCCAATACGACTTAAGGAGAGCTTTTCTACACACTGCGGATGCCCTAAGTCGGGTGTACTGTTCTTTTCATAGGACAATCTGATCATTTGCTCTTTTTTACTTGGGGCAGACGATTATCCGTTTTCATTTGAATTTCCTTTTTGCCACGGTATTTGATGATTTTCCTCTGACAGGTAGGGCCCACACATAATGACCAAAATACCCATCGAATGTGTTTCACTTTCACCTGGATCGATCGAGTCGAGCTCTCGGCTCTCCACGTAGTTCCTTCGAATAGAACTGTCCGGCTCGCCGCTCGCATCAATCAGAGGAATTTTGCGGTGGCGGCAACCCTCGCGGCGGCCGGCGGTTGGCGGCGGGATTCGGGGGAACGCCTCGACATTCCTCACGAGGTTCGGTACGACCTTCTCCCTCAGGACCGAGGCAACCTTCACGGCTAAGAGCTAGGGTTAGGATCTAGGGTTAGGATTTAGCAGCCCCAGCCGTCGACGACGAGCTGCCTGGTCGGCACTCCCTGCTCGTTTCGTTTCTTCACTCGTCCCTGCTCCTCCTAACTTTCCGCCATTTTCGATTTGGATGCATATGACAGATTCTGATTGAATTTCAGCGGCTAATTGTTCGTGAGGGCTGAACTCTGAAGTAGATGCGGCGACGGCATCGGTCTCGGGGATCCTCTCGCTGCAGTACCACGAAGGTGAAGACATTTATATGCCCATTGTAATGTACAAGCTTTAATTATGAAAACTAACCCAAAATTTCCATGTAATCTAAAGAGAACAGGCCCACTGCTAGCTAGATTGAACAGTTCACGTTATCCCTTTAGGCATTTACATGAGTCTGAATAGCAATCTGTTATTCGTTTTAGTGGAATGGTTAGTTCTTACTGCATTCTTCTTGCAGTCCACTGACGATTTCCAGTATGATCAGTGTTTCAGTTTTTCTTACTGATCTTTCCATGCCATGGAATGGTTTATTTCTTTATGTGGCACTTTCATACGGACAAACCTTACAATCTGTAGTTGCACACCAAAAGGAAGTAAGCATAGCATTCTTGAATTGGAGATGTTAAACTGATTTTTTTCTGTGTTAAGACCGGCACATAGATGCAGCCCTGCAGTTTGTTCTATACTCATATTTAGGAAGCAGGATATTTTCTTTATGTACCCAGCAGTGGTTTGTGCATCATGTTTTCTAAATTTGCAATGATATTCATACTCCTGACATATGGCTTATTTCAATAGTTATCTCGATCAGATTTGAGACATTATTAGTTTACCTACCAAGTGGACTGAAGCTTGCTTGTGTGACTTTTGTATGTTTGTCGTCTTTGAGTTAGGATATCCTAAACCTTAGTAAATATGTGGCACTGTATTGCCAATCATCACTACAGATTACGTCCAGTTTGGTTCTGTGAAAATATGTGCCCAACAATGATCCATTCTTGATGTTTGTATGTACTGAATTTTCCGGAGAATTTTTTTCCTAGAAAACTGAAAGAGTGATGCAAAATAGTAAAGAGATTCACTTTGAATGATGCAAGATAGTAAAAGAGGTTTACTTTGAATAATGCATATACTATTTTAGATGCAATAGTTGTGAGCTAAAACTGAGGGGCTTTAGGCACGGGATTGGTGCAGTGTGGCAAGGAAGTTTGTGAGCACGACATTGCAGTGGTCAGCGGCATTTGCCTTGCTGCGTACAGATCAACAGCCTCCAGTGCCTATGAGCTGGTTCCCTCCAGCCTCCAGTGCCTATTAGCTGGTTCCCTCCAGCCCCAGCCCCCAGGTAATTTTTGTACCGCTCAACATGACTATGTGTTATCATGTATTTAAAGTATATCATATTATCAGCACGCTGAAAATTTAATGGTCTATATTCACTTCTTTTGTTCATGTTCAGTTCAAAGCCACTGACTGTCAAACACATGATGAATAATGTTATTTACAGTCAGCTAACAACATAGATGAGTGATATGCTACAAATAATTACTGAAGCATGGTGTTGATGTTTCTCCACAGAGCTGACTATAAAGATAAAACACTGAGAAGAGTAGGTGTTGAGGAAAAGAGGAGGGCACGTGGATTATCTAGCTTACTGAAGCAAGGTAGTGATGTTTTCCGCAAGAGCCCTAATATGTTTCTTCACTTCCTGGTGTTTTACTTATGGTATCTAAATGTCTATGTAACAGAGGGAACACTTTTGATTCCTTACTCGGCATTTCCTCGTTCTAAAGTGATTGAAATGGTTGTTTTGATCTCTTTATTCCATTCTGTGGGGCATTACCTAAATCCCTAATACGGTTGTTTTCACTCACACGCTTCCATGTTTATCTATTTTAGTGATTAGTGTATGTGGTTAGATTCTTCCACAATTTGTTAGTCATTGTAATATTGCATGTCTTTGTCCAAAATGGTCACTTGGGGAAATCAGTATGTTTGTTAATCTTGAATAATTTGTGTCCACTCTCCTACTTAATTATATCTATTTCCTCTCGACACTGCTTCGGTTGGTCCATTTGTTCCACTGAACGGGGAGGTCTGTTCAGACAGAGGTAATAAGTACCATGTTTACAGAATTTGGTTTGTCCCCAGCCTTTGATGAGTCTTCATGCTGCTTTTCATATATATAATAAAGTTCCCAAAACTTCTACTCTGTCCGGCGTCCACATGAATAAACTATTGTCGACACTTAGTATATACATGCCTGTGATTTTTTGGGGTAATTCTGTTTAGCATCAGGAGCTTCATCTGGTGCACAATCTATTGTTGCTATGAGCACATGCTATATTTGTGCCTAGACGGATTTGATTGGTAATGAAGGTTATGCATATAGGAATTTCTGCACAAATGTTCTCCGGCTGAACTGTGTGCTTCCATGTGCTTAAGATTAACTAAACTATGCAATATATACAGAGTTGCATCACTAAACTATGATTTTGTAGGAGTTTAGAGTACTCTGAACAACTGCTGCACAAGGCGTCAGTGCTTGGCCCGCCCCCTCTACCTATTGAGTGCCTGCACAAGAGGAGTCTGCGTCGATGGTCCTAATTGTGCAGGTCATATTTCTCTCCTTCCTTCCTCCCAGTCATGTCTACTCTCTCCCCCTCGATTATCCGCTCCCCCTTTTCCTCCCTCCAGATTTCATGTTATCTTTAATGTGTGGAAGTCTGGATCATGGGCGTAAGCGGAGGACATGTGAAGTCTGAGTATATTGGAAGGAAAGAACATTCATGATTTACATTCTGTAAGTTTTTTTTTGCTATTAGATTTTATTATCACATGAACACAGATATGCGGGACACGGACACGGACATGCGCAAACCCATAATTGCATATAAATTTATTAGACATAAAGCATACATGTATTTGAGGCGTAATTCTCTTGACCATAGAAACATATAGGTTTTACTGCTACATCAAAGTTGTCTACTTCCATTTTCCTTAAGAACATAGCTAGGGGACTGCAAATCAATAGAATATTTTTGTTTCCTCTTTCATGTTGGAGTGGCCGTGCCTTGCCGATTAAACTACATTTTTCCTGAAAAAAGTGTCAGGTTTGTTCATTCTGGTACATTGCTCTCTTGGGTGCTTAATGTATTTATTTTTTGGTTGTAATTTATTTACCATTTTTAGTAGCCAGTTGACATCTTAAACATGGTTTGAAGATCTTGTATGCTGTTGTTCTAGAGATTTCTTCTCACCATTAATTTTCTGAATATCTCTACTGTAGATGTTGTTTGATCTCCTTCTGACATTCCCAAGAATATAAGTTCTAACATTCAGTAAATTCCATTGTGTAGATTATTTCGAGGGGCTCTTTTTTAGAGGCTTTGAGATGCTACTTGAATTACCACCTTAGTTTTGTACAGATATTTTATTTTGCACGGGGACACAATTATATGAAGTACATTATAATGGTTCAGTGAACAATGTACCTTAACCTCTGCCATATTTTCTAGGATTCTCCGACTTAGGTCTGAACATTAAGTGCTGAATTTGTTTACCTACACCGTAGTTCTATTTAAATTATCTCAATGAGTGATATACTCTCATTTGAATTATCGCATGCTTTGGATGTATCTTCAGGATCAGCAAGCACCTGGTTTGTGTGGCGTAGCAGCTCAGTGACCAAGCGAGGGCTACTTTATCTACTACCCTTGCATTGGCGACTTCCACTACAATGAGAACTCATGCTGCAGCCACCTTGGCCATCATGTCGCGTTAGTTATGATCATGTTCTTCCATTTAGTGTACCCATTAAGATTCTACTCTTCAGAGAACTGCCAGCAGCTTTTGAGCTGTGCTGTTTTTCTTATAACATTTAGTTGTGAGTTATGACCTAGTCTTAACAATTTATATATACAACTGAAGAAATATTGAGAATATGTGGGACATAGTTATGAAAGCATTGCTAGATTGTGGATAAGTAACAAGAAAAACTGTACTGTTAATATCATTACTTCTGCTGTTTTGTGGAATATGTGGAAAATTCGAGATGAAATACTATTTGGAAGACTTATCTGGTAAAGTATGTAGATGATATGGGTGAGAGTGGAGAATATGCTCAGGAAATGGATGCCGCTGTGCATGATTCAAGCAAAGCCCCTGCTGGAAGAATGTATCGGGAAACTGGAAACAAAATCCAAGGAACTCCCACAGCTGGGGTGGCGATGAGGAAAAGGAAGACGACGACCATCATGGGACCTGGGACTCAAGAAGTGCGGGCAGAAAACTGCCTGAGGGTTCGAAAGAAATTACTGGCATTTGATGTGTGACACTTTTTATGTTGCCGGTTCAGAAAACTGTAAGTTTGCATGTATGGTTGAGTTCTGGTGCTAGCCGATTGAAGTAGGTAACTCAAAAAGAGACTTGTAATGAGGTTCTGGGCAACAAACTGATACAAAAAAAATCATTTTTCAATGAGGAATGGAACAGGGCTGTTGAGCCGTCTTTCATCTATTTTTTTTTTTTTTTTTTTGAAAAAATAGTGCAGAATGAAAAGCTGGAGCTGGCTGTGGGTAATTCGGATGCAATTTCGAATTAAGAATTGCCACTATATATAAGAAGCAAAAGAGAGATAATCCAGCAGTTGAGTTCCACTCCATAGTGCACGTATCTGTACGTTTCCCAAAACATGGAACGCTACCAACTAACAGTGGAATATAGCTAGTTCTGTTCTACCGGTTCCAATGAACAAAACATGTCAAAAAACAGTGTCACTGACTGAATACTATCACCTCCACCAAAACAACAGAAGCTTGCTGAAGAGCCATCGGGCGACGCTGGTGTTGTTCGGCTGCAGGTCCGCGCGGTCGAGTGGATCTACGTTGATGGTGAAGAAGCAGCTGAACGCCTCGTAGAGGATCCACTTGAGCGGCCCGTTGCTCATGGCGCTGTCCAAGACACGAATGTGAAGCTCGCCGTCATAGGTGAACCGATAGGCCACACAGACGACGGCGTGGTCCGGCTTCCCTGGGTTCCCTCGGTAGACGTACTCGTCGTCGTCGGAGGGATGGTAGTCAGGACCTGCGTGGAGCACACCGACGATCGGCCCGCATAAGCGCATGGTGACTGCAACCCTGCCGCGTGCTGCATCAACCGCGGGGATCGTGCGGAAGGACTTGAAGCGGAGAAGGCAGCTCTGCCAGCCCTCAACATCTTGGGTGCGCACCCAAATGTTTTCATCTCTCATTAGCTTTAGCACTTCGCTTGTCTTGGCGCCTATGACGAGCTCCCACACGCCCGCCGCCTGGCACGCATCGACCATGTACTGCACGTTGCTAAGCTGGTAGGGGAAGGTGCCCGCACCATATCTTCGCTCGAACTCGATACAGTGCCGGGCTCGGATACATGTCGCGATCGCACAGATGACGCAAACCCCTGTATGCATTACATTTTCAGTACATTGTTATGGATTGCACGCAGCACGCAAGCAAAAACCAAGACGATGATGGTTGTTTGAGAAGCAATCAAGCAAGCAAAAACTGACCTCCGCGACCGTACGCCGGCTGTCCAATGACGCTTTCCCAGCTCCAGCTTCCCGGCAAGTCGAATGGTGTGCCCATCCTGGTCTGTATCCAGAAGCGCAGCTCGTCAATCCAGTAGCTGTACCCTACTCGACGGAGGGTCTGAAGTGTGGACGGTGGCACACCGCCGGCGTCTCTCGGCTGCACGAGGAAGATATCGACAGCCGCACCCACGATCCCGTCTCGGCCTCCCTCGCCACCCATGTCCTGACGCAGAATGCAGGCGATGCCGTCCAGGGAGTCACCGGGAATCACAGGGTAATCTAGCCCCCAAATCTGCAGGATAAAATCATCAAGAAACGAATGAATACTAGTCGCTCTCGGCTCTCGCAATCCAAGCACCTAACTGAAGAAACAGCGCAATCCAAGCACCTAACTGAGGTTCCAAGAAACGGCGCAATCCAAGTACCTAGCAAGTGAAATTCCGAGAACAAACTCTCACAGGGGAGGGGAATCGAGAGGGGAATGCGGCTCGTTCAATCCAAATTTCAAGAAAGAAAGAACTCACGGGGGTGCGCCGAAGATGGGGTTGGCCTCCCAAGCGGGCCTCCGCCTCCGGCGGCTCGTCGTGGTGGCGGCCGTCCGCGGTGGCAGAGACGTAACGGCCATCGGCGTCGCTGACGAACAGGCCGTCGCCGTGGTGGACAACGCGCCCCGCCCTCCGTTCCGCGGCGGCGTCCTCGCTCGCACGGGCCCGGGCGTCGCGGCGGGTGCGCTTCGGCGGTGGCTGCGCCGTCCCGTCCTCCGGCGAATCGTAGTGGCTGCGCGCCTCCTCCGTGGTGTAGACGTAGCGGCCGTCGCCGGGATGGATGACGCGCTTCGCCCTCCGTTCTTCCGCGGTGGCGTGCTCGCACGGACGGTCTCGGGCGTCGCGGCGGAGGCGCTTCGGCGCTAGCTGCGAGGTCCCGTCCTCCGGAGGCTCGTCGTGGTCCGCGGTGCCGAAGAGGTAGCGGCCGTCGGCGTCGCTGGCGAACAGGCCGTCGCCGTGGTGGACGACGCGCCCCGCCCTCCGTTCCGCGGCGGCGTGCTCGCTCGCACGGGCCCGGGCGTCGCGGCGGGTGCGCTTCGGCGGCGGAGTCTGCGCGGTCCCACTCCCATCCTCCGTCGGCGGCATGGTGGAGGGCTTGATTGCTCTCTGCTTCGAGGCTACGCGATCAATTGAGAAATTGATTGTGCGGCAAGGGGCGAAGGCAAGGTGTTTGAAGAAGCTCTGCTCGAGTGTTTTTTCCTCTTGCTCTCTCTGTTGTGTAATTGGGTTGGAGCCCGGCCCGCCGATGGAAACCAGGCGTGAAAGTGTTTTCAGTTTGGGCCAAATCGTATCGACACTGCCGAGCGTCCACGATTCCACCATTCTCTTCCTTCAGAACCGTCTTTTTTATTATCAAAAAGAAAGAACCGTCTTTTTTTTAGATCTCCTCTAGATTCTAGAACTGTCAATGCATCACATTCGTTGCTCCCCCTTGGGGGCATCGCTTTTGGAGGCCCAGACCTACGTTGCATGGTGGAGGCTTGTGCCCTCGTGCAGGGTTGTCCTTCGGCGAGCGTGGAGGAAGCTGAGGCAGCGGCCCCGGACGGTGGATGTATGTCGAGGCTGCGGCCTCAGGAAGCATTATCGTGATGGCTTCTAGGAGGCAGGGTCGGGGCTCAGCATCGTAGGAGTGGCGATCGGGTGCTACAAGGATGGCATGTTCGTGGGCGGTCTTGCGATGGGGTGTGAAAGGCCAAGGTGTTCGCAATGAGGTTTATGTGACAGCGTTTGCAAGGATGATCGATGTCGGAGACGTGGCTTTGGTTAAGGTAGTTGGCTCTTCTTCGGGTTATCCGTGGGATTGCCTCGACTTGTTTGTTGCTATGAATTCGAAACTGCGCTGGCGGGACTTTGGTGGCACATGATGACAGGCACTGGCGGAGCCACGTTGTGACTTGTGTGGTAAATGACCACACAGGATTTTTGCAAATCCTTTGTATACAAGCAAAAAGTATTAAGAAAAAATTAAAATAGTAAACATATATGTATTTGACATCACAGACTTCGGATCCTGGCTCCGCCACTGATGACAGGTGACAGGTGAACCTTTCAGTGATATTTCCCGGCGCCACGCTTGCTTTGTTTTCCTATGTAGTTGTTCCACGAAGTCGATGCTGCGTTGTTCCGACGCAAGTGGCGGAGCTACTGGCAGCTCTTCCGACCGTTAGTTTCTTCATCCATGTTAGAGTTTCCCATGTCAGCTCCTTCATAGCAGTTATAGCGTCTTCTCTCCGGTAAGCGTGGGAGGCCGTTTAGTCTTTTCAGAGTGGTGATTTGAGCTTGATTCTAGTTGTTCTTGGGTTTGAGTGGGCTTGGCCCTGTAGTAATGGTGTCTTTTGTACAATTTTCGACCGGTTGTCCATAAAAGAATTAGGCACCTTCTTCTTAATTAATGGATAAGTCAAAACTTTGCCTTCGTTTGAAAAAGTTCAACATTGGGTATAGAAAATTTTCTAACTTTTCAGGATAGCACAGTTGCACGTTTTTTCTTAAAATGTCAACAATCTTGTCATAAAAGGGCACCCATGATTCCATATGTACTTTTTGTTAAGATATTTATAGGTTGCACTTCTCGTTAAAAAATGTGTAATCAATAAGCGGTTTTCGATATGATTTGCCCTTTTCATAAAAGTAGAAACCAGATTTTCATATATGTTTCTCTTTTTCTCAAAACAAAATGTGCAGCTTCGATTTCTTTCCATAAGAGTTTCCATTTTTCAAAAAATATGCAACTCCAACTGCTTTTTGAACATGATTTGCACTTTTGAAACGTGCAAATTCATATTATTTCAAAACGATTTGCACTTTTCTCAATAGACATGCAACAAACAACTGGAGTTTGATTCTAGTTACACTTTTGATTCCAGGGCCACCGTGTAACACCCCGGCCCACCCCGGACCGGGCCTGTCACCCCTGGCATCTCTCTAGAATCTCTAGACTGGCCCACAAATTAACATTGGTATTTTTTGCGCACTTTGTCCTCACTCGTGCGCACTCGGGAAAAACTTTCCAGTCGGTCACTCATCCACAAATCGCTCCGGGCCATGCATCCACATGTCCACGCACTTGACCCGCACACGCTCGAGTTACTGCAAGGGCTGCATCTGATACCAAATGTAACACACCGGCCCACCCACAAACCGGACCCTGTCACCCCTGGCAGCTCTCTAAAATCTCTAGACTGGCCGTCATTGATGGACCTATGTTCTTAGTTATAAGGTAGAAAAACTGCACAAGGGTCTTACTTTGTTATATTGGACAAAGGGTGATAGGGTCCTTATCCTATCGATTTTGTAGTTGTGAGGGATCTTTGCTGCTCTATGTAGGAATGTCTTAAGAGCCGCTGTAGCACGTTCCATCCAGCAATCAATACGTGGATCGTAGTCGTGCTTACTCAAGAATCTTGTTAGCTGCAGAGATTTTAGTAAATTGTAAAGGAATTGAAAGTGAAAGGCTATATATAGTAGAAACTGAAGGTGGAGTTCAGATAAAGTCCCCATTCAGTTCACGAACCGGACCTGTCACCCCTGGCAGCTCTCTAGGATCTCTAGACTGGCCCCGCAGATCAACACTGGTCTTTTCTGCGCACTTTGTGCTCACTCGTGCGCATCCGGGAACGACTTCCCAATCGGTCACCCATCCTCAAATCGCTCTGGGCCAAGCACGTTAAACTCAGAGTTCTTTTCAGATGAGTTTCCGAAAAGAAGTTGCAACTTGTTGATATAAATATTCTATCAATACTATTAAGGCCTGAGCCAGTATCTCACACATCGTGACTCGGTTTTGTTGTGCGTGTCATCCTCGCCGCTCGGCAGGTCGCTGAAATCAAGCATGTCGAAAACGACCGCAGTATCAGCGCACCGCCACAAGACAAAGCCGGTTCACCAAGTTTTCCTACTGCCATTGTGCGTGGGTAGAGGGAGGCCCACCACCGCCGGCACCACGATGACTTTGCCCCGTGACACTTGTCGGTGGCGGCAAGAGAGGAGAGGAGGAGGAGGGGCGGGGAGGAGGGGTAAATGTCCTGGCGGATTTTGAGTATTCGAAATATAATTAATTAATTCTGACATATTTTAGTTTAAAAAATCCTTCTAGGAAAATCCCCCTTTTCCCAACTTACCGACTCGAAGCCTCGGCCCCTTTTTGATCATCCTCTGCCTTTGCGGTCCCAAACGAATCAAATAGACCCCGGCCGTTACAGTTGGGCTCGTCTCCTCCTCCCCCGCCTCTCCGGCCAGCCCCCTCGCAAACTCGACCGTGCCTTGGTAGCCAAGCCAGCCCCCAATGGCGACGACGGACGACGAGACCGCGCAGCCCCCGCCCAAGCGCCCCCGCCACGACGTCGTCCACGCGGAGCCCAAGGCCGCGGCGCCGCCGCCGCGCGTGCGGCTCAACCCGGCGGACTGCAGCCTCGGTACGTTTGCCCGCCGAACCGCGGCGCTACCTCTCTTCGCAAACCCTAACTCGCCCTAGTCTCGTCTCTCCAGATTTCGAGGTCGGCGGCGGGGGCGGGCTCCTTGGCCACGCGCTGCACGGGGGCGTGTGTGCCTACTGCTGGTCGGGCGCGCGCGCGACGGTCGGCGTCAGGGGCGGCGGGCGGTACTGCTTCGGGTGCAGGGTGGTGGCGGAGCAGCCCGTGGAGATGGAGGACACGGAGGCCGACCAGCGGCACCTCTGCCGCGTCGGGGTCTCCAGGGGGACGACTCCGTGGGCCGCCTCGGGGAGTCCGGCCACAGCTTCGGGTTCGGCGGCACCGGGAAGCTCTCCCACCGCGGCATGTTCTTCGATTACGGCGCCAAGTTCGGGGTCGGGGATACCATCGCCTGCGCTGTTGATCTTGATTCTAAGCCCGGTGTCTCAATTGGGTTCTCCAAGAACGGCAAGTGGCTTGGCGTTGCACACTGTTTCGATGCAGGAATTGGTCCGGTTGATGCTCCTGTGAGGCCAATGCAGTGGGAGTCGGCCATCTTTCCACATGTGCTGCTGAAGAATGTTGTTGTCGAGATGCAGTTCAGCAGGGAGGATGGGCTGGAGCCGGTTGAGGGTTATGAGCCATGGTCTTCAGCTTCTGATGATGGGAATGCAGTTCTTGGACCTGTCTTTGCAGAGCAACAAGACCTTGAGCTTCTGATGATGGTTGGTCTCCCTGCTTCCGGGAAATCTACATGGGCAGAGAAGTGGGTCAAGGAACACCCGGAGAAGCGCTTCGTCCTTCTTGGCACTAACCTTGCTCTCCAGCAAATGCAGGTTTTGCCGCAATCGCACTCATATTTGTTTCAATTGCTTTGCTCTGTTTTTTACACAAGTCTCGGTGGAGCTGGACATGTAGTAAACCTGGAATCTTAAGCATTACACGCCTTGGTAAGAGTTAAAGCTCTCTTGACATGCATGTGCCTCAATGTGTGAAACATAGAACTGAATGGGGACTTTATCTGAAATCCACCTTCAGTTTCTACTATAGCCTTTCACTTTGAATTCATTTACAATTTACAAAACTCTCTGCAGCTAACAAGATTCTTGAGTAAGCATGACTACGATCCACGTATTGATTGCTGGATGGAACGTGCTACAGCGGTTCTTAAGACATTCCTACATAGAGCATCAAAAATCCCTCACAACTACATCATCGACAAGTTGCATCTCAACAAAATTGAGAGGATAAGGACCCTATCACCCTTTGTCCAATATAACAAAGTAAGACCCTTGTGCAGTTTTTCCACCTTATAACTAAGAACATAGGTCCATCATTGACGGTTAAAAGTAATTCGTATTCTTGTTTTTGTATCAGAAAGCTGTGGTGGTGTTCCCTTCGTTAAAAAACCTCAAAGAGCGATCAAATAAGCGTTTTCGCGAAACATGGATGCAAGTGCCTGATGAGACTGTTTATCAATTAGCAGGTAGATTCATCATTGTTTTTGTGGTTGTGTGTTCTTTTGTACTCTGTTAGCATTCACTAAGTTATGAGTATTTTCATTTCAGCAACTTTTGTATTGCCGCTACAAAAGGATACAACTGGTTCACTAGAGGCCCTCAATGAGGTTACCATTAATTTAACCTTCTCTTGACAGAATCATGTTTGTATCATTACATTTTAGCCTATTGTTTCCTTTCACGTGCAGGTATTGTTTGTTGAGCTGTCCCGTGATACTGCCCAAAGAGTCTTGGACTATTTGAGACCAAGTGATAAACATGGAACCACGGTAAATTTTACTTACCTGAGGTGGCAATACTTAGGCTTGTCATATACATCACTGTCATCTTCTTTGCTCATCACCATGCTTTGGGTGGAAGCCATGTCTGTTTTCCTACCCCTTTTTGCAGTCGTAGTGCCTTTAACCCTACCTCTACCTTTAGGAGCCGGCCTTCTCGGTCCAGTTTGTTGGAAACTATCCCTCCGGTTCCTTTCAGCACACAAAGAATAAAAGCAGTTCATCAAGTCAGATTATTATTATGTCAATTTTTTCATGGATGTATTAAAATGGCATAAGTACAATAGAGGAAATGGACATACTGAATTTTCAACTACTTCATTTGCTTCGTCCTCTGCTTCATCACTTGATGAGTCCACCTCCTCACTGCGAATAGCAGTGCTTGACCTCAAAATGTTGGGTGGTCAGATCAACATTGAAGTGTCACCGCAGAATGAATGGCAAGACGGCCAATGGATAATTTGAACACTACAACATATGCAAATGCTATACAACTGACTAGATTTCTATTTGTCCATGAGCTTCGAGCGCATCATATAAATCCATAAATTATAGAAAGTTAAATGCTCAAAATACAATAAAAATGCAAGGAATTTTAACAACCTTCATTGGCTGAAACTAAGAGTGGACTGCTTCAGTGAGCCTTTTCCTCCCCTGCCTCTTTTTGAAGCGCCACCTTTAGCAGCACCAGTAGCATCTTTAGAGGGCCTAGTAAATCCACCTGCTAAGGGTTTACCTCTAGTATCCTGGTTTAAGTACCATTAGAGCAGTAAAAAATGTAAGAGAATGAAAAAATAGCAATAGAAGTGCTCAGGGGCCTAGATATTTGTAACCACCAAATTTTGAGAACTTGATGTGAACGGGGTGTCTCCCTTAGAGCGGAGGGATATTTCCTTTCCACGTTCCTAGATTGTAAAATGGTCATTCATCAGCCTTATTGCGAAAACCTCGTTGCAAAACTATAGTAGAATGCTCTGTACCTGCATGCACTCGCCAACTTTGACTATTATATCTTCTTCCCCAATTTTAAACTTCTGTCCTTCAGAAGTAAGTTGCTTCTGCAATTTTGAACCAGGCACTAGGATCTTAGACATATGGTCTCTTTATTTGATCTGGCAATTCTATGCTTACATGTCACTTCCACGTCGATTGCTCGGTTTCTGGTCGGCAGATTACAAGAGGGAGCAGTGGATATCGATTCCAGCCAAGCTTACATGTCCCAGACCAACATCCAATCCAGTCAAGACGAGACCAACCTATTCCTACCAAGGTGCTCCTTTGTAGAACTAGTATCTTGTTGTTCATCTACTTTTTGATGAATTTCTGAAATTTGTGAATATCATTCAGGATATCATCCAGGAAGAGCCGGTGGACGAGGATTTTATAATGTTCAGAAAATTAGACCTCTATGAGGAGTTTGAGTCCATGGATATCGAATATGGGAAAATTACAGAGCTTTCAAACAGCGGCCAATCCACACAAGAAGAAACTGACGCATTGTGGGATGACTTCAGAGGTCGAATAAAGAAATGTAGGGGGATTCAAAGGGAAATCAAGTCCGCCAAAGGTAGTCCTCCCCCGATTCCTGATTGGTTCCTGACCTCATATGACTCCATGGAGGATTATTGGCGTGCCCGCTCTGATTGGTTCAGTGCCATATATTGATTCCACAGATTGTAGCGTCCGCTCATTGTTGTATATGCATATTTCTCCTCTGATGTCAAATGCTGCAGAATATTTTTGTTTGTAGTTTGCTGCTTTATGTGAGCGTGCACATCTCTTCCCAACTTCCTTGCCCCCTGTTTCTACAGGTGTGTCTGGTGCAACTTTACTCCCTGTAGTTTTACCATCCCTCCATATTGACATATTTCTCGGACTTGAGAAGCTGGTTGTTCAAAAGTAAAATACTATAGCGCAATTACTGCACATTTTTTGTTGGGTGGCCCACTCTTTGATTTTGTTGATCAAGACGTTGTTCAGTTCCTTGTTGTGTTTTACTAGGGTTGGGAGGAGGGAATGTTGTCAGTATGGAGGTTCGGATCCATTTGGCAGTCTTCTTGCTTGATAGCATAAATCTGGACTAGTATCACTAGGGTTGATCATCTTGAACAGGAAAGATGGGGTTAATGAACTGCTTAAAAGATGAGCCAAACTTTCTGTTGAAAAAGGGCAAAATAATATCCCTGTCTTAGAAAACTGTCTGCATGAACAGTCTCCTCACGGTGTAAAAGGGAAACTGATTTTGTTTGTCATCAAAAGTTTTGGTTGAAGCCAGGAGCAGGGCAAAGAGAATAAGCTTTTGTTGGAATAATCTAGTCTAGCTGTTTAGTTTTTGAATGCAGTTAGTTCAGGCTTGGTGGTTTTTCAGTTAACGATTTCCATCTGGGATAGCACGTCCTTGTTTATTTCTGAATAAATAACAGAGTTTTGGATGGCACCAAGTATCCTCTGTTCAGTTTCAAAGTTAACTGCCTTCACGTTGTCATGAATTTCTCTGTCGTCGTATTATAAGATGCTAAATTACGAAGAACCAAGTTTCAGTGTTGGCTTGCACGCGTTCACTGTCATGATACATTCCGTGTGAGATTTCTTTTTTCTTCATACAAACTGCCCAAATGGATAGCAATCTTTCCGGTTTCTCCCTCTTTTTTCTTGGCAAATTATGTCTCCTAATCCATCAGAGTTAACAATTCTGCAACGTAAGAACAGAACAGAACAGAACAGAACAGAGGGATATGACTCAGAATGAATTATTTGCTACACAAGCACATCACCACAGACCGATGTGTGCATAAAGCTCCAGATAATAATAACGAAGATGTGCACCAAGTGAATCCTGATAGCTCTCATGATCGAAACGGAGCCTCGTGGATCCTGCCATCGAGGAGCTCGATCTAGTCTTCGTCCGAGTCTGAATCTGCTAAGGCTTTCAGTGCCCTGGCCCGTGCTGCATCGTTCCACGCCTTGATCTGCGCCCTGCGAGCGAGGAAGTCCTCGTCCACCTCCACGTAGCCGCGCTTCTCGAACTGGCTGCGGACAAAGGCCTGGAACCTGGCGAACTTCTCTCCGGCGGCGTAGTGCGCGCGGGCGGCGGTGTAGAGACGCACCGTCGACGCGTCCGCCTCCTCCTCCGGCGAGGGCAGCAAGGATGGGTTTCGACGCTTCAGAGACTCGACGTAGCGAGGGACGCGGTCGTCCACCACATGTGCAAGGACCCGCTCGACCTCCGCCTGCGGCAGCCGCGTCATCTTCTTCTCCGGAGCATGCTCCGCCGCCGCCGCCTCCACCGTCCTCTTGGCGGCGCGCTCCTCGCCGGCCACCGCCTCCGACGTCTTTCTTTTGCTCTTCAGCTCGCCGGCCATCGCCGACAGATGAATGGCCATGCATGGATTCAGCGACGGACCCTTCTGACCGGCGGCGACCTTCTCATCCGCCGCCCTGATTTTGATGGCGAGCGGACCCTTCTCGCCGGCCATCGGTGGATCTGATCGGCGTGAAATTTGGGGGATTTTCGTTCTTGGAGCTCGATTTGGAACTACTCTGTCTCTCGATTGGGGATGCAGAAGCTGGTGCGGTCGCCGGTCGGGACCTTATGAGTTGCTCTGGTCCGAGTGAGCCTCAGAGTCGGAGTACGAGAGCACGGGCGGGCCGGGCTCCAGCCCAATCAGGCAATGGTTTTTTTTACGGAAAAGTCTTGTAATCACCCGGGATCTCTCCTTCGCGTCCTCCCCCTCGCGCGCCGTCAGGTCGAGTCGGAGCGAGCGGCTCTCGCGCGTCCACGTCGCCCACGGATGCGTCCGCTTTCCTACACATTTATTTTGCTGCAACCCCTGTCCGCATTTCCTTGCTCACGCTCCTCGTGTGCGCTCTCGTCGAGGCCGTGCGTCGCGGACGGAGGCGCCGCCGCTGCGAACCACCCGCGTGCCGCCGTCGTCCTGCCGCAGCGGCGACCGCGACCCCTCCCCCCGCTTGCCTACCTTCTTCTTCCCCAACCTCCGCCGTACGTACGCGCCTGCGCCTCGACCTAACCGCCGCCGGATCGACCCGCGAGCCGCCATGAGGTATCTGCATCTTCCACAGCTTCGCCGCGCGTCTCCGTGAGTTCGTCTTCCTCCCCGCTCCCCCGCTTCCCGAATCCATGGCTGATTTATCAATTATGTGTCTGAATGTCGGCAGCATGTTTTTCTAGGGTTTGTATCTGTTCTGGAGCTTTATCCGACGACCGATTTGACGGTGTAATTAGGGTTTTCCATCGGTGTCCAAGCAATGAAGGTGTGTGCTCTCCCCAATTCACCCTAGAATTCACTTTTTCTGCACAATTTTCAGTTCATCCCATGCTGTCCATGCTTCATTAGGTGCGCAATTTGTTCTGAGAACAAATCCATGTGTATGTGTGTGTAGATTACGTTGGGGAAGATCATGAATTGCTGTTTATGTATTATTTGTTTGCTATTTTCATGAGGATTTTTGCTGTAATTGTTTGCTATATGTTGCTATCCCCCATGAGTAGTATGTTGTACGTTGCAAATGTTTGCTATACCCCATGAGTATTTTGCTGCAGCTGTTTGATGTATGTTGCTATAGATATTGGGTAGGTTTGATTAGCAACCATTCGTTTGCTGTTTATGTATATAGTTTGTGTTACATTAGTTTCTGATGTATGTTGCTATAGGGATTGGGTAGGTTGTTTTTAGCAAACCCACATGTATCCTTTTGCATCTGTGTCTGCAACAACTGATTTTTTGTTATCGTTGCTGCATTTTCAGAAGAAGAAGGCTGTTGATGAGGAAACCACGTGGGTTTCAAAGGATCGGTTTGCTGCGAAGCGTTTGCACAGCATTTCAGCAGGTCTTACGGGTAAAAAGAAGGACATAATCAAGCAGCATAGTGCATTCGCCTCGTTGCTTGATGTGTCCCCTTTCAATGTGCCGAATGAGCTGATCGATTTCATAGCTGTCAATACAAGCGCCAAGCTTCGTGAGTTCAACTATGGTGGCAAAAGAATAATGTTCACAAAAGACATGGTGAGCAAAGTGTTCAACCTGCGGTACGGGGACATGCCTGTTGAGCTTCTAACGAAGAGTTCCACCTCTAAAATGAAAGATTTCTACAAAGGTGACCTCGATCGCCTCCCCATATCAAATGTAGCAGACTTGCTGAAGGCGCAGGACGACAAGGATGAAGATGCTGTTATAAGGCACTGGGATCTTATTTGTTGCAACACTGTTTTGAACCCGGGCTCTAGCAATATGATGTGCTTGGACTGCCTGGGTAGCATGAACAATCCAAAGGAGGTGCATGAGTTCGAATGGGATGAGCACATTTTGGAGATGGCAATGAAGAATGTTGAAAAAATTCAAGCTATGAAGGCAAGGCCTCTGGTTCTTGAGAAGGGCTCAGTGAATTTTGATTTCTGGATATGTGGACCTTTGCCGGTTCTTGCTGTAAGTCGTCTAAGCCCTTATTTTTTCTGTTTGCTTCTAGGTAGCATACATTTACTTTTTTTGTAGCATACCTTCAGCTATATTGTAGCATACCTTGGCATATACTGTAGCATATTTTGTTCTGGATTTGTAGCTTGACTTATATTCTTTTTTGTAGCATAGCTTGAGTGTTTTTGTAGCATAGCTTAAATTTTATTGTAGCAAATTTTGACCTATTTTTTCGTTTTGTATAGATTGTCTATATGGACCATCTTGATATTCCAAGGAACACGCACTGCATTAACTACTCTGTCCCTAGAGCATGTTTTGTGACTAGCGCCGACTTCAGTTTCATAGCTGAAATCGACCTCGACAACTCGGACCCGAAAAACAAGTCTATCTTTGGGAGGCGTCTGGTAAGGCGTTGCCCACCTTCTGCTTTTGTGCAATTTTTTTTTGTTGTGACCATTCTCATGTGACAATGTATATTACCGTGCAGTTTCTGGAATTCTCTAAAACAATTTATGGATCAGTAGCAGAACCCAGCAATGTTCATGTAGAAGAAAGTGAAGTCAACCTGTCTGCTTCGTTGAATGACTGGCTTGTGTTCCCAAGCATGGAGGATTTAGAGGTATGGTTTTGTTTTGCTGCTTTAGTCATTTTGTTTTGCATCAGTAGCATATGTCTTTTTGCTACATAACAAATTATGATTTTTACATCATATGGTTTTGAAACAAATGGTACATTATTGTTATTTTTTGGCTGAGATAGTGATATTGGGTTGCTATCACCTTTACTAATATATGCTTGCATTTTCGAACTGACAGGTTCCACCTCAGTTCAAGCATTTGTATGAGAAGCATGCGGTCATTTTTGCTTCCAAGGTTGATGATACTGAAAGGACAAGGATGTCGCCTAGAGGGGGGTGAATAGGCGATTTAGAACTTTTCTGAATTAGGCTTGATAATTGCGGAATAAAACTAGGTGTTTAAATTAACAAGCCAACAACCTAAATAAACTAGGCTCACCTATGTGTACCAACAACTTATGCTAAGCAAGACAAGCAACAAGGTGATAGCAATAGAATACATCAAGCACGAAGGCTATCACAATGTAAAGTGCATAAGTAAAGAGCTCGGGTATAGAAATAACCGAGGCACGCGGAGACGAGTATGTATTCCCGATTTCCTCCTTTTTAGGGGAGTACGTCTCGTTGGAGAGGTGTGAACCAACACAATGGTTCAACAACCACAAAGGTTTCACCTTCTTCTCCGATGAACCGCACCACAAAGGTTTGGTTCACCTTCCACTATCGGAATCCTTCGAGGCGGAAATCCGGAGCCTTTCAACAACGATCCGAGGCACAACCCACAACGGGATTGGGGGCTCCCGAACAGCTACAAGTGATCACACAAGGGTCTCAACCACCACACGGGCGTCTAGGGTCCAATGACCCAAGAGTAACAGTTCACAAGCTTTCAACTTCCACGAATTCTCGTGGAGAGCACAACCGATACAACGAAGCAATGGTAAGAGCACAAGTGCTCAAATCCTTCACTCTCAAATCCCACCAAAAGCAACTAATGCTTATGGGGGGAGAAGAGAGGAAGAACAAGGAAGAACACCAAATCCCTCCAAAATCTAGATCCAAAGGCTTCCCATCACTTAGAGGAGAGATTGATTGGTGGAATGGTAGATCTAGATCTCCTCTCTCTTTTCCTCTAATTTGAGGCAAGAATCATGGAGAAATAGAGAGAAAGCAAGCTTGTGGAGGTCAACAATGGAGGTCAAAACTTGCTCAAAAGGTTGGGAAACCATTGGGAAAGAAGGTCCCTTAAATAGGTCACCCAAATATCCAACCGTTGGGTGCAGATTGACGCCGGGGCGGTACTACCGCTGTAAACGGCGGTACTACCGCCCCGGGGAACCCAGAAAGTCAAACAGACTAAAAACAGGCTTCAGACAGCGGTACTGCCTCCCCGGGCAGCGGTAGTAACCGCCAAAACGGCCTTCGGACTCACTTGAGCGGTACTGCGGGCGGTACTGGGGGCGGTACTACCGCCGGGAAAAAAACTGCACGCCACGCGGTACGAAAACATCAATAACTTTTGCATCCGGACTCCGTTTTCGATGATCTTGTGCTCGTTGGAAACGTAACAAAGAGCTTTACAAGATCATGTAGAGAAACATCATAGTCCAGCAATGGAGGATAAAACCAAATGGGGAAAGGTTAGACCTCTCGATAAAAGAACAACCGATAAAACCTCCAAACCAAAACCGCAATATGTTTCTCATCCGGACTCCGTTTTCTACGATCTTGGGCTTGTTAGAAGATAATCACAAGCACAAAAGATCATGCATATACACATCATAGTCCATCATGTGAGGAGGATAACACAAGAGGAGAGTTTGACCTCTCTACAAGAGACGAACCGGTAAAACCTCCAACAACAAAAACACCACAAGATATTCAAATGAAATCCGTTTTTGATGAACTAGAGCTTGGTATGGAGATGAACACAAGCTCTAAATTCTCACATGGATAAAAGCCAAATAAGAACCAAGAAAGATAATGCCAAGTATGCAAAGGTTTGAGCTCTCCACAAAGATGCGATCAAGTTACTCACTTGAGAGCCCCTCTTGATAGTACGCCGTCTATCCTATAACCCGGTCTCCACTAACACCACGAGACCGGTAAAATAGAAACCTATCAAGATCATACCTTTGCCTTGCATTCCACTTGAGCTAGATGATGACGATCTTGACTCCTCAAGTTGGAACACCTTTCTTGATTGTGCTTGCTAGCACATGCTTGATGAAGACTTCTCCAAATGCTCCCCCATACTCCATTATGGGAGAGCCTCGCTAAGCTCCGTCTTCATGTATCCACTTGGCTTCATATTCTTCTCTTGATATAGATGATGGCTTGGAGATAAACATGAAGTTCACTCAATCTTCTTTTCCAAGCCATGCTTGCAATAAGCTCAACTCTTCACATGACCATTCTTCATATAAACCCTTGGATGGAACCTTGGTCATCATGTAATCTTCTAGAGTCCAACACATGAACTCCAATCTTTTCCTATGGACAAGATGTACAAGTATATCTCAATGCAAACATTAGTCCATAAGGATTGTCATTAATTACCAAAACCACGCATGGGGCAACACATGCACTTTCAATCTCCCCCATTTTGGTAATTGATGACAATCCCTTTTACGAGGGTTTATATAATGAATTAAGCAACCATGCAACACAAAGAGCAAGGATGCAAGAGAACAAAGAACAAAATCATATTCCCTTAAACCCTCTAAACTTCTCCCCCATTGGCATCGATTGCCGAAATGGGAGGAAAAATTTAGAAGGCCAATATAGTAAGAGCTCCCCCATAATGTGTGCATTTCTCATAATATGAGTGAAATCAAATGCACATATCCAATGACGAATAGTGAAGGAGATCAAACTATATTGAGGATCCAAAGATTGCAAAAGAAAACAAATTGAAAGATACTTCGACAAAAGAAGTAACCAAACAAAGGATCCGAAAAACAATGTTCTAAAAACAAGAGGGAACTCCCCAAGGTACGTGCACAAAGTAGGATTTGCAAAGCAATATGGTGCACAACATGGAATCCTCACTCCCTCCTAGATAATTAGAACACAAACCAAAGACGGTAGCAAATAGGTCCACAAGCTTATTAAGAAAAAATACCAATGAAAAACAAAGCTTGTGCCTTTTAGAAACCACCAAAGAATCAAAAGCAATAAGGGGTCACTAAAGAATTGGAATACCAATTAAAGATGTAACTATTCTCATGTGTATAAGTTTCTAAGTAGACACAATCACGAAGATATAAGTCCACAAATAAACATGTACACACAAAATAGATACAAAGGAACATGATATCCAAGAGGAAGTCATAAATACACCAATAAGATATTGCTTAAAAGCATAGCACAAAGCTCAATTTTATCTTAAAGGATATAGATGAACTTCCAACACAATCTCATCATAGCATCAAAAATATCCACAAGGGATAAGGTGAAAAATGGGATGCTCCGAGAAAGATAACAAGTATCGCAAAAGGCAAATGATTTTGAAAAACATCAATATTGCATATGTGAGACATAGAGTAGAAAGTGCTAGATTAACATATTTGGGATTGGTGAATCATGAAAATGATTATATATATTCCCCTTGATATGTAATCATCCCGGCTTGCCACATTTGCAATAAAGTTGTTTTGCAAGAACCAAATGAATTGCAACAAAAGAGATTCATGCCAAGAAACAACCTACACAAGGTTGAAAGCTAGAAAAGTATGCATGAGGTAGATACTTGTTACCGAGATAGCATTGGTGATGTAGAAGATAAGAGTTCACGATCATCCGAGCTTGGCTCCAATAAGCACATGGTGATAACACCTTCCTTGTAAATGAGACAAGCTTCCAATGCATCTCCAATGTACCTAAAACAAATTCAAGTACAAATGGTACCCAAACTCATTGGGTCCAAAGTAGTTAGAGCAACTACAATACATAGGACAAACTCCACATAAATATGTGCATATTGATATGAAATTGAATTTCATGCACATCTTAGCCATTTAGGATTTGATGGAGTTTATCCTATATATTGGATCAACGAAAGTAAGCATGCCATAAGATATACATATAGTAAATATGCATGCACAAGACTTTCAAGAACCAAAGAGATACAATTTGGACAAAACACCAATTAAACCAAGAAAGCACACACAAGTGTGACAAGAAAAGAATTGCCAAATTATATCAAAGACCCAAATCAACACATGATTGAAGATACCACTTTGAAAAATACCAAATGAAAGTAAGATACCAATTGATGAATATCATCAAGGAATAAACCAAACCCTCTACACTTTCATGATGGCACAAAGTACCAAGACGAAAATGTTTGTCTTCCAAAGAGACACGTCATCGGGATCAAATACAATTGAAGACAACTAATGTTCAAAAGCATATAGGATTGCTCCCCCAAGATTTGTGCATTATTTATGATCTTGCATTTGAATACAAAATGCACACAAATGGGATCATCACTCTCCATACATATTATTCAAACACTAGTCATGTTCAAGAAAGCAAGAAATGCAATACCAATTTAAAGAACGGTGTTCTACTCAAAGTAGGATAGCTTCCCAAGAATAGTGCATTATCAAGAAGTATGACTTTTGAATGTCAATGCACAAGAATTGGATCATTGCTTTTCCTAACAAGAAGCATAAAACAAATTTTGAGTAGAGCAACAAGGATCCAAAAGATACAAGGAAGACAAAAGAGTTAGATCAAAAAAATCCTTGGCAATAAAATAAGGCAATTCAAAGCAAGAGACAAAGTGAAGATGGTCCACAAATTTCACCACACATATGAGTATCACTTGTCAAGGACAAGGAGTATATAGAGATATTTCTCGGTGGTATATAGAATGATATTGAAGACCAATTTCACAACAAATAAGCATATGGCAAAAGATAAGATTTAAAGGCCAAAGCTTAAAAAGATAGATATTCTTGATAGCTTCAAGTATTCACGCGATCATGCAAAGCCACTACAAAGAGTAGCTTGAAGCAATCGATTTCCCAAAAGGATATGCGAACATATTTGGGGAAAACCGTACCAAGAATGTCCATCACAAACAAGATCCAAAAGATGATTAAACAAAATCATTTTACCAAAATGGAACTTGTTTGAGCAACATGCCACATAGGAATAAGATAATGAAGAATATCAATTCTAGGTGGCAATACCTCACATGTTCACATTTTCTAGGCTTGTAATATGCACATAGCTTATTACTCCCCCATAATGTGATAATCCATTTATTTTAAAACAAGAGGCAAACAAAACCAACTCGAGAAATTAATGGACATTATAGAATTTGAATTTCTCATGAGCATGACATACCACATAGAGAATAGATAATATTAATATGTCAACACTAAGTGGTATTCCTCATGTATACACAATTTTAGGATTGTGAAGTGCACGAAGCATATCACTCCCCCAAAATAGGATAGTCCATTAATCTCTCAAAAGAGAGCCAACAAGATAAGATATCAAATAAAAGCAATAAGGCTCAACACAATAATGGTGTGCAAACCAACATACACATACTTGATTACTCAAGATAAGTAAGTAGAGAGCACAACACATACAACACTAGCAAGGTACAAAACCTAACACATGCAAGGGTGCAAGCAACTTTCAATGTATATATGATTTAAATAAAAGTTACCGCAAGGAGGAACATTGGATATGAGATAGAACAATATAATCCAAATGACTTGACTTGAGAAATATAATTGATGAAGATCCCTTAATTCTTCATATGTAGCCAAGTCTCCAATGCCCTCCAACAACACCTATTGATCAAGTTTTAGCTTGTTGGTCCCCAACCAAGTTGGGTCCTAAGAGGTTAGTCACAATAGGTTTGGCAACCCAAATGGTTCTTTTCTTGACACCACTTTGAGTACCAACATATTTGGCAAACACATTGCCAACCTTATCCTTCCGAAGAGAATAATCATCATCAATAATAATGGGGTTGGATAAGGTACCATTTGTGCATGAAGAAGCAAGTGACCCTTCTCACGGCATAGGTAGCAACATCTACTTCCTCCTCTCTTCTTAGTTGGAGTCTTGACTTGAGGAGGGGTAGCTTGATTCTTCTTGGGAAGAGGCCGTTCTTCAACTTGAGGAACTTGAGTTTGAACTTGAGGCTTCTTCCCTTGTTGCTTCTCACTAAGAGCCTTCTTCTTCAAAGGGCAAGATCTAACATGGTGCCCTTCAACTTTGCACTTGAAGCAAACAATCTTGGCCGAATCTTTAACTTGTTCTTGGCCCTTTTCTTCTTGTTGAACTTGGACTTGTTCTTGATATTGGAGTTGAATCCAAGTCCACTCTTGTCATTGGGGCGTCTTTGAACACTCAACATATTGTCAAGTGTAGAATCCCCAACATGACGCTTTTCCAAGTCTTTCTTCAAAGAAGTGACTTGGGCCTTGAGCTCATTTAATTCCTCTACATGGTTAGTATCAACAAAACACTAGAGGAAGTAGAAGCTTCATTGTTAGAGCAACAAGGCATGGAAAGTAATTCATCACAAGATGTAGCAACATTGTGAGTGGATGAATTACTAGGACTAGCACATGGCAATAAAGCATTTTAGAGAAGTTGTGCCTTGTCCACATGAGGCTCACAAGATGTTACCTTTGTATATAGCCTCATGAGCTAACTTTAGCCTAGCATAGGATGCTAGAAGATCATCATTAGAGCTAGATAGCTTTTCATGACTTTCTTCCAATTTCCTATACTTGCTAGTTAGCAACTCAAGTTGAGCCCTTAGCTCAACATTCTCCTTCAAAATAGATGCTTCACAAGAAGTGGAGTTAGTAGCACAAGCATCATCAATATTAGAAATGGAAGAAGACAACTTGGCAAGCTCATCATTTTTAGATAGTTGAGTTTGGAGTTGATCATGAGACTTGATAAGGAGAGAGTGTTCACTTTCTAAAGCCTTGTGGGCTTTGTCAAGTCTCTCTATCCTCAATTAGTCTAGCATTGCCAACACCAAATTCAACTTTTTCCTTTTTAAGCACTTTATATTTAGCAATAGCATGATCTCTTTCCTTAATGATTTTAGCAATAATAAGATCATTTGATCATCAAGAGATTCAAGTTTCTCCTCAAGAGACACTCGAAGCTCTTGCTCTTCCTCAAGGGCATTCATTAAGGATGCCTTTTCATCGGCATCCTCTCTCTCAATTTGACATTTCTCGAGAAATTGAGTTTCCAAGTCCTCAATGATTTCCCTACTCTTAATAGCATAAACAATGATTTCACTTAGAGGAGGGATAGCTTTGCTACCTTTGGGGAGAGCACCAAACCATCTCACCCTTCTTTGTTATGGATTCAACATCCATAAGCTCCATGAGAATCCTCATCCACATCATCACAAGATGTAGAGGGTTCCAAAGGTGGAGAAACCTTTGAATCCTTAGCCATAAGGCAAAAATGAGTAGTGGGCAAAGATGGTGAAGAGATACTTGAAGCACCATTGAGATCCACGTCTTGTTCCAACAAATGTTGGATTCCTCTACATTGTTAGCCACACAAGAAATAGAGGATATGGAAGTATTGTTTTCATGGCAACAAGACAATGAAGCATATCATCATGAGATTTAGTTAAACAACTATTACATGATATGCAAGGACTATCAACACTAGCATGTAAAACATTTGGAGTGCTAGAAGTGTTTAAGTCCAAAGATAGAACATTGCAATGAGATAGAGATGAAGTATAGTCAATAGAATATTCACCATCAACAAAGCAATTTCTATCACCACTCACCATATCATTACCTTGTGACAAATCACATGTTGGTGAAGTGGAAGAAGTTGTGAACTCGTCACGGCCGGAGGTGGAGGGACACTTCATATTTATCTTGAAGCTTGGTCCAAGCTCATGAGCGTTCCGAAAAGGCATGATTGATGCAAGAACTACATCGCTCAAAACACATATAAGACATTAGATACAAGAGTATCGAGATAAGAGTTTTCCTCATCCTCCTTTGGAGAAGAAAAACCCATATCTACAATTCTCTTAAAATTGGGTCTATGTCCCGAAGAAGGTTAAGCATGCGAATTTTCCAAACATCATAATTTGTGCCATCGAATTTAAAATGGGATTGTGCACTAATTCTCTAAACGACATCTTTACTCTCTAGGCGGTAAAGCCCAAAAAGGAGCCCAGGCTCTGATACCAATTGAAAGGACAAGGATGTCGCCTAGAGGGGGGGTGAATAGGCGATTAAAACTTTTCCGGTTTAGGCTTGATAATTGCGGAATAAAACTAGTGTTTAAATTAACAAGCCAACAACCTAAATAAACTAGGCTCACCTATGTGCACCAACAACTTATGCTAAGCAAGACAAGCAACAAGGTGATAGCAATAGAATACTTCAAGCACGAAGGCTATCACAATGTAAAGTGCATAAGTAAAGAGCTCGGGTATAGAAATAACCGAGGCACGCGGAGACGAGGATGTATTCCCGAGTTCCTCCTTTTTAGGGAGTACGTCTCGTTGGAGAGGTGTGAACCAACACAATGGTTCAACAACCACAAAGGTTTCACCTTCTTCTCCGATGAACCGCACCACAAAGGTTTGGTTCACCTTCCACTATCGGAATCCTTCGAGGCGGAAATCCGGAGCCTTTCAACAACGATCCGGGGCACAACCCACAACGGGATTGGGGGCTCCCGAACAGCTACAAGTGACCACACAAGGGTCTCAACCACCACACGGGCGTCTAGGGTCCAAAGACCCAAGAGTAACAAGTTCACAAGCTTTCAACTTCCACGAATCCTCGTGGAGAGCACAAACCGATGCAACGAAGCAATGGCAAGAGCACAAGTGCTCAAATCCTTCACTCTCAAATCCCACCAAAAGCAACTAATGCTTATGGGGGAGAAGAGAGGAAGAACAAGGAAGAACACCAAATCGCTCCAAAATCTAGATCCAAAGGCTTCCCCTCACTTAGAAGAGAGATTGATTGGTGGAATGGTAGATCTAGATCTCCTCTCTCTTTTCCTCTAATTGAGGCGAGAATCATGGAGGAATAGAGAGAAAGCAAGCTTGTGGAGGTCAACAATGGAGGTCAAAACTTGCTCAAAAGGTTGGGGAACCATTGGGAAAGAAGGTCCCTTAAATAGGTGTAACATCCCAAATTTATAAGAAGAATTATTAACCCAAAAAATGAGGGCCAACAAAAACTTTTGATGTATTATGTGTGTTGATTGTATTTTCTTCCCATTGCTCTGTTTGACTTGTGTGACTTGATGTTGTTTGACCAATAAATATTAATCTAATAACCTAACCTAAGTAAATATATATATTAAACTTTGGTGATCATGTTATGACAAGAATATATTCCATATATCTTTTCCATTCTTATTTTGGCCAAAGTCCATTTCAATGATGCTTGGTTTAGCAACAACTAAATACCCATTATTTGAGAAAGTAAAAGTGATTTCCAAAATTATGTGTTCCCAAAAATATGGAGATCTATATGTTATCTCCTATCTATTTTTCAACCTTGATATTTTGCATGTGTATGCAAATCCCATTTTATAAACTCTGATTTCCACTCAAGTTGAAAATAACCCTAGTGGGAAATATGTTACCCCACATATTTCCATTCTCAAACCTTTTTGAAAACTTTAAGTTAGGAGTTGAGACATTTTCCTAAACTTCATCTTGTCATAATTAGGAGTGGTCACTTTTTCACAAGATAGCATTGTGGAGGTGGTAGTGTGATTAATTCTTGTGGTTGATATGTGTGGTCTTGTTTGTGATAATGATCTTGTTGTGTTTGTTGCTTGTGAGGATAGTTCCTCAGTTGTGCTTAATACTAAAATGGAACACGCTTGACAACAAATTTGGAGTGTGACTTGAATAAAAACAAACCCCCTAAAATTATTCACACCTAAGTTAAAATCCTAAATTTAGGGAAATGATCTTATTAAAATTTCCTCTCTGTCTATTCCTCTATTTTATGAAAACAATTATATTTCCTTATTCTAGGAATGAGATGAAATAATAATCATCTCAACCCCATATCACTCCCTCCTCAAGTAAACATACTTTTCAATTTAAAACAAACCCCTCAACTTATTCATCAAAAGGAAATTAAGATCAAGAGTTAAAGAAATGATCTAAATAAATTAATTTCCCTACTTAACTCTCTATTTCCTTAAAACAACTATTTTCTCTATGAAAATATAAATAATTTGAAGTTACCATATTTGTCAAGAAAGTTCCAAGAGCTCAAAACAATATCTCTCACTTGATTTAAAAATATTAAAGGAGTATCAAATAGTATTTACCAAAAATAACATACTTAAACCCTATGAACAAATATAGTTCAAATCATTTTATTTTCAAACACCAATTTTTGTGGAGCTTCTACATGTATATGGGAGGCTACATGAATTTTCTCAGATTTTTGTAAAAATGTTTAAATACCTCAAATAAATCCATAAAACGCTACTGGATTTTTTTAAAAGGAAATAAAAAGGAGCAGAGAAGGACCTAGTTGTAAATAGAAAAAAGAAGCCCAGGGGGCTATCTGCAAAAGCGTCTTCGTCTTCCTCCTATAGCCGCAGCGCGGCATGGCTACAGTGCTCGCCGTGCTTCGCGCCTCCGTGTCGCCGCCCGGGCCCCTCCTCTCCGCTGCCCTGCGAGGAGAGCGCCGCGCCTGCCTCGACCCTGCTTCTCCACGAGCGCGTTCCCTCTCCCTCGCTGTCCCCCAGCTCCCCCGACCACGCGGCCGGAACCCGTCGACGCCGGTCCCGATCTATGCCCCCTCTGCACCCCGGCATGCACAGCTCGACCCAGCCCCTCCTAGACCTCACCCGGACCCCGCAGACACGACGCTCCCTCTCTCTCGCCTTCGTGCACCACGGCCACCATGGACCGGCCTCGAGCCTATATAAATCCCCACCCGAGCCTCACATCCTCTCCGCTCCGCACCATCTCCACGGCTCCCCTCACTCCACTCTCTCCCGTACACCGCCAGGAGGGCGAGCAAGCCGCTGCCGCGCATCGCTGCCACGGCAGAGCACGGCCACGCTCCGCCGGAATCCGAGGTCGACCACGGCCATGCCGTGTTCCCCTCTCTCTTCCTTCTCTCTGTTTCTCTGCTCTGTCGATGCACGAACCTCACCGCCCTCTCCTCTCGTTGTTCCATGCGCAGGAAGCCACACGGGAGCTCGCCGTCGATGGACCCGTGACCAGAGCTGCCGCCAAGATCGTCGCGGACGTTCTGGACCTCCCAGAGCTTCGCTGTCCACGCCATCCTCTCCCCGTGGCCTCCGCACCCGCCTCCGCCGTCCACCGCATCCCCAGAAGCCCCCAGGTGAGCAAATCGACCACCTCGCCGTCGCCGGAGCTCCGGCGCCGCCGTTTTTATGTCGACGATGAACGCGTGCTCCAGGAACCGTTGGATCTAAGATCCACGGTAACTTACCGCTTCGTTTAGTTGTTTCTCTGGCAAGTGGACCCACACGTCAGGGATTTCAACATTATCCAGTAGAGCTTGTTTTCTTAATTTAAACTCCTGGAAAATTCAGTACTGGACATATCTTAGAAATGCAATATCTCGAGATTTACAAATCCAAATAAATCAAATCCAAATGTTCTAGAAAGCTTATGAAATTGTTTAACCAACCCAGGTGGATTCATTCCATTTAGATAAATAATAAAATGTATTATTAAAAATTCTACAGAAGGTTTAAAATCTAAACTTGTTTATTTCAGATACTCTGTTAAGCCAAATAATTCCAAACCAATTTTGTTAGCTTGGTACTGTGATCTATTAGCTTCCCTAATTTTGGTGGAATTAATTATGCAATAATAATTATTTAGTATAAAATTGAAATTAGAACACCCTTCTGCACTAAAACAATTATAGATGTTTATTGGTTAACCCAAATGAATTAGGACCAATTTTGTTAGGTCACAATTAGTCATGTTTAGTTACTCCTAAAAGGATTTAATTTTAGGATCAACAGAACTTAATTGGTAGCTAAAACTTGATTATTAAGTTACTGGATTAAAACAATTATGTAGGGAGTTTGGTAACTCCAATTAATCCAAACTAAATTGTGTTGTCTTCTACACATCATTAGCTTTCTGTAGAAATTTATTTTGTATTTTGGTGACCAACAGAACTCAAGTTGTGGGATTAAACATGTTCAACAAGTTTCTGCCATATTTAGGACATAAATAAATAATGTTTAATTCAATTAATTTGAAACCAAAGTGTGTTGTTTGATGTGTGCAGTGGCTATTTATAGCATTTTAAGATTGTAATGTTGTGAAGTTGCTTGAGTAGTTTAGTGATTGTTTGTATTTGTTTGTTTATTAATTAGACGAGAACGCTGTCGGATTTATCGAGGAGGGAGAGTTTGTTGAATCTGAAGATCAAGACCAAGGTCACTTTATCGAGCAAGGCAAGCTACTTCTCTGAGCTTGCATCTATATACATCTATTTTTGATTCACATGTTTTTCTTATAAAGAGCATAAGTGGTTTATGTGGTTTTTGCCACTAAAGCTATGATTTTGAAAACCCTTTTCCAAAATACAAGTATATTATTTTGACACCCTATATGGAGGTATTAGATGGAAATTCTTTTTCAAACTATAGGATGGGAAAAATATTGTTTACTCAAAACTCCTTTGAAAATACTTGTGTGGTTATGGAATGCCGAGATGTCGGTGTTGAAGTGGAGAAATGGAGAATGGGGATGTTTATGAAAAATGCACATTGTGTCTTTGTACTATGACGACCAGCCGATAATCTGTGCGACCACATCTACCCACATATGGGCAAGGGCGTAGTCATATAGTTTGCTCATATTAGTATGGGATGCCTCAACAACGGGGATGACCCCGTTCCATGAGGGGATGGTAGGAAGACCTACCCCTGACCCGGGTCCTCTAAAGAGAAGAATGCAGCTGGGCTGTTATGAATAAATTGGAGATAGAGGATTGTGTAGGGCCTTTAAAATTCGCCGGGTAGAACTACGAGTCCTCACACTTAGTTTCCGACGGGCTGGATTTAAGTGTTGCTGGAAAGTTTCGTAGCGGTAGGGTCCTATACTAACATGAGCAAAGGACAGGCTATGGTCGGTGACTCAACTTCGCATACACCTTGTATGGCGGGACGTGGCTGACACGATGAGTTACCGGATGGGTGTGGGAAAAGTGTGCTACCTCTGCAGAGGGTAAAACTATTCGAATAGCCGAGTCCTCGGATATGGACAGTTAGGAGGCTGTCCTCTGACCATGTGCAAGTTTTGCAAAGTCTTGAGATTTGAAAATAAAATGGAGATGTGTTGTATCTGCAACTCTACCGACGGGCTGGTATGAGGTTGTTGGAAAATGATTTGACCATGAAGGGCTTTGGTCGGAAAAGGAGGAGTTTTGGGGAAATAAACAAAATGGTGATTTTCCGGGAAAATGTTTTAAAGAGAGACTTCTTATCATTTTTCAACAAAGATATATTTCAGGAAAAAGTTTTACAGAGACTTCTTACAAAGACAGATTTATGGGAAAGTTCTAAAAGCCTTCTTTCTTTTTTTTCAACAAGGATATAGAGTTTTCAAAGCAAACGAAGTTTTATTTAAACAATAAAAAGAGTAGTGCATGCTCATTTCGGGGGTAGTTTCCGAGTACAATCAAATGTACTCATATTGGTTTCGTCCCTGGCTATTGTCTTAGCCAGATTCTGAAGAGGAGCAGTTCGAAGGAGAAATTGTCAATGACGTCAATGCGAACTAGGGCGCTTCCCAGTCAGTTGCCTGTGGGGTTATGGCAAATGGCTTGGGATCCACGTTGTTTGATGATTTCCGCTGCAAGTACCTGTTGAAGTTACGGCTTCAATCAAGTAAGTATATTTATTCGGTATTTATGGATGTTCTTTTGATACCAGTTCGATTGTGCTCAGCGACACACTGATCATGGGATCGCTGATGTGTAGGCACAAGGGTATTTCGGACAGCTAGTCTGGGGTCCCCACAATAGGTCACCCAAATATTCAACCGTTGGGTGCAGATTCACGCCGGGGTGGTACTACCGCTGTAAACGGCGGTACTACCGCCCCGGGGAACCCAGAAAGTCAAACAGGCTGAAAACAGGCTTCAGGCAGCGGTACTACCACCCCGGGCAGCGGTACTACCGCCCCGGGCGGTACTACCGCTCCTAGTACCGCCAAAACAGCCTTCGGACGCACTTGAGCGGTACTGCGGGCGGTACTGGGGGCGGTACTACCGCCGGGAAAAAAACTGCACGCCACGCGGTACGAAAACTTCAATAACTTTTGCATTCGGATTCCGTTTTCGATGATCTTTGGCTCGTTGGAAACGTAACAAAGAGCTTTACAAGATCATGCAGAGAAACATCATAGTCCAACAATGGAGGATAAAACCAAATGGGGAAAGGTTAGACCTCTCGATAAAAGAACAACCGATAAAACCTCCAAACCAAAACCGCAAATATGTTTCTCATCCGGACTCCGTTTTCTACGATCTTGGGCTTGTTAGAAGATAATTACAAGCACAAAAAGATCATGCATATACACATCATAGTCCATCGTGTGAGGAGGATAACACAAGAGGAGAGTTCGACCTCTCTACAAGAGACGAACCGGTAAAACCTCCAACAACAAAAATACCACAAGATATTCAAATGAAATCCGTTTTTGATGAACTAGAGCTTGGTATGAAGATGAACACAAGCTCTAAATTCTCACATGGACAGAAGCCAAATAAGAACCAAGAAAGATAATGTGCCAAGTATGCAAAGGTTTGAGCTCTCCACAAAGATGCGATCAAGTTACTCACTTGAGAGCCCCTCTTGATAGTACGCCGTCTATCCTATAACCCGGTCTCCCACTAACACCACGAGACCGGTAAAATAGAAACTCTATCAAGATCATACCTTTGCCTTGAGCATTCCACTTGAGCTAGATGATAACGATCTTGACTCCCTCAAGTTGGGACACCTTTCTTGATTGTGCTTGCTAGCACATGCTTGATGAAGACTTCTCCAAATGCTCCCCCATACTCCATTATGGGAGAGCCTCGCTAAGCTCCGTCTTCATGTATCCACTTGCGCTTCATATTCTTCTCTTGATATAGATGATGGCTTGGAGATAAACATGAAGTTCACTCAATCTTCTTTTCAAGCCATGCTTGCAATAAGCTCAACTCTTCACATGACCATTCTTCATATAAACCCTTGGATGGAACCTTGGTCATCATGTAATCTTCTAGAGTCCAACACATGAACTCCAATCTTTTCCTTTTGACAAGATCTACAAGTATATCTCAATGCAAATATTAGTCCATAAGGATTGTCATTAATTACCAAAACCACGCATGGGGCAACATGTAACAGCCCAAAGTTGAGAACATAAAAACCTGTGTAATTTTTTCCACTTTTGGTTCATTGCATCATGGCATCCTTGCATCAATGTGTACAAATTGGAACCTTTAACTTTTGGTTAGGGAATTGTTGCTAGGGAATTGTTGTTGGGTTAGGGAATTGTGGTGGTTTGGCACCACCTAAGAACAAAATGCCAATCTTGCTTTAACCAATCCCAAATAAATGAAAGCACTCAAACTTGCAAAACAAAATGACTTTGACATTTTATATTTGTCAAGGAAGTTCCAAGAGTTCAAAATATTATTTTGCACTTTCTCTAAAAATTACTAAAGGAGCAACATGTTGAAATCAGCAAATGCCCTATTTTTAACCCTATGAACAAATGTTGTCCAAACTATTTTATTTTGAGACACCAAAATTTGTGGAGTTTCTACAGGCTAAGGGGAGCCTCCCCAAATTTTGTCATATTTTTCTAAAATGTATAAGTGCCTCAATTAAATCTCCAAAGTGTTGCTGGTTTTAAAAGGGTTTTAATTTTAAAACTGAAAAGGACCAAACGGTGATAGAAACAAAAGTTCCAGGGGGGTTTTTGTAATTCTGCCATCGTCTCTCTCCTCCCGCGCACTGGCGCCATGCCGCGCCCGCGTGCACGCGTCGCGCCGGGGCCCCCCTCCTCTCTGCTCTCCCCTGCAGGAGAAGAGCACCACGAGGCCCACCGCTCCCCTATCCACTCGCGCACCTGCTCCCTCCTCTCGTTTTCCTCTCCCCACGAGCTCGCCGCCCTCGAGCCATGGCCGCCGCCTGTCGCCGTTGATTGAGCTCGGTCCAAGCAAAACGAAGACCACCAATCGCTCCGCCTCTTCGTCCTCTACCTTCCTGCCAACGGAATCGAGCCGAGGCGCGAGGAGTTGCCGCCGCCGTGCTCGACTTCCTGAACTCCGGCCGAAGCTCCGCCCCCGCGAATCGCCGTAGCCTCCGACCTCTTCCTTCCTATCTGAGCTCACGTACACCATCAGGGTGAGCTATTGAACCTCCTCACTGCCTCCGTCCCTCCCCTCGCCCTCCGTGTCGCCGGCGGCCGCAAGTCGCAATGCGTCGCCGTGCCCTCCCGTTTGCGTCGGATAATCCGAAACGGGAAAACTCGGATTTTCCGAAGTACCCCAGTACGAAGAGAGTTTGAGTCCTTAGCCAAATTTCAGTATCTTTGTGTCGATCGGATTTTCCGATTTGGAAAAATTCGGATAATCCGAATAAGCCCAGTACGTCAAAACTGATGTTCCACTTGCATCGGATTTTCCGAGGCAAAGGCAAATCGGATATTCCGATTTAGCTCAATACTTAAAATACTTCCTTTTTCTCCTTCTTCCAAACCTGGGTGTTTAGTTTTAGTTGTTGCTTTAAAATAATTCAGCAAAAGGGACCGAATTAAAGAGGAATTTAGAAATGCAATAACTTTTATTTGGTTCGTCCGAAAATTGTGCTTGATATACCAAAATGCTCGGACAACGGTGAGCTATCTAAAATCATCAATATCATGCATGTTTAATCACAATTACAGTACTGCACTTGTAGAAGCTAGGGGAATCATTAAGTTAAATATGGGGTGTTCTCCTATCTCGTTGAAGTATTTATTCGCGCACCCCATTTAAAATTGCTAGATATCTTATGTTAAGTGCAGCACATTAAATTGTCATGCCATCATGTGTTTGCGCATTGCACCGGTGTTATCCGTGGTTTTGATTGTTCCTCTCCGGTATTGTTTGTGCATCCGTAGATCAAGGAGTGGAAGTGACACCACAGTCTCGTGACGATCCCTATTACCAGCCGTATCAGCAAGGCAAGCGTAATCCCCCTCCGAGCATGTCTTACCCTAATTTTCCGCAAATATTTTCTCCACTATAATATTGCATGCGGTTCCAAATGTCAATTTTATTGGATTAGAGTATCCTATAGTTGCATTAAGTTTCCGATGCCATTACCTGTTTCCCTCCTATTATCCATAGGTTTGTATTGTTGGCCGGAGATACTTAACTATGCTATGTTGCTGCTTAGCCATGCCTAGCTAAATGTTTAGTTGTCCGATGGATACCTCATGTTGGAAACAAGTGATGAAATGTTCGGTTGATGGTGGAGAAATTGTGGAGACAGGTAATAAAATGCTTAAAGGTGGGGATGAGAGGCCACTTTGGTATGGTGGTGTTTTGTCTCACTCTCGCCGCCTAGGAGCGAGTTCTTTACCTCTTGAACCAAGAATGAGCGCGCTTCCTTTCGGTGGGGTATATGGAGCCCTCGTCGACCGACTAACTTGTGCGGGGCTAGCCAGGGTCCTCTAGTTTGAGCTTCCATTTGCGCGTGCGTTGAGATGGTGGCCAAGACAGAAATGTGGATGGTGGTGTTAGGAAAATGAGTGGCCACGGGGCAGGGTGTTGGAGGCACTGAACCTGTCCCGTCCTCACTGATGAGCCTGGGTTAGTGCCAAGCAAGGTAAAGGTTGTAACTGTTCCCACTCAGCCGGCTTTCCCGGAAGAGAGCTAAGCGTAGGCAATGAGCCGGGCGGTACCGAAGGTAAACACAGTGCACCCCTGCAGGGTTAAATCTTTTCGAAAAGCCGTGTCCACGGTTACGGACAACTTGGGAAAGGACGATAAGATCATAGAATAACTTGAACGGAATGATTAAAACCTGAGTACTATTCAAGAATGCAAGGTTAGCTTCCTCGAGGGTGATTCGGGGAGGTGCCTTTGTAGAACAGGTATAGTGATGTTGGTGGTTGATGTTGAGAAAGGATCAAGAGAAAAAGAGTTACTTCTTACCCCCTTTCAAAAATACTCTGATTAGTCGATGCCATGGAGTTATGTTTTCGTAAATAAAATCAGCTTTATGCAAAACAGCCATAAAATTTTGAAAGCCTCATCGAGCTAAAGCTCTATATTTAATCTTGCGAGTTCGTCGAACTCAACGTCGTTTGTTTTGTTTCAGAGGAGGACTTCACCGACCTCGAAGGTGGGTTCTTTGTGGACGTCGACGAGTAGTCTGGGGTTCCCAGGTGGCAGCTTGGGACATCCCGGAACAGCTGGCGCTGGATGTTTATCTGTAGGCCTCTTAGGCCATAATTTGGATCTTATTGTTTAGAACAACTTCATTTGCTTCTGCATGTTGTAATGTTGGTTCTGTGACCTCTGGTTGTAATTTGCTATCTTTCTCTATTATAAGAGTTGAACTAATGCTTTGTGTCGTAGAGTCTGTGATGTGCCAGTTGTTCCACGAGTCTTGATCTCTCTATTATGCATTGATAGTTGTGCCTGTGTTAAGGCATCAATCGGGGTGTTGCGTTGCCGGTGATCAATTCCGAGCAACGCCTGCCAAAGGTTTTGGCCGGGGATTGGTAAACCCGTAACCTTCGGTTGTATCGCTTAACCGGTGACACACATCATTACTGTATAGCAGTCGGGTCAGGGCGCCACACAACACATGCACTTTCAGATACGCTAAAGAAACTTAGTCAAGGTTTGAAAAACATGCATTCAAGACGCATGGCTTCCTTGCTGGTTGATGTTGCTGCTGCTACGAGAGAAGGTGACGGTCCAAGTGTTGCTTTTTCAACTGACGCTGCACCGGACGACCAGGTGAATGTGCAAAACGATGGGGCCTCACAGGTAGATGATGTGCCAAAACAGCCTGATGTTGGTGACGCTTCAATGAACGTTGGTGCAACAAAAGATGCTGCTGTGCAAGGTTCTGCAGGGAAACAGGTTGTTAACAAGAAGAAGAAGAAGAAGAAGGTCACTGTGACAAGGAAGGCCAAGAGGACTGATGCTACAGATATTGCAGCAAAGAATATCTCAGCTAAAGATGCCCCAGCAGTGGATGATGAAGCAAAAGAGAGATCAGATAAAGAGACCGCAGGAAAAGAGAGTGCTCCATCAGAGTCTGAACTTCCCGAGCCCGCAGCAAAAGAGGGTGCTCCATCAGAGTCTGAACTTCCCGAGCCCGCAGCAAAAGAGGGTGCTCCTACAGAGTCTGAACTTCCCGAGCCCGCAGCAAAAGAGGGTGCTCCTATAGAGTCTGAACTTCCCGAGCCCGCAGCAAAAGAGGGTGCTGTTATAGAGTCTGATCTTCCCGAGCCCGCAGCAAAAGAGGGTGACCAGCAGAAGAGGGCAAGGGACACGGCGTTGAATCCAAAATGGTGTGACCAGAGAAAAAGGCTTAGGCTTCCGGAGGTGAACACAGAAGGAGTTGATGGCAAAATGAGGGTGAGGGCTGCTGTGGCGAAAACTAAATAGGGTCCGCAGCAAGTCAATGATATTATCGAAGAAACCGTGCCATAGTCTGCTTGCATCATAGATTCATCCGGCACCGAAGTTGAAGACGTTGAACGTCGTGAAATCAATAGCCCGGTCAGACCTCCGACCGTCGATCCAATTCCAGTTCAGATTCCAAAGAGGGTTATAAAACCAGGGTATTGGGATTACACCCCATCATTTAAGCTTTGTAGCCAGAGCCAAGGTTCGTGTCAGAAGAATGCCACAGATACAGAGACGCAGGAATCCGATGCTACTCTACCAGTCGGTGCTGATACATTATGTGCAGAGAACCATTCCACTAGACCAGAGGAAGCTGAAGCAATGCTACAGCCGAGTGATGCTGCAAGCTCTTTTGTTGCACATGATGGCGTTGAAGCAACTGGTTTGGATGATGCTCAAAATGATATCGTGGCAACTGTTTTGGCTGATGCTCCAGAGTCCATTCCAGATGCTCCAGACTGCATTCCTAATGCTCCAGACTCTATTGCTGCACAGAAAAATGCTGAAGCAACAGTTGAGATATCCGAGCCTGAACTGATGCCAATGCAGCAAAACACCAAAGGTTCATTTTACTGGCATCCTTTTCTGATTTTTTTGTACTTTTTTTTGACAGGAAAACAGTAGGGAAAGCCCCTACTGCATTTTTCATTTTATAAATGGGATAATTACAAATGGGGTGGGAAAAATCCTGTCAAAATTACATGGCGTCTAGCCATTGCTGCATCCCTTCTTTAAGAGAGGGCTTAGCTCTATGAATAGCAAGTGTAAAATTTCTTTAAAAGAAATACAGCAAAAATCGATATCAAGTGTTCCACCCTCAAAAATGATTCTGTTTCTGTGATTCCAGAGACTCCAGCATCCTATTATCAGATATTCAGTAAAGCATGCGTGTCTAGACCTTGTTCTGCCATCCATCAGCATATCATAAAGTGGCATATCATAGTTCCATTCCTGATTTAAACGCCACCAGAAGGTCTGACTAAAATCACACCCAAAGAAAAGGTGTTGCATATACTCCATGGGGGCATCAGAACATAGCACACATGAGGTGTCCTCTAGATAAAATGTTTTCCGATGCAAAAGTTCTCTTGTGTTAAGTCTATCTTGAAGCAGGAGCCAGAAGAAGAATTTGTGCTTTAATTGTGCACAGGATTTCCAAATCCATTGGAAGGGTGCAGGAGCAGGGATAATATCTGTAAGTGCATTGTATACCCTTTTGACTGAGAATTTAGCAGCACTACTGAGAGTCCATTTATCAATTTCATTCGATCTGTTTATAGCATTGAGATCCTCCTGCAGATCATGGCTTTGCTGGAAGGCAATGACAGACATTGGCAAGTGGAATTGTTCAAGCAGGTGCTCATTGCTCACAAGTAACATTTGTTTCATATCAATATCCTGCTGCTTGGCAAATGAGAACAGGTGAGGGTATGCAACTTCAGGTGTGATCTCCCTCCATTTATCTTTCCAGAAGCGAATAGTTCTGCCATCTTCAGGTGTAACCTTAGCAAGATCTATGTAATTGTCCCATAGGGACAATATATCTTTCCACCAAAAGGATCCACATTTGGCACTGGCTTGTGGTAATTTGCTGTTTTGGTAGTGTGCCTCCCAAATGAGTTTGACCCATGGGACATCCATTCTGTTCATGAATTTATGGAGATGCTTCATTAGAAGAGCTGTGTTCTGTGTTCTCATATTGATTACTCCCAGCCCTCCAGCTTTTTTTGCCTTGCAAACTTGCTCCCATTTGACTAGACAATTTCCTCTTTTATGAATATCTTTAGCTCTCCAAAGAAAACCTCTGGCCGACCCTTCAACCAAGTCCAGGAAACGTAGGGGCATCTTAATAGTGCACATAGCAAATAATGGGATGGATGTGATGATTGATTTGATAACAGTGATCCGACCATCATATGATAATAAGTTTGAAATACCACATAGTCTGCGATCAATACGCTCAAGGATACTGATGAAGTGCTCCAGTTTTGGTTTGGTAGTACCCATAGGGAGTCCCAAGTAAGTAAATGGCATGGCTTCAGGTGTACAATGTATGATTTCAGCAAGTTCAGCACATCTCTCAGTAGTAATATTGATAGGGACCAGGGATGATTTAGCATAATTTACTTTCAAACCAGTGATTGCACTGAATGTGGCCAGGATATTCTGTAGCGCCAGTAACTGAGCAGGGTCGGCAGGTAGAATGACAAGGGTGTCATCTGCATATTGAATGATGGGATACTGTAGTCCAAAGAATGGTCAAGTGGAAGGTTGATTTCACCGTCTTGCCATGCTCTGTTCACCATATATTGGAGTAGCTCGGAGGCCAGCACATATAGTTGAGGTGACAGAGGATCTCCTTGTCGAACACCTCTTTTACAGTGTATTTTTTTCCCAGGGACTCCATTCAGTAAACAGATGCAGAAGCACTATTGAGAATACATTTAATCCAGCTTAGCCATAAATCACCGAACCCAAGGCACCTCATAGTCTCTATGATTGAACTGAATTCAACTTTGTCGAAAGCTTTCTCAAAATCAATCTTGAAGATAACAATCTCCTTTTTAGATTGGTGACATAAGTGGAGGTATTCATATGCCCAGCCTAGGCAATCCTGTATAGTTCTAGTTTTAATGAAACCATATTGATTTTTATGTACCAGTTGAACAATCACCTTCTGGAGTCTGTTAGCCAACATCTTGGTAAGGAATTTCAGTGGCAGACTGACTAGTGAGATGGGCCTGTAATCAGTGACATAAATTGGTGAATGAACTTTGGGTATCAATGTGATGTATGCCGTATTAATGCTGTCGATGGTGATTTTCTCTCATAAAAATCTTGGCATAATTGATAGAACTGGCCTTTGACAGTATCCCAGAATTTTTTAAGGAAAGCCCCATTGAAACCATCAGGGCCAGGTGATTTATCAGTTGGCATATGCTTAACAATATCATCCATTTCTTTAACAGTGAATGGGGTTTCAAGCTGATCAAAATCAATGTGAGTAGCAGGCTGGATGAAATTACTGATCAAATGTGTACCAGTAGGGTTCTCTGATATCCCAATTCTGTTTTTGAATGAGGACCAGATATGTGCAGCTTTGATCTCATGGTCAGTAGAATGATATCATCTTCGGTGTGGATTGATGACATGTAATTGCTTCTGTAGTTCTGGGTGGCGACAGCATGAAAAAATTTAGTGTTCTCTCCTCCCAGTTTGGCCCATTTTATTTTTGCTCTGTTTCTCCAAAAAATTCTCTTGGCTTCTAATAAATTGGCCACATGGTTTTTCAGAATTCTTCTAAAGTTTTTCTCCTGTAGTGACAAATCTCTTTGTTCTTCAATGCCATCAAGTAAAGCCAACACATAATTACAAGAGGAGATTACTCTGCTCAGCTGTGATAAGTTCTTGCTCCATTTTTTGATTCCATTCCTCATGGATTTCAACCTGGCAGTGATATCCTTTGCAGAGTTACAATTGAAACCTGATTGTTGCCATGCAGACGTGACAACTTCAGATAAACCATCAAATTCCAGCCAATAATCCTCAAATCTGAAAATCTGTGATTTAGGAACATCAGAGCCAATGGATATAAGAATGGGCACATGATCTGAGCAGAGTTGGTCATGGGAGTAGCAATAGTATTAGGGAAAGTGTTGGTCCAACTGGGTGAGGTGAAAATCCAATCAAGTTTCTCCAGAAGAGGTGAATCCTGCATGTTACTCCAGGTATATGCTCTGCCTTTCAGTGGAATTTCCTCAAGATCAAGGTGCTGAATAATAGTATTGAATCTCACCATATTATTAATATCTCCTCCCGGCCTGTTTCTGTTCTCAGGTGATCTCATTAGATTAAAATCGCCAAGCAATATCCAGTACTCCATTAATGAAGTGTCCACATCATGTAGCCAATTAAGGAAGATTTCCCTCTCATCTGAGGCAGTGGGAGCATAAATATTTGTAATATAGAAAACTCTAGCAGAGAGCTTGCATATTAATTGAACTGTCAGTTGGAATTTGCTCATGTGAATGATAGAGCCATTAAACATATTACCATTCCAGAGTGTAATGATACCTCCAGAATTACCAACAGATGGTGAGAAAGCAAACTGGTTAATTCTTTTGGGGCAGAAGTTTCTAATATAACTGTGGTCAATGTTTTCTCTTTTTGTTTCTTGTAGGCACATAATGTGGCAGTTGCTTTCATCAGCTTTTGCTCTAATTTCATTCCATCTTTGCTGAGAATTAATCCCCCTAATGTTCCAGTCAACAATATACCATGATCTATTCATTAAAAACAGGTTTTGTTGTAAGGGGCTGAGACATCATAAATATCCCAGAGTGGCAGCTCAATTCACAGATGAAAGATGTGTCAATTGCAATCAGGAACCAATGGAAGAGAGCAGTGATAATGACTATAATCACCAATAGGCAGGCACAGACATAGCAGGCAGCAAATATAGCGAAAGCATAGATATAATACCAAATAGCTTGATAAAGGCTAAGTGGATTCACAGGGTTTATCACACACCAGATACATCTCTCAGAGATAATATAGAGTTCACCACCACAAATATAAATGCAGAGATACATGATCACCACATGAATTCTGCTTGGCATAATAATATGATAAACAAAAGCCAAAATATCTTGGGGACAATCAGAGGCTGTCTCCACACCCTTAGTTGCTTTCAATGCTATCATTGGTGCTGTCATAGTTCAGTTCCTCTTCAGTCAGCATTCCAGATGCCATCTGACAGTGAGCTCCTCCAATAACCTGCAGAACAGAGGTAGGTAGATTGGGTGGAGGAGGCGCAGAGGAGTCAACAACATGAGCCTCAAATTCAGCAGTCAGGCTCCTCCTAGAACTTTCTCCTTGCTCAACAATGGCCAGCTTGTTTGAGTCCTTGTCCTTGAAACCACCATTTATCTCAGCAAGTCTAGTACTGCGCCTGACAAGTTCCACAGTTGGGGAAGCATTTGGCTGTCCTCTCTTCTTCCTGATCAGAGGCAGTGCAACAAAATTTGCAATGGAATTGTGAATTACAGAAGCAGAGTCGGTGTTGATATTGGTCTGGTTATCAGCAGCTTCAACTTGGCCAACTGCTGCAGCAGGCTGAGTTGCAACAGTAGGAGCTACACAGGTGCAGCAAAAGCTTGATTAATTTCCTCCATCTGTTGATTTGCTTGGTTGGCTTCTGGCGGCTGTTCATCAATAATGATTTCTTCCACAGCCTCCTCCATCTGCTCATCAGCCACATTACCCTGAGCAGGGCTCTGAGGTGGAGTCATCAAGACAGGGTCCTCAACTGCAGCATCAGCATTGTTGGCTGCAACAACCCCAACATCCTCTGGCTGCATGCCATCATGATCAGCATGCCACATAGCAAAGTCATCCTGAATAATTGGGACAGGGTGTGGGTTCTGGCCATCAGGTGGGAGAGGATCTTCGTCACCAGGTCCTGCCCCTAACATCCGGGATGATAAGATGATAGTGGGACAGGACCAAGAATCCCCAGTTCCATGGTAAGATGTGTTCTGTGAAACCACAATGCTAAGGGGGATCTTATCAATGTCATATACCCTCATCTTGATCAGAATTCTAGCCTTATTGCTGTTGTCCCTATTCCAAACCAATAATCTACCATACTGTGCCATGGATGCAACAATGGTGTCAAGGTTCCAGCAATCAATGGGGTAGTTCATAATCATCAACCAAGCATCATGTGTGAAAGTGACTGCTCTATGGTTAATCCCTCTATTGTGTTCAGTTACACGCATGACAGAATCACCAATGAAAAAAGGGCTGAGCATGACGGCAGCATCTCTCTCTATGACATCAGCAAAGCGAACCAGAGCAGCCCCTAAACCACTACGTGAAATCTCTCTAATAGTCCATCTTCTCTGATGCTGGAGGTAGTGATCGATGAGGGTTGCTGTACCTTGGAACTGGTCGGGGTGAGGTTCCGGAGCGAGGCTGATGATCGCCCAGGTGTCGGCAATGTGCGGCAATGGACCGCCCACCGTGACATAACCCCGCTGCGGGCGGAGGCCATTGGTCGGGATGAAGCCTGTGCCGGGTGGGAGGTGGGGGATGAAGTCACAGGGGTAGTTGGCCATCGGCGAAGGTGGCGAAGGTGGCGGAGCTTGCGGCAATGTATCGTCGCCGCCGTCGCCGATTGAGCACTGTAGATGGGGAATAGCCGCGTCTCCCTGGCTTCCAGTTAATATATGCTAACCTGGGTGTTTTTTCTCCTATAGAGTAGCACTTTCCTTTTCTTGTTCCAACAATTCCGTGCAATGTGCCCGTATCCATAACAAACTCTGCACCTGATTTTGCTTGTACAAGACAAAGATGAATGACCCGAAGCTAAGCAATTGGCGCAGCTAATCTCGTCATTAGCGGTAATAATCCTCCTCTGTTCTGCAGGTGGGCTAGGAGATGGGCTCGTGACATAGTACTCATGATGGGCCGGAGATGGGTCGCGTACGACCATGGCCCAAGTAGATGAGGAATTTGAACATCCGATATTCCCGCCTGATCTTGCTGCGCTGATTGAGGGATCATCTCTGCTAGCACTTACGGTATTATGATCAACATTAGGATTTCCAATAGGCACACGATTGGCACCAGTGAGACAATCCAAGGGATCACTACGGATCTGACGATCAAGACCACGATGAATGGTGTTGTATGCAACACGGATAGGCACCGTAGTGCGATGTCTGTTAACTCTAGTTCCGTGAGTTGGCTGTTTTGATCTAGAACGAGAGCACCATTCTGCATCCAATTCAGCATAATAATTTCGTTCCTCTCTGATCCAGTTTGGCCCCCCAAAACCCCACAGATGAAAGAAGCATTCAAATTGCTGGCATGAATAAGATCTCAGATTCTGAATGTAAAAACCCACTGCCTTAGAACTGACCGCAAATTTGAATACCCGATCTCTCAGATTAACAATGCCAATTTCATCAAATGCAACACCCAGACAGGCGGCCAGCGCTAGGCTAGCGTTGAGATCATCCAACCGAAAAGAAGCACGGCCAAAAGAGACGACTAGGAAGAAGCGATGAGATCGAGAGACAGGGTTCACCGGAGTGGCGAAGATCTGACGAACCTTGGCCCGGATCCTATGACCCGGGGAGAAATCCAGGCGGTGGGCGATGGATGATGGATCCGCGTAGGGATCCATACCTTCTGCCGCCATGATCGCCGGAGGGAGATCGCCTAGAGATCAAGATCGCCATAGGAGTCGCCGTGGGAGTCGCCAGAGGTGGGTGTCGCCATGCGAGGTAGTAACTTGGAAATGATGGATTTTTTTGTACTCACTAGCCTACCCTTTGTTGTTCACTACATTTTTTAGCGGCAACTCCCCTTTTTTTGTGTTTTGAGATGTCGATGATGCTACGGAGAAAGACGCCAGTGTGGGTGTTGCAACACGCGAAAAGAAGACAAGATACAAGAGGGCTCTGAAGGAGGACTTGTCTCCTACCAAAAAGAAGAAGAGCAAAAAGGTCCCTCTTGATGTGGCCAACGCTTACGAACAGTTTCTCAGGCATACTCGGGATTTAAAGGCTGTCAATCTAAAAAAGAAGGATGCAATCCCGTGAGTTTTTTTTAATATGCTTCCTTACTGATTTACAAGTGCTGCTATAGTACATATTGTTTTGCTACACATGTGCAAATCTGTTGCTACCTGATACATTTTTTTTTTTGTTGCAGCACTTCATTCATTGCTATTGGGCGTACTCACTGTACCTACAGGAGCTTCTATTCATCTCTTCGACCTCGCCAATATCTTGAGTCCCAGGTCATGGGTGTGTGGAATGAAAATGAAAATAAGTTAGCAAAAGAAATATGGAAGAAAAGTGCAAAACACTTGAAGAAGTATGCTTTTTCTTGCTACTTAACGGTGAGTTTTGCAGCAGCTTTCATACTATGGGTTGCTACCTCTAAGTTTTTGCTGCATGTTCCATTCACCTAGTCTGGCCCTTTTTTGCTACATCACCTTTTGCATTTCTTATTTCTCATCCAAAACAAAAACAGATGAAGTTAACTATGGATCCTCAAGAGTTTAACCCAGAAAATTGCATGAGCGAGTTCAACAAACAAAATGAGGAGTTTAACATTATGAAGTGTGACCTTGTGAGTAATTCGTTTTCTCCAAACAACCACCACGCTTTTATATGATGTTTTGCTGAGCCTTTTTTTGCTTCAATGCTGCAAGCTCCACTTCCCTGTGGTGAAGAGCCACCACTGGATTCTTTGCTCAGTAAACTTGCTGCACAAGCAGTTTCACACTTTCGATCCTGTCACAAAATCGAAGGCCAAGACTGTATTGCAGGAAGCAGCAAATAACCTAGTTAGTTGCTACATAACACCTTCCTCTATCTTCATCCTTGATAGTTTTGATTGTCTTTTTCCACAGTATCTAACATGTCACATCTATTTTTGCTTCCTTAGTTTTCTAACTGTGTGACGCTAGCAACTGCTTCAAAATGCTCCAGCATTGACTGGTCATGCTTCACACACATCACCCCTCCCCACCCAAAGCAAAAAAACGATGTAAGCTATCTTTTTCTCTGCTGCACAACATTTTTTTTTTGTATTTTGTGTTTACTGTTTTTACCTTCATTTCTATATCTCCTTTTTTTCCTTTTGCTGCAGATATGACTGTGGGTTCTTCACAATGTTGTACATGGAACACTTCAACATGAAGGTGATGCTGGATTTCGACGTTGATGCGATCCCAAACTACCGCATGATTGCTGCAAAAGAGCTCATTGACAGCAGGGAGAACAAGGTGGATCTTGTCAAGATAATGGAGGAGGACTTGGTTGATGAATAGGGACCTGATGTTTTTAGCTAGTTGTCTACATGAACTGTAGAATTTTCTGTGCAAAACTGTGAAAGTTTGCTTCCTATGTAACTCGGGGTGAATATGCGATGACCTTTTTTGTTAGTTCCCAAACTGTATCTGCCTCCTGGAGATAACAAGTATGAAGATGGTCTATATGTTATTTTGTTCAAATTGGTAATAGTTTTCTTTTTTTGTGTTTTTGCTGCATCTATGTGATTTTTGCTGAAATTGAATTACAAGTACGGGGATTATACCGACTGGCGTATAACATCAGCAGTTATAACCATAACCATCAGCAGTTATACTATTTCTTTTTTGCTTCAACACTAAATGATTGGTTGCTGCACAACATAAATCCTGTGTTTTTAGGGGCAATATAAGTTGCATCAACACGGAGCTAGGCTTGCTTAATTTGTATAAGATTTTTGCTGAATTAGGCAAAATATTATGTTACAACAATTATATGGGCTTGCTACATGCGTTTTGCAGATAGCATTTATTATTTCTTCAATACACAAAAATGCTACTCATAATCCACAGACAGCAAAAAAAAGTCTCAAAAGCTACAGCAGAGCCATATACAAGTATTACCATGTGATCCCTTTTTGACAAAACAAGTGCATTCTTTCTTAGTTACATAAGAATGTATGTAGCAATTATATATAGTATCTACAGTCTCAACTCAGCTCCTGCAGCCAACTCAGCATCCCTCGCCTGTTTTGCTGTGAAGTACATGCAATCTTGCACTACATGCCCCTCCTCGGTGCAAAACGGGCATCTCTTCACCCTTTTCTTTCTAGGTTGCTTGGGCACCTTCTGCTTGTCTGTCTTTGGTTCATTTGCCTTCTTTCTTCTCTTTGCAGCGGCCTCCTGGCGCAGCTCGATCAGCGGCTTCCGCCTTTGCTACTTCAACTTCGGACGACCAGCAGGCTTTACCCTTGCAGGGTTTCTCAGATTAGCAGGTCCATCATCTTTGGTTTCCACACCTTGGCCAACTTGAGCTTGATTTGACTATGTCCTTTGCTCTTCAGCTTCATTTGTGTGAGCAGTGTTTGCTCCTGTATCCTGCTGCGGTTGTTTAGCCGCTGCAATCAACTCTCTTGTCAATGCAGCAACCCGCTTATTTGTTTCAGCAATCACCTCAGACACCAGTGTGTACGTAGCATCAGCGATAGATCATTCATTTTCCTGCATAATCCAGTGTACCTGAGTGTGTTTGTTGGGGGAACACTGAACCTGATGCCATCTGTACCAGGTTCTGGGGAGGGTGATGTTGCTGCAGCGGACCATCGACGCAGCATGTACCTCTCCGGTATCTCCTGCACATTCATGTGCACCATGACCCGTATGATATGGGCGCAGATCAGACCACATATCTCAAATGTATTGCAGCCACATGAATATAGCCCATCCTCAACCACCACTCGAACCCGATATGTTTTCATTTCAATTCCGGGGTTGGGAACAAGGTCGTAGCAAAGGGCATCTTCCTCTCCTCGCAGCGGATAGAACTTAGTTGACGCAGCAACCATTTTCCTGAACCTCTCGAACACCTCCCTGGTGTAGAATACTAATGCCTGTTTCTCAATTGGGTAGCTGCATATATAAATGTAACAACAGAAGTAAGCAGCTGCTACATAGTATAGAATGCAATGCTACAAGGACAGGTCTCAACATTTTTTTATCCTTTCAGTGTTTTGCTACAATACATTAACCTAGTTGCTTCATTACAGTTTATACTATGCTACATTAAATAAAATCAGTTGCTACATAAGCAACCAATGCTACATGAGTTCAGGTCTCACCTTCCCCACAATGTTGTTGTTGTAGCCTCCATTACGAACCCTGAGTTGTCCTCGCGGTCAAGCATTAAGTTTTGGCACAACTCATATTGTTGCACAAAGGTCCAAACCGAGTCGCTAGGCGTGATCAACGACTTGAAGTACGAATTCAGACCTTCCGATCTCCCGGTTGTGCTTGTAAATGGGAAGAAGCATTTCCTAAAATACACCGGAGCCCAAGCAGCCCTTGCTTTCCACATATTTTGCAGTTGTTTATTCTCCATAAGAGCAAAATTCTGAATCATTTGCTGCCAACAAATCTCAAATTCCTCAACCGTGTCTGTGCCATATATGCATGCGTAGAAAGCTTCGGCAAACAGGTTACCTTCTCTCAGCTGCGGCCCGAGCTTGGTTCTCGCTAGGCGAAGAACATGGAAGACGCAGGCCCGGCGGTGTACTAACTCTTTTAAAACCTCTTTTATTGCTGCGGCAATCTTGCTGCATTGATCAGTCATTATATGCTCCGGTTGCTCCCCACCCATAGCTTCCATCCATTTCTCAAATACCCACTTAAATGTCTCAACCTTCTCATCCGGTAGCAAAGCGCACCCCAGGACAATAGTGTGTGTGTGGTTGTTTATGCCAACTATCGGAGCAAAGGGCATGTTATAGCGGTTCGTACAGAACGTGGTGTCGAAGAACACACAATCCTTGTACTTGCTGTACAATGCTCGTGTCCTCCCATCCACCCAGAACAGAGCTCTCACCACGTTGTTGGCGTCAACCTGCGAAGCATAGTAGAAGCTGGGGCACAAAGCCTGCCGCTGCTTGAAATACTCCATGGTCATGCTCATATCTCGCAGTGTCATATCTTCTCGCAGCATGCTCCTGATGTTCAAGACATCCTTCTTCACATAACCTAGACATCTCGGATCACCGCCATGTACACTTCCGAGGCAACCCATGATTTTTGCTGTGGTTATGTTCTGCTCGTGTAATGTCTGCATAAACTGGAAATCCTCTTCCGGCACCTTTCTATGAGATCTGTAGTATCGGCGACATCCAACTTGCTGCACCAATGGATGTGTATGCTCCTCGATGAAAACTGTAACAGTCCAAACACCTTCACGTCTCCCTACTAGCATCTTAGCCTTGCAATCATGGCGCAGCAACTTGCTGCGCTGTCTCATGTCAGGAGCATCATTGTGCACACCAGCTTGCTTGCTTTGAGATTTCTGTCCAGCATAGACGCTCATGTCAATTGTTGCATCCTCCACCATCGCAGCATCAGATGATTTGCTTCCAGCAGCAGGTTTTTCAGCAGCAGGTCTGCCTTTATGCACACACTCAAACAACCTGCTCAGGATTGTGTCTTTGGGTGCACTTCTTGCCTGGCTGTACTTCGTGTTTCCAATGTGTGTACCAAAACCCATCTTCCAGGCATAATCATTGTAAACTATCTGTGCTTCCTCTATAGAGTCGAAGGTCATGCCAACATATGGAACAACTGGCTGGGAGCAAACTTCTTCACCTGCTTCTTCCGCAGCAACTGGAGCAGTAGCACTTGTTGCGCTTTGTGGTCCGTCAGCAAAATTATTTGGACCATTGTTTGGCTGCATGTAATCATCAAAAGCTTCTGCGTCACCAGGCTGGTTCAGGTCAAAACCTCCTAGGATGCTATCCGCAACAAACTCCTGCAAATCAAACAGTTGCCATTTTTTTCAATACTCATGCTACTGATTTTTATTCAAAACAGAACTGTATTGAAACACCATTTTTATTTTCCCTTCTAGAGGAAAATGTCCACCTTCAGTTTCTACATATATCCTTTCACTTTGAATTCCTTTACAATTTACTAAAATCTCTGCAGCTAACAAGATTCTTGAGTAAGCACGACTACGATCCACATATTGATTGCTGGATGGAACGTGCTACAGAGGTTCTTAAGACATTCCTACATAGAGCATCAAAGATCCCTCGCAACTACATCATCGACAAATTGCATCTCAACCAAATCGAAAGGATAAGGATCCTATCACCCTTTGTCCAATATAACAAAGTAAGACCCTTGTGCAGTTTTTTCACCTTATAACTAAGAACATAGGTCATCAATGACGGTGAAAAGTATTTTATATTCTTGCTTTTGTATTGTGTTTTCTGTCAGACCGCTGTGGTTGTGTTTCCTTCACTAAAAAATCTCCAAGAGCGAAGCGATTTCGCGAAACATGGATGCAAGTGCCTCATGAGAGAGTTTATCAATTAGCAGGTAGATTCACTGTTGTTTTTGTGGTTGTGTGTTCTTTTGTACTCTATTAACATTCACTAAGCTATGAGTATTTTTCATTTCAGCAACTTTTGTATTGCCGCTACAAAAAGAAACAACTGGTTCACTAGAGGCCTTCAATGAGGTTACCATTAATTTAACCTTGTCTTCACAGAATCATGTTTATATCATTACATTTTAGCCTACTGTTTCCTTTCACGTGCAGGTATTGTTTGTTGAGCTGTCCCGTGATACTGCCCAAAGAATCTTGGACTATTTGCGACCTAGTGATAAACATGGAACCACGGTAAATTTTACTTACCCGAGGTGGCAGTACTTAGGCTTGTCATATACATCACTGTCATCGTCTTTGCTCATCACTATGCTTTGGGTGGAAGCCATGTCTGTTTTCCTACCCCTTTTTGCAGTCCTAGTGCCTTTAACCCTACCTCTACCTCTAGGAGCCGGCATTCTCAGTCCAGTTTGTTAGAAACTATCCCTCCGGTTCCTTTCAGCACACAAAGAATAAAAGCAGTTCATCAAGTCAGATTATTATTATGTCAGTTTTTTCATGGATGTATTAAAATGGCATAAGTACAATAGAGGAAATGGACATACTGAATTTTCAACTACTTCATTTGCTTCGTCCTCTGCTTCATCACTTGATGAGTCCACATCCTCACTGCGAATAGCAGTGCTTGACCTCAAAATGTTGGGTGGTCAGATCAACATTGAAGTGTCACCGCAGAATGAATGGCAAGACGGCCAATGGATAATTTGAACACTACAACATATGCAAATGCTATACAACTGACTAGATTTCTATTTGTATGAGCTTCGAGCGCATCATATAAATCCATAAATTTTAGAAAGTTAAATGCTCAAAATACAATAAAAATGCAAGGAATTTTAACAACCTTCATTGGCTGAAACTAAGAGTGGTCTGCTTCAGTGAGCCTTTTCCTCCCCTGACTCTTTTTGAAGCGCCACCTTTAGCAGCACCAGTAGCATCTTTAGAGGGCCTAGTAAATCCACCTGCTAAGGTTTTACCTCTAGTATCCTGGTTTAAGTACCATTAGAGCAGTACAAAATGTAAGAGAATGAAAAAATAGCAATAGAAGTGCTCAGGGGCCTAGATATTTGTAACCACCAATTTTTGAGAACTTGATGTGAACGGGTGTCTCCCTTAGAGCGGAGGGATATTTCCTTTGCACGTTCCTAGATTGTAAAATGGTCATTCATCAGCCTTATTGCCAAAACCTCGTTGCAAAACTATAGTAGAATGCTCTGTACCTGCATGCACTCGCCAACTTTGACTATTATATCTTCTTCCTCAATTTTAAACTTCTGTCCTTCAGAAGTAAGTTGCTTCTACAATTTTGAACCAGGCATTAGGATCTTAGACATATGGTCTCTTTATTTGATCTGGCAATTCTATGCTTACATGTCACTTCAATGTCGATTGCTCGGTTTCTGGTCGGCAGATTACAAGAGGGAGCAGTGGATATCAATTCCAGCCAACCTTAGATGTCCCAGACCAACATCCAATCCAGTCAAGCTCAAATGCTCGAGACCAACCTATTCCTGCCAAGGTACTCCTTTATAGAACTAGTATCTTGTTGTTCATCTACTTTTTGATGAATTTCTGAAATTTGTGAATATCATTCAGGATATCATCCAGGAAGAGCCGGTGGACGAGGATTTTATAATGTTCAGAAAGTTGACGTGTTATGGGAGATCTTCAGAGGTCGAATAAAGAAATGTAGGAGATTCAAAGGGAAATCAAGTCTGCCAGAGGTAGTCCTCCCCCGATTCCTGATTGGTTTCTGACCTCATATGACTCCATAGAGGATTATAGGCGCGCCCGCTCTGATTGGTTCAGTACCATATATTGATTCCAGAGATTGTAGCCACGCGCGTCCCCTCATTGTTGTATACGCATATTTCTCCTCCGATGTAAAATGCTACAGAATATTTTTGTTTGTATTTTGCTGCTTTTTGTGAGCGTGCACATTTCTTCCCAACTTCCTTGCCCCCTGTTTCTACAGGTGTGTCTGGTGCAACTTTACTCCATATAGTTTTACCATCCCTCCATATTGTCATATTTCTCGGACTTGAGCAGTTGGTTGTTCAAAACTAAAATACTATAGCGCATTTACTGCACAATTTTTTTGTTGTGTGGCCTACTCTTTGATTTTGTTGATCAAGACGTTGTTCAGTTCCTTGTTATGTTTTACTAGGGTTGGGACTTGGGAGGAAGGAATGTTGTCAGTATGGAGGTTCGGATCCATTTGGCAGTCTTCTTGCTTGATAGCATAAAATCTGGACTAGTATCACTAGGGGTTGATCATCTTGAACAGGAAAGATGGGGTTAATGAACTGCTTAAAAGATGAGCCAAACTTTCTGTTGAGAAAAGGGCAAAATTAAAATCTCTGTCTTAGAAAAACTGTCTGCATGAACAGTCTCATCACAGTGTAAAAAGGAAACTGATTTTGTTTGTCTTCAAAAGTGTCGGTTGAAACAAGGAGCAGGGCAAAGAGAATAAGCTTTTATTCGAATAATCTAGTCCAGCTAGCTGTTTAATGTTTGAATTCAGTTAGTTCAGACTTGATGGTTTTTCAGAACGATTTCCATCTGGGATGACCCGTCCTTGTTTATTTCTGAATAAATAACAGGGTTTTGGATGGCACCAAGTTTCCTCTGTTCAGTTTCAGAGTTGACTGCCTTCACGTTGTCACGAATTTCTGTCGTAATAATCGAAAGATGTGTGCGTTTACTTTATTTTCTGTCTCGAATTTCTCTGTCGTCGTATTATAAGATGTTAAATTACGAAGAACCAAGTTTCAATGTTGGCTTGCACGCGTTCACTGTCATGATACATTATGTGTGGTTTCTTCTTTCCTCATACAAATTGTCCCAATTAGATAACAATCTTTCTGGTTTCTCCCTCTTTTTTCTTGGCAAATTATGTCTCCTAATCCATCAGAGTCGACAATTCTGCAACGTAAGAACATAACAGAACAGAGGGATATGACTTGAATAAATTATTTGGTATACAAGCACATCACCACAGACCGATGTGTGCATAAACAGATGATAATAATAACGAAGATGCGCACCAAGTGAATCCTGATAGCTCTCATGATCGAAACAGAGGTCGATCTATTCTTCGTCCTCGTCTGAAACGGCTAAGCCTTTCAGTGCCCTGGCCCGTGCTGCATCGTTCCACGCCTTGACCTGCGCCCTGCGAGCGAGGAAGTCCTCGTCCACCTCCACGTAGCCGCGCTTCTCGAACTCGCTGCGGACAAAGGCCTGGAACCTGGCGAACCTCTCTCTGATGGCGTAGTACGCGCGGGCGGCGGTGTAGAGAAGCACCGTCGACTCGTCCGCCTCCTCCTCCGGCGTGGGCAGCAAGGATGGGTTTTGACGCTTCAAAGACTCGAAGTAGTATGGGGCACGGTCGTCCACCACATGTGCAAGGACCCGCTCGACCTCCGCCTGCGGCAGCCGCGTCATCTTTTTCTCCGGAGCCTGCTCCGCCGCCGCCTCCACCTTCCTCTTGGCGGCGCGCCCCTCGCCGGCCGCCGCCTCCGACGCCTTCCTTTTGCTCTTCAGCTCGCCGGCCATCGCCGACGGATGAATGGCCATGCATGGATTCAGCAACGGACCCTTCTGACCAGCGGCGACCTTCTCATCCGCCGCCCTGATTTTGATGCTGAGCGGACCCTCCTCGCCAGCCATCGGCGGATCGGATCGGCCGTGAAATCTGGTGAATTTTCGTTCTTGGAGCTCGATTTGGAACTACTCTGTCTCTCGATTGGGGATGCAGAAGCTGGTGCGGTCGGGACCTTATGAGTTGCTCTGGTCCGAGTGAGGCTCAGAGTCGGAGTACGAGATCACCGGCGGGCCGGGCTCCAGCCCAATCACGCAAACCTTTTCTTTGAAAACGGGATTGGTTTTTTTTTCGCGAATTGAAAACGGGATTGCTAATTCCCTGTCAAGGTCAAGTCTTCACTCAGTCGGATTTGCGTTATGTTTCATGCCGGTCCAGAAATTGTACGTGAGTTGTTACTCCATTTTTTTTTCAGTTACACGTGAGTTCTTTCACACAAAAAAAGTTACACGTGAGTTGAAGCTGTAAAAAAAGATGTGGATAAACTGAGTTTGGTCAAGTTGGATTTACGTCGTTAGTCGTGCTAGCTAGGAATCACAAATGGGTTGCACTTATGTTTTTTTATCAAGACATAAACTTCAATTGACGCAGCCACGAAAGTAAGCTAGTTCTCGGCTAGGTGAACCCTAGTCAAATCAAATAATGTTGGGCAGAGGCAAGCATCTCCGACACGAAGTAACACAACCACTAAAGAGTTCACGACTTGCCCTCGGTAACGTTTGACCTTGTGTCTTCATGTCTTGAACTCTCATAGGATCTCCCCAACCGGTCTCTTTCCCTCCCAGTGTCGGCGGCCACGGTGGCCACAATCGAGTAGGTGGGAGGTCTGGATGCTCATAGCAGTATTAGGGCTTCTTCATTTCGATTCTTCATTGTTCAATAAAGAGGCGGCCGGATCAAGATTCACCCTCATTCTTTCTCGATGGAGATTGGTAGATGGGAAGTTGGGGGTGGCTCTTATGACGGCACCTCATGCCCAAATCCATGGTAGCGCGAGTCTTTGGCTATAGTCGCTCTAGAGTTTGTTGCTCCCTTTTTCTTACGCCGGATGTTCTCTTCGTCGTCCTTTATTTTCGTCCATGGTGATTGGGATGTAGATGTCTTTGGGATTCATGAGCATGAGATTTGTGGAGTAGGGTTATGCCTTGAATCAGTTGTTGTATGAACTGCAACTTCTCCCTCATGCGTTCTCCTCTTCCATATTACCTGCCCAGAGAGGGAAAAAAAGTAAACACGAGGCAGAGAGCATCGCCTACGATGTATGTGAGCGAGTCGGGATCAAAGAGCTCGTCGTCGCCCGCCTCCGGGCCGCCGCCGCTGCCACGGGCAACGTAGCGACCCTCATCGAGTTGGAGCTCCCCCTCCTCGTGGCCACACGCCGCCCAACATCTCCTCACATGGGCGCAGAAGGGACCCTGTCGACCGCGTCTCCCAGATTTACCTCTCTCGAATGGGAGACAAATGAAGACGACGGGCCTGTCCACATGCGGCATCGACCGCGGACAAGAAATTATAAAATAAAATAAAATAGAAATAACAAGTTCAGGAAAACCACCGATAGAAAACCGGCGTCGGAAGAACAAAAGGTAAACGAGAGAGCTCTCCGAGATTCGCGTCCATACAGAGATGGACGGTCCAGGATCTGGCTGATGGCCAATTCGAAAACCAGCTAGCTAAAGATAGAATGCGTGTAAGAAAATGTTGGGTCGAGAAGTGTAATTACGAAAATAAATTTTTTTTAAGTTAGTTTTAGAAAAAAAAATCTCCTTTTCACAACTATACCGACTCGAAGCCTCGACCGCGTCCTCGTTTATTAATCTTCTGCCTTTGCCACACCGTCCATACGGTACCGACTCGATTCCTTACGTCCCAATCCAAATCAGCCGATCAGCAGATTTCGCCTCCCTCACGAGCTCGACCGGACCTAGGTTGCCAGCCCGCCAATGGCGACGACGGGCGACGAGACCGCGCAGACCCCGCCGAAGCTTCGGGTTCGGCGACACGGGGAAGCTCTCCCCACGTCGGGTCTCGAGGGGGGTCTGAGTAACACAAAAATGAAAAAATCTGATAAATTTAGAGATTTGAAAATAGCATACTTAGATCCACACTTTTGTCTTTTTTGTCCACCTTAGAATACAAAATATTTGAAGTTAATGTTTTACATGTTTATGGAATACACAATCGACTATATCCGGAATTTTTCATATTTGAAAAAAAACATCAGGATTGCTAGAGTTCGGGAGCACAAAATCTCCATTGAGAAAGAATGTGTTTTGAAGTTAATTTTGGAAGAAAAAAATCTCCTTTTCACAGCGATACCGACTCGATTCCTTCCGTCCCAATCAAAATCAACCGACCATCGCTAGTTCGTCGAGCCGAACCCAAACATCACATCACCGACCAACAGATTTCTCGTCCCCCGCCAACTCCACGAGACCTAGTTAGCACAGTTATCCTCTAGCCGAAGGGCGACTTCTCAACCTCCAAGCTAAAAATGTTGACACGGAGGCATGGCAAGTTCATCAAGGCATCTGGTAGAGGTATCGGGACGAGTACTCTGAGTCACAGGCGGATCTTAGTGCATGTCAGGGGGGCACTGCCCCCCCCCCCCCCCCCCCCAACACCCCAAATCTCATATTTTGTATTGTACGCCTCCCTCCTAACACCCTTTGGCAAGCTCCGCCACTGTTTCGAGTCAAGCGGTTTCGTACCCGGCTTCGTTGTGCTTGGCTCTGCGGTGGATCAACGAATTGGAGAAGAAGGACTGCATTGTGTATTCTGTTTTATTTTCCGGGGTCCTTTTTTAAGACCATGTTGTAATTTTCTTTTTGTTGGGTCATCTTGCACGTTGTAGGGTTGATAAAATCTATGAATAGAGTGGAAATCAGAGGAGGTGTTTTAAGTCATAAGATTAGATACCCCTGTTAAGGATTTTTTAAAGATATTTTAAAATGTTTCTACAAAATTGTGCATGCATAGAATGTTTGTAGGTACACCCTGTATTTTTTCGGTTTTTTGACATTTTAAAATGTGTTTTTGAATAGTACGTGGGAGCATATGCTCGAGTATGACCCAATTTGGATTTCCGGGGAAACCCATCTTTGTTAAAAAAACAATAATAGGCATAATTATGAAAGAATTTGTTTTGAAGTTAGTTTTAGAAGAAAAAAATATACTGTACTACTTTTCGTGACGATACCGACTTGAAGCCTCAACCGCGTCCTCCTTTATTAATCCTCTGCCTTTGCCGCACCGTCCGTACCGACTCGATTCCTTCCGTCCCAAACTCCCAATCCAAATCAACCGACCATCTCGAGCTCGTCGAGCCGAACCGAAACATCACATCACCGACCAGCAGATTTCTCCTCCCTCGCCAACGAACTCGACCGGCGATGGCGTCGACGGGCGACGAGACCGCGCAGCCCCCACCGAAGCGCCCCCGCCACGACGTCGTCCGAGCGGAGCCGAAGCCGGCGTCGGCCGCGCGCGTGGGGCTCAACCCGGCGGACTGCAACCTTGGTACGTGCACACACCTCACCCGCCCTGCCTCTGTTCGCAAACCCTCACTCACTCACCACCGCGCCTCCTCTCTGCACCAGATTTCGACATCGACGAGGGCGGGCTCCGGGGCCACGCGCTGCACGGGGGCGGGTTCGCCTACTGCTGGTCCGGCGCGCGGGCGACGGTGGGCGTCAGGGGCGGCGGGCGGTACTGCTTCGGGTGCAGGGTGGTGGCAGAGCAGCCGGTGGAGATGGACGACACGGAGGCTGACCAGCGGCACCTCTGCCGCGTTGGGGTCTCGCGGGGGACGACCCCGTGGGGGCCTCGGGGAGTCCGGCCACAGCTTCGGGTTCGGGGGCACGGGGAAGCTCTCGCACCGGGGCAAGTTCTTCGATTACGGAGTCAAGTTCGGGGTCGGGGATACCATCGTCTGCGCCGTCGATCTCGATTCCAAGCCCATGGCCTCGATTGGGTTCTCGAAGAACGGCGAGTGGCTTGGCGTTGCCCAGAATTTCGATGCAAGCGTGACAGGGCTTGGTCTGGTTGATGCTCCTGTGACTGTGAGGCCAATGCAGTGGGAGTCGGCGATCTTCCCACATGTGCTGCTGAAGAATGTCGTTGTAGAGATGCAGTTCAGCAGGGAGGATGGGCTGGAGCCGGTGGAAGGCTATGAGCCATGGTCCTCGGCTTGTGCCGATGGGAACGAGGTGTTTGGGCCTGTCTTTGCTGAACAAGGGGAGTGTGAGGTTATGATGATGGTTGGGCTCCCGGCTTCTGGGAAATCTACATGGGCAGAGAAGTGGGTCAAGGAACACCCGGAGAAACGCTTCGTCCTCCTCGGAACTAACCTTGCATTGGACCAGATGAAGGTTGTGCCTCGATCCCCTGCGCTCATCTTACAAGCCGTGCATTCTGTTTCACCTGGAATCATGGCTTCTCATTTTATATGTACACTCTTTTATTGCAGGTGCCAGGATTGCTGCGTAAGAACAACTACGGTGAGCGTTTTGATCGTTTGATGGAACATGCTACAATGATTTTCAACACGCTGCTGGATAGAGCTGCAAAGATCCCTCGCAATTACATCATGGACCAGACCAATGTGTACAAAAGCGCCCGTATTCGCAAGCTGAGACCATTTGCAAACTACCGCAAAGTAAGCTGCTGAAAAAGAGGTGTACCTTTTTTTCAGGAGTGTTTGTAAAATTAACAAATGCTGGATGGTTTTGTATCTTCTATGCAACAGATTGCTGTGGTTGTTTTCCCATTGCCAAGTGAACTCAATTCCCGGGCAGCAAAACGGTTCAAGGAGATGGGGAAGGATGTACCAACTGAAGCGGTTGACCAGATGACAGGTATCTATCTAGACGGATTACTATTCTCTGAGTTTAATCAAAATACTTTGTAGATTAGTGGGTGGAACTTGTGGGGTGTCTTTTGCTCTATCTACATCCTTACTAATCCTCTAAACGTTTCCCTTTTCAGCCAATTTTATCTTGCCACAGTCAAAGGACATGTCTGGTTCAAAGGAGCCTTTCGATGAGGTTTGCTACACATTATGATGATGTAACACATCCTTGGCCACTTAACAACGTTTCTGTTCTGGTCATTTTTTCCATTGTGCACAGGTGATTTTTGTAGAGCTTTCTAGGGATGATGCCCAGAGAAGCCTAGAAGAGATGAAACATTTGCTGCCAAGAGCCCCGACTCCCAGCTATGCCAATATCAGTAACCAAAATGTATGGTTTCAATTGTTCTTTTCGAAACTATTCGTTCCATGTGTCTTTGCCATAATCATCCTTTATTAGCAATATAGCAGTGTCCTGACTTTCTGGTACTGTTTTACAGGTTAGCTCAACATATACTGGGATTGTTTCTCCGGGCATTTCTGGTGCAGGACCATCTCCGTCAGGCTTTCAACCACCAATGAGAAACTCATATGGACAATGTGTGTATGCTCCGGGTTCACCAGTGGGGTTCAAGGTTACCAGAGTACAACAGGGAACCAAATCCAGCCCAGCTACTTAAATGCCCCATATCAAAATCAAATTCAGACAAGCTACCTGAGTCCAAGCTATCCAAATACCTCAAACCAACATCCATTTTACCAAAGCTACCCAAGTACCGCAAACCAAGCACAGACAAGCTCCCTGAACCCAAGCTATCCAAATACCTCAAACCAACATCCAGTTTACCCAAGCTACCCAAGTACCACAAACCAACATCAAATCGATGGAAGCTACACAAGCACCCCATTTCCTGGATATGTACACAATGCATATGGTCCCCATAGTAGCCCAAGTCCATACAATCCTATTCCTAGCAACACAGATTTGAACCAAAGAGTTGAAGCTCCCATGGCTGGCACCAACCTCTACCAGACTTCCGGGCCAGCAGGACACTACGGGAGTTGTGGTTATGGACCTGCAGCTCCAGTCCATGCCCAACCATTACCTCAAGCAGTTCATCAACAGGTGATATATCATGATGGTGTTTCCTCATGGAGTTCTGGCGATTATGGACCCTATGGACAAGAGTGTCTTGGTAAGTTTTCAGCTCATGTTTCAGTCTCTCTGTTGTATTACATCCAAGTTGACATGGAAGACTGACCCATTTGTCTCTAATCAATGATAGATGTGCACTATACAGGCTCGCAGTATGCTGCTCCAGTGGCCATGCCACCGCCCCCAATTCCCGGGCCGCCTCCTCGCGGAACTCTCCCCCCTCCAACTCCGGGGCCGCCTCCTCACGCACCTCTCCGTCCATACTACATGACTCCACAGCCAAGCTCCTGGTAGGGAGAAACTGGAACGCTAGATGAATGATCACGGGTAGTACAGCAGAATATATTGGGATAAACGTGCCACCTGCATATTTTTGAGGTTCCAGGAACCTGTCTCTAAACTGTGACAATATGAGTTTTGCTATGAGATAAGAGATTGTGGCACCATGTGTAGTTGTGCACCTATCTTCTTTTACCGGATTACCATCTTCGTGCAAATGAGCTTAGAACTGATTATATGTTGCCGATTCTTGGGTAAATCTTCTGATATTAGGCCAGTAATCGCCATGATGTTACCCCGCGATGTTAGAGTTCCTTAATACGATAGTGTTTCGGATTGGGGAGCACACCTGCGGGTGGCTGGGTTGCAGATGTAGAAGTCATATTGCTGCAACAGGATGAGGAGCCATCACAGGAGGCATGGAGTCTAACGGCAGGTTGTATCTTTTTATCACAGGAGGCACCGGCATCACTGAGGACCGGGAGACGATCGATGGCCCTGAGGTGGAATTTGATGATGGGAGCGAGGGCTGGTGGCGGTGGTGGTGGAGGATGAACTTGTTGGTGGAAGTGCTGTTACATCAGGACTTGCGAACGGTGAGGCACTTAGATTACAATCATATGAGGATCTCGTCGATGACGAGCCTCTCGGGCAGGTCATTAAAGACGGTCGCGCCGCTGCTGTCTGACATGCTAACTGCTTGTTGTAGTGGTAAAGAAAAAAAAGCAAACATCAGTACGAACCTAAAACGAGGATGAGTTTGATGGATTCGGAGCAAGATAGAACAGTCTCAGCGATCCATCGGTTTGAGGAAGACGACCATCACCTTCGGCTCAATGTCGACGTGGAGGAAAAACGACATACCTATATGGAATAACGACATACCTCTATGGAAAACGAAATACATGTATACTTGCAAGAACCATTGCCCCTGCTCGCCCATCGCTGGATAGCTGATATACCATGTACAATGCGACCACCAGCATTTTGAAAACTACTAATACACGCGTATAAATCCCTTACACCCAGGAGTGTGCAAGGTACACCCAACGGTACACAATCATGCAATAATCATGTGTGTTCCAGCTGTTCTTCGAGAAACAGAACGCCGGCCAAGTCGACAGAAACAAGCCGGCTACTGCGAAACCTGCACCTAAATCCTCCAAAGCACGTGCTTCATGGGAATCATCTCCTCCTGACGGCTCCATAGTTCCTGGTGACCTGCGAAACAATAAACTCTCAAAAACCCTCCTTGTATTACGCGATATATATATGCAGTACATAACACATGCTTCCCAAAACATGTTCTGCGTGAAAATAACGAGGAATTCAAGGTAAATTTGACGTACCCGAGGTGGTGGTTTCTTAGGCTTGTCATCTTCATCGCTGTCATCGTCTTTGCTCATCACCATGCTTTGGATGGAAGCGATGTCTGTTTTCCTGCCCCTTTTAGCGGTCGTAGTGCCTCTACCCCTACCTCTACCTCTAGGAGCCGGCCTTTTCCGTCCAGTTTGTTGGAAACTATCCTCCGGTTCCTTTGAGGATACAAAGAATAAAAGCAGTTCATCAAGTCATTTGTTAAAGTCAGTCATATTATTATTACGTCAATTTTTTCATGCATGTATTAACACGGCATAAGTACAATAGAGGAAATGAACATACTGAATTTTCAACTACTTCATTTGCTTCGTCCTCTGCTTCTTCACTTGAGGAGTCCACCTCCTCACTGCGAATAGCAGCGCTTGACCTGAAAATGTTGGGTGGTCAGATCAACATTGAAGTTTCACTGCAGAATGAATGGCAAGAGGGCCAATGAATAATTTGAACAGTACAACATATGCAAATGCCATACACCTGACTAGATTTCCATTTGTCCATGAGCTTCGAGCGCATCATATAAATCCATAAATTTTAGAAAGTTAAATAATCAAAAATCATTTGAAGGCAAGGAATTTTAACAACCTTGATTGGCTGAAACTAAGAGTGGTCTGCTTCAGTGAGCCTTTTCCTCCCCTGCCTCTTTTGGAAGCACCACCTTTAGCAGTGCCAGCAGCATCTTTAGAGGGCCTAGTAAAACCAGATGTTTTTTTGGTGCCAAGAAGCATCTCCCTGGTGTCCTCGTCATCAATAAAAGTGTTCAGGCTACTTCCACCTGCTACTGATTTACCTCTAGTATCCTGGTTTAAGTACCATTAGAGCAGTAAAAAATGTAAGAGAATGGAAAAATAGCAATAGAAGTGCTCAGGGGCCTAGATATTTGTAACCACCAAATTTTGAGAGCTTGATGTGAACGGGGTGTCTCCCTTAGAGCGGAGGGATATTTCCTTTGCACGTTCCTAGATTGTAAAATGGTCATTCATCAGCCTTATTGCCAAAACCTCGTTGCAAAACTATAGTATAATGCTCTGTACCTGCATGCACTCGCCAACTTTGACTATTATATCTTCTTCCTCGATTTTAAACTTCTCTGCTTCAGAAATCAGTTTCTTCTGCATATTTTGAACAAAGCATTTGGATCTTAGACACGTGGTGCCTTCTCAGTCACCATGCAGTCAAGTTCATGACTGATGCTAAAATAACAAAAGTAGCAAACCATACTCTGGTTTCGTCAAGATTTCGCTGCAAACAGGCAGCGAATGCCGTCTTGTCATCCTTGCTCACAAAGTCGTGTAATGCAATGTCCAAGTCATCAACTGGAAGAATTTCCATTTTCTAAGAACAAAAGAAATGTGCACCATTGCAAAAACAGAAGTTATAATTTATTCAAGGGATCAATAGAACAAAATTAGGAAATCCCCTAGGTAACAAAATAATCTGCTGTTTCTCATGGGTGTACAAGCTCATCAGCCCATGATCGAAAGTTTAATGTGACAAGAATAGCCATGTTGGTGCATCATATACTAACTGAAGGCGTAAGGATAAAATGGATAGTAATATGCATCCCCTTCTGAAAGAAGAATATAATACAGTAATGACGGGTTCAAGAAGTACCAAGTTATTTTCAGCAACCAAAGCTTCAATAGTTTGTTGGTTTAGTTCCTCGGACGAAGTTTCTCATCTTCATCAACATTTTCTACAACATATACAGACATAGTTAAGGCAACCGACTACCAAATACTTTATCTCATAGCTTAGTAAATTTCCTCTCACTAATCAGATACCATATGCACTGTTTTCTCAAAGATAACGAAATACCTCCTGTATTAGTCTGGCGCTTCTTCGCCGCTTTTGAGAAAATGAGAATATCTTGTGGGTTTGCAACCTTACATAAGAAGCCACGAAAAGTTCATTCAGGCACAATGGAGAAGGACACTTGAGTAACTAACAAATTAGTCTCGGAGGTACCTTGCCTACATACTTCTGACCAAACCGTTGTGGGTTTATTGTTGAAAACCCAGAGTAATCTACCTGCAGAACAATATGAGAACTTCCAATTTTGTATTTCTTCATTATTTTGCGCACATGACTTATGTTCTGATATTTTTACCTTGATTCTAACTAATGGAAGTTTGGGCTCTGATCCACTGGCTGCTGGTTGACTACTCTTCTCAATCAGGTTTCTCACCTGAAATTGAGAAAGTAATTCAAAATTGAGGGCAAGTCACGTCCATTTAACAAAACAATCTTAGCAGACTAAGGAAACCGGGAAATGATGCATTATTAGACCAAACTCACACAAGTACACCGACATGTTTTCAACCTTCCATAAAACGGACAGTATCTGAAGTTCTAAACACATATGAGTAACTTAAGACTCACAATTTTATCCAAATGTTCAAGAACAGAGGCCTGATCATTAGGGTCAACATCTGCTTCATCCTTTAATACAACCTACACATTTCACACTGTGAGATTCACTTAATAAAATAAGCACAAAACACTTGAATGGCGTACCTCAGCATACTCAAAAGGTCTCACGGATCTCAAAGGTATTTTGTTTGGCCTATACTGGTTTCCCTGTTTATGGAGGAATATACAAGAATGAGAAAACACTGAACACCACAACAAGTTTATGTTTAACATGAAAAATAGAGTTGTAAATTTAACCTTGATTTCTAACAAAAGAACATGCTTTGGTTTTGCTTCACCATCAATCAGGGAGGTTGCAACTGACGAGCCTGGTTGAGTGATGTGAAAACCCATCCCAGGGACCTCCTATAAAATATTGATCAGAAGTCAAGTTTATAGACACTGTAAGTTTTCCATCTTTTTATGAACCTTGTCAAGAGGACAGGGCAAGTTTTTTCTTAAAAACGTGAATTTCAAAAGGAATCACGATTTATTACCTGAGGGTCAATAAGGCATTCGTGCTCATGTCCCCATACAACGAAGTCCAGAAAACGTGGCAAGAAATGCTCATTGATAGCATTTTTCGGGTTTGTCTTTATCCTGTGTGAAATCCAGGTACAAATTGCTTTTCAGTAAACAGGATTAAGAACCGAAATAAATGAGTAAACAAATTTGCTTTGTTGATATTCACTTGCTGTGCGTACCTGTTCTGATGAAGAACCAGGATATTGAACCAGTCAGATACTGACATACCATCTTGAGTTTCAGGTCGCATCCATTGTACTGAATGAGGTGTCTGAAGTGTTGAGATACAGAATAAGATATCATTAAGGGGTGACTGATTTGCATATGTGCAAAGATGCACAAATTTCTAGCTCTAGTGATGCATTAGTATACAAAAGTTAAGCCAAACCAACTGAAGTGCACCTGAAACATTCTGTTTAGGCGCTCATCTCTGATGTTCCCAAGGCCATATAGTGCAACTGTCGTTGTACCCTGAAACACTAGGACGTTACAGAACTGGCATTTGAGAGACCATGATAACTGCCTGGGGCTGAACTAGTTCACCTTTTTTACGAGTACCGGATGAACTGCTATTTGACCAACACCAGAGCCACCAAGGTCCATCTTCCCAAAATAATTTACAAGATTGCAAGCCGAAAGGATATCAATAGCAGAGAGGTTATCCTACAACAATGGAAAACGAATGATCGCATAAAACAAAGCTGATAGCCCATAATAAAATTCAGAAGATCAGAGAAGATGCTCATACCACCCCAGCTGGATCATCATGATTTCCATGGATAGTGAAAACAGGCAAGCCAACATTAAAATTTGGATCCTCATAATTCACTTGGCCAAATCTAATAACGAATAAGAAAATTCGTGTCAGAAAATGAAGTAGAGGAATATACATGTGCAGACATCTTTCCTAAAGTTTTCGTACATGATATACAGACGCATGAAATTATGAGAGATTCATCACTAAACCTGTTTGGGAAGTTGATTGTCTGATCACTAACAACCTGGAACTTCACTGGCTGATCATTCAGGCAGAAGCGGCGTAGAATCTCAATGGTCTTCACCAAGGTTGAACGTGAAGGCTTGTTCTCATGGAACAGGTCACCACCAAGAAGCACAAAGTCTACCTGCGAATCGTTCTCATCCCAGTCATCACACACACACAACCAATGGGTGGTCCACAACACTACAACAGAATGAACAGGCGGATCAAAATAAACACAAAACAAGATACTGCTCCTACCAACCTTCTTCTGCTCCGCCAAAGAGCATATCTCCTCAAAAGCCTGGAACGAATCGAACCGGCGTATCTCGTCCTTCTCCATGTAGCCTAGATGGCAATCAGTCGCCACAAGTACGCAGAGGGTGTCGCTATCTTCTTCCCTGCAGCACCATTCAACAGAGAAAAGGTCATGCAGCTGATACCCTCCACAGAGAAATAGTTGTATTTATCCAGTTCCAGCGTTCCATTAATGCAATGCCATGGTCAGGACTCAGGAGGACTCACATTGCGGACATTGCCTGTGCTGGTTCCAACTAGAGTCGCAAGTACTCTTTCCGGTCAACAGCCCACTGCAACGATAACAAACACACAGCCACGATTAGCTGAGAGCAATAGTGCCGAGAAAAGGAGCAGCGGGAGCAAGAAGAGGCATGGAAGTGTTTCGTCGAACACGTGCAAGGCCCCAGGAAGAGGTGCCCTCACATGCCCAAGTCAAAGCTCGCCTCGCACGCAGCAAGCCGCCTTAGATTGAAAAAAATGAGACGCGAAGCGCAGAGTCATCGGGTTCTACGGCGAGAAGTAGGGCAATCACCTTCGCTTCCTGCAGGCGCCTCCACCGCCGTGGCGACCTGGCTGACGGGAAGGAAGTCCAAGGGAGGAACCCGGCGTCGGTGCTGGCCGCGTCTCGAGCACCGGTCAGACGAAGGTGGTGCCCCTGCACTCTCCGCTGCTCTGGCGGCGGAGTCGCGGACGCTCTGCTGACTCGAGCGGCGCAGCCCCGGAATCAGCGGCGGACGAATAGGCCGTGGCGGAGGAAAGCAGCGGCCGCGCAACGGAAGGAAAGAAAAAAATGGACACGCTGGTCGCGGGCTCGCGAGGCTCCTTACGGCTTTACTGGGCTGCCACGTTGCAAGGTTAAACAGGCCCATGCCCGGACCTCTCGCAACTCAATATGGGCCGTCCAGGGTAGAACCTTTCCCCGTCCATAAGCCCATACCCAGGTGACCCGAGCTGCTTCCGGTTCCCTACGCGCGAGTGTTCCTCAGCTGCGGCGGCAAAGGTCGATTTCTAGGGCAAAATTTCCGCCGAGTTCTTGAGGCGATAGCCAGAGCGAGAGCAGGTCGTCGAAGGATTCGTTCGGGCAGGCGGGCTGCTGAGATCGAAAGATGGTAAGCTTGGCTAGCCCCTGTGTGTGGTGTGCCAACTGGTTCGATTCGTGTGATTGATGTGCTGTTGTTTTGCTTTGTTGGTCAGGCTGGGCGCAAGGAGACCGCACTTGACCTGGCCAAGTTCGTCGACAAGGGCGTCCAGGTGAAGCTAACCGGCGGCCGGCAAGGTTGATTCGCACCCCTTCCAAATCTTCCTCTTCTCTGTGTATTCTTAAGCTCTATATCATCAGATCCACTATAGGCCCCCGTATTTGTTTGTGTTAAGCTCTGCCACTAAGTGCTGTACTTTATATTAAATAATTCGAGTAGAATGCTACTATAGTCACCGACGTTACTCATGGTGTGGTTCTCTGATTGTTCCTGAATTTTGTTGCTACTTTTCGTGTTTCTGTGTGTTTCTGTAGTATCACAAACATCGTTGCGGTGCTGTTGTTTGTCTAATACAGTAGTAATCAACAGACATGTATTTCTATTGGTTGTTTATATAGTCTACGTTGTGCCAGCAGCATACATGATACATGTTCATACAGTGAACAAACAGGTTTGTTGAAAAATATTTTAAGTTCATTTAAGTGTTCCCAGATCCATGGAACACATGTATTTGTTCTATCTCCCGTAATGTTCTTCGGCAGTCATATACTGACCTGACACATGCATGTTTGCAGTTACTGGAACTTTGAAGGGCTATGACCAGTTGCTGAACTTGGTGCTGGATGAAGCAGTTGAGTCTGAAAGAGGTATTTACTATCTAGGCTTCCTTACAGTCCATATGTTTATTTTTATTTTAACATTGACAGTCTGTAGTGTCAGGACTTAATTCCTGTTTTCTCTTCGCCTAGCTTATATGTTTACCATGGAATGCTGTGTTCCATTAAAATATGGTAAAAGCTAACATTTTTCTAGTGCTTTGAATGGAGAAATAGATTAGAACGGGTGGGGAGTTATGTTTTCTGCAAACACCATCATCATAATGGCTCTTGCACATTCAGAAAGAATGATGCCTTCTTTTCTTTTACAGCGTCGTGTTGTATTTGATCTTGCAAATTTCTTTTGTAGAGCAAGATGACCCATTGAAATTGTCAACGAAGACCAGACAACTTGGTCTCATTGTAAGTACTCACTTGCTATTTGTGTTTTAGCATGTCGATTCAACCTTCCTCTGTTATTGTGAATATTTTATAGTGGATGTTATCCTCTTTATTTTACCGATGTTGAATTGTACCATATGGCCCATATTTTATAGTGGATGTTCATTAACAACTAGTTTCTGTTGTTCTCACCTAAAGGAAAACTACATGATTGTGATGTGAAAATAGCTGATCATTTAATTTTGTGAATTAAATTTTTAGATATATATATACTCCCTCCGTTTTTTAATATAAGATGTTTTAGGTGGTACACATGTTGTCTATATGCACACTAAAATGAGTGAATATGGACACAAAAATGTGTCTACATACATTTGTATGCATGTGCATGTGGACAAAAGCTAAAACATCTTATATTAAAAAACGGATGGAGTATATAATATATTGTTTCCTTGATCATTTTCATGTGTCTTTTTAGTTTTGCAATTGTTGAGGTGTTCTGCCATACATCTATTGACAGAATAATACTATGTCTTGCAGGTGTGTAGGGGCACTGCAGTCATGCTGGTGTCACCAACTGACGGAACTGATGAAATCGCCAACCCCTTTCTCGCAGCAGACGGGGCATCATAGGCTTTGTACTGGTGGATTAGTTCAGGAACCGTGCCATCCAAGTTCCAAACCAGCTTCTGTTGGAAAAACTAATTGTTCCCAGATTTGACATGTGCCTATGAACTTTGTAATTTGTATTGAGCTACTTAAATCGTCGATCCTGTCGGAACAACCATGGTTGGATGTATCTCCTTTTTTGGAAGAATATTCTGGTGGTTCTTAGATGAATGGCTGCATCTTGTACTCCAGCTTGATGAAATATTAGTTGGTGATACAAGTTTATTGAAATTTCTCATGGATGGCAGGGTACGTCATATATATCTGAAAATTCTAAGTTCAGTAGTGCATGTTTTGTCCAATTTTTCAAGTTCTATTTCAATGGAAGAGTACTCTGTTTTAGTTTTAGCCTGACAAAACTTTTATTTAGCACAGGCAGGCAGCTGCTCACCTCAACTTAGTGCACATGTACACACATATATGCTTGGTCATCTCGCCACCGCGCCGTGCTCTTGTTCCTACCATGAAATGAAAAACTGTGGTATGAAAGAACAAGTCCCTAGGTAATAGTTCACACAACACACATCCATGAATATTTTTCCTGCTAACATGAGTGTTACTTATCGACTATTTGTTTATCTAAGATTCTCTTTGTTCTTAGAGAAATCTGAAGATCTAATTCAGCGTCTATACTTGGCACAAAATCAGCTATCGGGAGATTTTCCTTCCGGCATAGAAAACCTTCGCAACCTAATTGTTGTATCGTTGGGGGAAATCACTTTACAACTGTGGTTCCGGAGTGGATTGGAACTCTCAAAACTTTGCAACAAGTAGGCTTGGCAACCAACTTCTTTACGGGGGTTCTTCCATCATCCTTTTCAAACTTGTCTCAATTCGGAGTGATCTATCTATTCTCGAACCAGTTCATTGGCCACATACCACCAAGTTTTGGAAACTTTCCAATGCTTCAGCATTTGGACATTTCCAACAACAATCTTCATGGTAGGGTTCCAATGGAGATCTTCAAAATCCCAACAATATATCTAATTGATTTATCTTTCAACAATCTCGACGGTTGATATCGACATTGGTAGCGCCAAACAACTCGTATATTTGCTACTCTCGTCAAACAAGCTATCTGGAGATATTCCAATCACTTTGGGTAATTATGAAAGTTTAGAGGACATTGAGTTAGACTCCAATATTTTCAGTGGGACCATTCCCATTTTTTTAGGCGACATAAGTAGCCTAAAGGTTTTTAATGTTTCTAGCAATAACTTAACTGGGTCGATACCAGCATCTCTTGGAAACCTACAAGTTCTTGAGAAACTAGATTTGTCATTCAACCGTTTTCATGGTGAGGTTCCAACAAAAGGAATCCTCAAGAATGCAACTGTCGTGCGGATTGATGGAAATCAGGGGCTTTGTGGTGGGTGAAAGGACATTTATTAATCCCTTGTGTTTTGTGTGTTAGGCGACAACACTAGTGACGATTTAACATGTGAATCAAGTGATGCAGGCTTTAAGTGTGTAAAACATCTTTGCATCAAATCCAAAAAGGGAGTTGAAAAGAGCCAGTTTTGTTGCTGAAGAAAATCGGATTATCCGATGTTGGAAGATTCGGATTATCCGATTTGCAAAGTCTGCTGAAATTCTGCTAAGGACTAGAAGAAACTTCACACTGAAGATATTCGGATTATCCGAGTTGGAAAGTATCGGATTATCCGATGTCAAGATTTCGCTCGAATTCTGCTAAGGACTAGAAGAAACTTCACACTGAAGATGTTCGGATTATCCGAGTTGGAAAGTATCGGATTATCCGATATCAGGATTTGCTGGAATTCTGCTAAGGACTAGAAGAAAACTTCACACTGAGGATCTTCGGATTATCCGATGATAGTCTGATCGGATTATCCGATAATCGGATAATCCGATGTTGACTTGAATCGGATTATCCGATTTACCTGTCTGCAACGGCTAGAATCTGGGGGCAGTATATAAAGGCCTTCTCCTACATTGGAGAGGGCACCACGACCAGAAATATCTTCCCCACCATTGTTGCAAGCTTAAACTTGGTAGATCTCTCTCCCTAGCCACTCAAACACCTTGTCCTTCTAGGACTTGGGAGAGTTGACCTAGATCTACCCTTCCACCAAAGCGATTTGATTTCCATATCCATTCCTTAGAGGAACTTGTGCATCTTGGGTTCATTGGAACCCTAGACGGTCGTTGGTCGTTCTTGTGGCTTTGGGAGCCGCGGGGACTAGCCGGGAGCCTCCAATTCGGTTGTGGAGACGTGCCCCGGCCTTGTGATTCTTGCGGCTTTGGAAGCCGTGGGAATTGGTGAGAGCCTCCAATTCGGTTGTGGAGTGTGCCTCATCCTTGTAAAGGTTTGTTGCCGACCTCGAGGGCATCATATAGTGGAGGAGATACGGTGTGCCATATCACGGCTATTCGGGGATCACTTGTGACCCCGCACCGCTCCAACGAAGACGTAGCTTCCATTGGGAAGTGAACTTCGGGAATCATCTCCGTGTCACCGTGTGCTTATCCTTTTTATATATACCTTTACTTGTATTGCTAGCTTACCTTGTTTAGTATATCTTGTTAGCTAGCTTCTTGCTCATCATATAGGATTGTTCACCTAGTTGCATATCTAGAGAACTTATATTTGAGCAATTCCTTAACTTGTTGAAAAGAAAATTAAAATTGGTAGTTGCCTATTCACCCCCCCCCCTCTAGTCAACCTACTCGATCCTTTCAATTGGTATCAGAGCAAGGTCTCTTTATTAAGGGCTTAATCGCCTAAAGAGGAGGATGGCTAGTGCGGAGGATGTACAACGTGCTAAAGATGAGGAGTTAAGACTTGCTAAGGAACAAGAAAAATTTGATAGAGAACAACTTGACAAAGAACTAATCGAAGCGGGAATAATCCCTCCCGAGGGTGATGCCCCAATCACCATGAAGTCCATGATTGAACTTTTTGGGTTCATGAAAGGCAAAATGGTGGATGAGGTGTATACTCGGGTATCTAATCAAAATGGCTCCTCATCAACCGCTAGCCCTATTAAGGGAGCTAGTGACAAGGATAAAAATGATAAACCTTGAGAAGCCTTCTCTTAACTTTGCTCCACCTAGCTCTTATCTCACTCAAGTTGCACTCACTCAACCTCATATAACCAACCTTGGTAGACCCCCTCCTAAGCTTGATAATACTCGTTATTTCACTTGGAAGAAATCTATGGAGTCTTATTTTCGCAGCTCATCGGTGCATCTTTGGAGGGTGGTTCTACATGGTTTCAACCCAGTTGATCCCAACAACTTGACCAAGCAAGAAGAGATTGATGAGCAACTTGATGCAAATGCCAAGTACATTCTTGAGAGTGCTATGACCGCAAATGATGAAGATCATGTGCGGAATCTCAAAACTTGCAATGAGGCTTGGCTCTATCTTGAAACCGTGTATGAAGGAAATGAGGGCATTCAACGCTCCAATGCGGCCGTCCTTCAACATCAAGTTGACAACTTCATCATGCTAGACGAAGAGACTCCGACCGAACTTTACCGAAGACTCTACAAGCTTGTGGTGACATGTAGGGAAAATGGAAAGAAGGATATGGATGATGAATGGGTCAAGGCCAAGTTCCTTCAAGCAATTATGCCATATAGTGAAACTATGGTGATGAACCTCCATGCAAGAGCGGATTACACAACAATGACTCCCAATGACATCTTGGCTCAATTTGTCACCTATGATACATTGAAGTCCACATCCAAGTCTTTCAACCAAGTCCGTGGCCCAAAGACTCTTGCTTTGAAGGCTCGTGTGGTAGACCATCCAAGATATGAAGAAAGCCCGGTCTATGAAGGTGAAGAAGACTTGGAGGGTGAGCTCAATGAAGTTCTTGCACTTGCCGCCACCCGGTTTTGGAACAAGAAGAACAAGAGCGTCAACCCTCCACCAATAAAAAGAATGTGCTTCAATTGTGGAAAGGACACTCATCTTGTGAAGGATTGCCCCTATGAAAGAAGAGAGGATAATGGTGGTCAACTCATTCTAAAGAAGAACAAGTACCACCCCAAGCCTACCTACATGAAGAGATCACCTCAAAAGGCTCTTGTGGCATCCCATCAAGAGGAATACGAGTCCGGAGGTGAGGAGGATAAAGAACCAAGTGAAGAAGTAGGAATGGCGGCTCTTGCAATGGGCACCCTTCCTCCATCATTGGCCAACCTCTTCTCATCTCCAAACGACGACAAGATCTCCAAGCCTATGTGCCTCATGGCCAAGGAAACAAAGGTGAATTCCCCACCAAAAATTACTATCTCCTCTAACCCATCACTATTGGATTGTGTTGAGGATGTAGGGAAAATTGAAGAAGAGGATAAAATTTCTATCTTCATTAGCAAGCTCCAAGGTCCAACCAAGAAAATGGTTGAGGCCCTCATGTATCAATATGGAGAAGCCAAGCATCTTCTTAATGAGAAGGATGTTAGGATTTGTGAGCTCGAAGGGCATGCATGTGATCATGCCGACAAAATTGGTGAGCTAGAAGATCAACTTGTTGAGGAACAATTGCTCCGTGAGCAACTTGAGGAGACACATGCCATGGATCTTTCCAAGGCAAAAGAAACTCGTGAAACCTCTATTCAAATTGCTATTGATCTAAAAAGTAAAAATGAGGAACTTGTAGAGAGTCATAACAAGCTCTTTGAGGGTTTTGAGCAACTTAGGGAAACCCACAAGGTGACCTCAAGTGAGCTCACTACACTCAAGGAGTCATATGCCAAACTACAAGCTCAATTTATCTATGCTAGCTTCACCACTTCTCATAATGATAAAGATGCAAATGCTTGTTCCACTAACCCTTTATGTGTCAAGGCATCTCTTATTGAGGAAAACACTAGGTTGAAGGCCCAACTTGAGAAGGGCCTAGCCACTTGTATCCAAGGGGAAAAGAACCTCAATGATCTTTTGAGCAATCAAAAGGGAGTGGTTGGCAAAGAAGGAATTGGGTTCACACCCAACTCTAAGAAGGTCAACAACAAGAAGAAGAAGGCGACTCCCCCTTCCAAAGATATTGTTTTTGTGAAGGAGGGGGAGTTAGCCAAAGCAAATGACAACTCTATTGGGAGTGGTAATGTCACTAGGGGCAATGCCACTCACAATAACTTTGCGGGAAAATACAACCCCTCATATGTTCTTTTGAAATCTACAAATGGTTGTGTTTTTGCTAAATATGTTGGCTCTTCATATGGAGATGATTATCACTATGCTATTTGGGTTCCAAAGACCCTTGTGACTAACAAAAGAGGACCCATTCCAAAATGGGTACCTAAATCAAAGACTTGATTATTGTAGGGTTTCTCTTCCGGTGGATCTTCATGGCTCATTGATAGTGGATGCTCATCCCATATGACCGGAAGCAAAGAACTAGTAAAGGACTTATTGAAACAACTACTCTCATTCTCTCATGTCACCGTTGGCAACAATGCAAGACTCAAGGTAGTGGGAGTTGGTAAGTGGTGATCACTCCGGAGTTATCCATTGAGAAGGTCCTTCTTGTTGAATCTCTTTCATACAATTTACTTTCCGTTGGTCAATTATGCAATGCCGGTTACACCGTTATTTTTAATAAATACCACGTGACCATCCTTTTCACTCAAACACTCAATGTCGCCTTTGTTGGATTTCGTGAAAACGGTTTGTATGTGGTTGATTTCTCAAAAGAGACCACTCAAATCGCTACATGTTTAATGGCTAAAGGCGACAAGGGGTGGCTTTGGCATCGCCGACTTGGCCATGTCGGTATGAGAAATTTACAAACTCTTGTAAAGGGTGGACACGTGGTAGGACTAACCGATGTTAATTTTTCCAAAGATCGTCCTTGTAGTGCTTGCATAGCCGGAAAGATGCATGAGAAAGAATCACCCCAAGAAGACCATTATCTCCACTAAGAGGCCTTTGGAGCTCCTTCATATGGATCTTTTTGGGCCTCCCACATATGATAGTCTTGGTGGCAAGAAATATTGTTTGGTGATTGTGGATGATTATTCAAGATATTGTTGGACTTTCTACATCAAGAAGAAGAGTGAAACTCAAAAGATATTCATTGACTTTGCAACCCTAGTTCAACGCCAATATGACTCCAAGATTTTGGCAATTAGAAGTGACAATGGTACGGAGTTCAAGAATTACACTATGGATGATTTCCTAAGTGGGGAGGGCATTCAACACCAATATTCCGCTGCATATACTCCCCAACAAAATGGTGTTGCCGAAAGGAAGAACCGCACTCTTATTGATATGGCAAGAACTATGATGGCCGAATTTAATTCCCCATACAACTTTTGGGCCGAAGCCATCAACACCGCTTGTCATTACTCAAACCGGCTCTTCTTCCGTCCTCTCAAGGACATGACACCATATGAACTCCTCACCGGTAAAAAGCCAAATGTATCTTACTTTCGAGTCTTTGGATGCAAATGCCATGTTTACATTAAAGGTTGCAAAATTGCTAAATTTGAATCTAGATCTTTTGATGGTATATTTGTTGGATATGCCGCAAAGTCTCATGCTTATAGGGTCTACAACATATCCACCGGGTGTGTTGAAGAATCTATGAACGTGGAGTTTGTCGAGGATAATGGCTCCCAAGCGGAGCATATTGATCATGATGATGTAGGTGATGATGCTCCATCTCAAGCCATAAGAACTATGGGGATTGGAGAACTAATTCCTATTGAAGGACCTATTGATGATACTCAAGAAGAAGGAACAAGTTCTACTCAAGTTGAGCCATCCACCTCAAATATTGATCAAGAAGATGGTCAAGACCCACCCAACTCTAGTGGTGAACAAGAACATAATGAACCCACAACTCCAAGAACTCCACTTCGGGTTGACCATGAGCAAGATAAAGGCAATGATGAAGATATTTGTGTTGGTGAAACAATTGGTCAAGCCTTGGAACGCCGGGTCATCCGGCGTGCATCAAAATTGGATTACCAACAACACTTCAAAGAAAATATCCTTGGGAGTATCCGTAGAGGTGTGTCCACACGCAATCAATTATCTAACTTTTGTGGTCATGTCTCTTGTTTGTCTAGCTTAGAACCTCTCAAGGTATATGATGCTCTTGAAGACATGGATTGGGTTGCGGCTATGCATGAAGAGTTGAACAACTTCGAGCGCAACAAAGTATGGTCATTAGTGGAAAACCCAATGACTCCTCCCATAATGTCATTGGAACCAAGTGGATATTTAAGAACAAGCAAGACTCACATGGTCAAGTCATTCGCAACAAAGCAAGATTGGTTGCACAAGGCTACACCCAAATCGAAGGAGTCGACTACGGTGAAACCTATGCCCCCGTTGCTAGACTTGAATCCATTCGCTTACTAATTGCTTATGCATCTACTCATAATATTGTCTTATATCAAATGGATGTTAAAAGTGCTTTCTAAATGGTCCACTAAATGAATTGGTGTATGTTAAACAACCACCGGGTTTCGAAGACCCTAAATTTCCTAACCACGTCTACTTACTACATAAGGCTCTTTATGGGCTCAAGCAAGCTCCACGTGCTTGGTATGATCATCTCAAGGAGTTCTTAGTAGACCGTGGCTTTGAAATTGGGGTAATAGATCCCACTCTTTTTACAAAAAGGGTAAATGGAGATTTTTTCGTATGCCAAATATATGTTGATGATATTATCTTTGGTTCCACTAACCGTGAATTTAGTGATCAATTTGGCAAGCTAATGACCAAGGAATTTGAGATGTCCATGATGGGAAAATTGAATTATTTTCTTGGCTTTGAAATCCACCAATTTCGAGAAGGAACATTCTTATGTCAAGCCAAGTATATTAAGGACATGCTCAAGAAATTTGATATGAACAATGCCAAGCCATATAAGTTTCCCATGGACTCCAAGGCGGATCTTCACTTAGATCCGGATGGTAAGGAAGTTGATCAAAAGCTTTATCGTTCTATGATTGGATCTTGCTTTACCTTTGTGCATCTAGACCGGATATTATGTTTAGTGTGGGTATGTGTGCAAGATTCCAATCAAGTCCTAGGGAAAGTCATGAAACCGCGGTCAAAAGGATTCTAAGATATTTGTTGGATACTCCCAACTATGGTCTTTGGTATCCCCATGGTACAAGCTTTGATCTTGTTGGTTATTCGGATGCGGATTGGGCGGGTTGCAAAATGGATAGAAAATCAACTTCGGGTACATGCCAATTCCTTGGTAGGTCCCTTGTGAGTTGGTCTTCCAAGAAGCAAAATTGTGTGGCCTCGTCATCCACCGAAGCCGAATACATCGCCGCCGGTAGTTGTTGTGCACAATTATTATGGATGAGGCAAACTTTAAAGGATTATGGTGTCATTTGTGACAAAGTGCCTCTTTTATGTGACAATGAAAGTGCTATTAAAATTGCACACAACCCGGTTCTTCATGGCAAGACCAAGCACATTGAGATTCGGTATCATTTTATTCGAGACCATGTTGAGAAGGGTGATATTGCAATCAAGTATGTCAACACCAAGCATCAACTCGCCGATATGTTCACGAAGCCTCTTGGTGAAGCAAGATTCAAGGAGTTGAGAGGAGAACTAAATGTGGTGGACATATCCAATTGGATTTAGTGGATTTCTTGCATACCTACCCATATTAGACGATACTTATTTGGTTTAGATGTAGGCATGGACATAGGGGGAGTGCGGTCCTAATCCATTGGGCTATCCCTCCCCCCATTATGCCGATAGTAAGAACTCATTTTGTCTCTATATTTTCATTTCATGAATTGTGAGCTTAAATGACGAGTAGTGGCCGTGAACCCGAGATACATCTTCGCGGTGTCACACCACAAACTCATACATGGTGGCCTTGGCCACCGCCCTCTTCTTTATGAAGAGTTGGTTCTTTTCGGTCTTAATTGAAAATCATTTGGAATTTTGGTCCTATTGTTGGTTTTATGGGAAACCCACTCATCTTGGCATTTCCGTGTTCGATTTTTGCAAGTTTGAGTGTGGAGTACCAATGTCAGTTTGACAATCTTATCCCAAGCCTATCTTCCTAAAAACACTTCATCTTATGCACACAAGTCCTATTTTGAAACTGAGGAGAAAGGGTTAGCAGGCCAGAATTTCTAACGAAATCCTGAAATCGGATTATCCGATTCTGACTTGCTCGGATTATCCGACTATCGGAATATCCGATCCAAGTCAAAATCGGATTATCCGATTTGGCGGTTTGTCTCCAAATAGAGCAGGGGTCGGGGTGAAGGGCTCATTCGAGCTTTCTCCACCCCCGACCCTCTCTCTCCACCACGCCGCCCTGCTCTCCCGCGCCTCCCCGGCATCTCCGGCCGCCCCAACTCCGGCATTTGGCCGGATTTGGTGCTCCTCCTCCCCGGGAACCATTCACCGAAGCTTTTTCCTCAATGGACGAGGGTAACTTCTTCTCTCTCATCTCCTAGGTGTTCCTCACCTAAATCTTTGGAAGAAGTTGTTTTGGCTGGTGGTTGTGGTTCCCCTTGGTACTTAGAACACTAGGCTAGCCCCCCTTATTGTCGATCTACTGCTAGACCTAGGACTTGAATCACTTTGTTGCTGCCAGATCCAGATCGGATTTTCCGATTCAGTCTGAACCGGATATTCCGACCAGTCGGATTATCCGATTCATACTGAATCGGATTATCCGAAATTGCTCAGTGCTATTTTTCAGCCACATCTTGATTTGTCCAGGACTTAGTAGACTCAACTTAGGGATGCTCTTCTAGTGTACATTGTACCATTCCTTGCTCTGTGACTTGTGTGTACTCATCTATGCTATCCATCTATTATTCTATCTCACAGGTGGTTCCGGTAGTCGTGATTCGGGTAGTCCTCCACAGAAACATGCTAGAAAAGACAAGCAACCCATGAAGAAGAAGCAAGTTGCTCATAGAACCAAGAAGCTCAAGGAAACTCGCCCCAACTACTTGACCATGAACCCAATTGACTATGCCCGAGTCCGTCAGTCCAACTGGTATACGAGTATGCCAAGAGATGATGATATTGAAGATCCCAACTTCTGGTGCATGGAGCAGATATATATATACAATGACATCTATAAGCACTATAACCACCCTATTCGCCCGATGCAGCCCTACAGAATGCGAGATATCAAGGCCAAGGCCAGTTATGCTCAAGCTGCAGATGTGATTGAACAGATGGGCTTGGTTTCACTCATTGAAAGCAATGCCCCTACAATGTGGAATGGTTCTGCAGTTTTTCTCCACCTTGGTGATCGAGACTGACCACATAAAGACCATGAAGTGGATGACGGGTCGCACTCAGTGCACATCCTCCTTTGCTCGGTTGTCTACTCTTCTTGGCTATGCACCCTACCAGAGCAACCTTCCTCCCAGTGGTTACACTATGCACACTGTTGAGAAGTTCAACAAAAACATAATGAAGGATATGTATGGGGCTGGTGCAACTATTGGTGAAAAAAGGGCCTCCTGCCCCTCTATGACCAGCTTGCGATCATCTTCCGCTCAACTATTGCTCCCAGTGGAGGTAACAATGACAATATAGTTGCTCCTCTTGCAAATCTGCTTTGCCTTGCTAAGAAAATTGTTGAGAATGAAAACCCTGAAGAGGATTTTACAGTGGATGTGATGCATTTTATCTTTCGTGAGTTGTATGACTCTTGGTCAGTGGGCTCACTATTCCGTATGCTCCTTACATCATGATGCTCATCAAGGACACTCTGAAGAACCACAACTTCAGCCGGTATGATATGGAGCCCCATCCGTACAAGAAGGTTTATCAGAAGAGGAAAGAGGTCATTCCATCTTCTGCTGCTGCAGCTCCTGCCCGTGGTTCCTTCATGGGTGATGCTCGTCGTGGTGCCACTCGTCCGTCTCGGTTCCTTCCTTTGATCCGCCCAAGAAACTCAACTGGTTCCAGCGGAACATCCTGTGCATGAATGCTGACATCCGGAGGGGACAATATGACACTTATCTTAGGCAGGAGAACATTCTCAAGCACCTTCCTCGCCTCCCAAATGATCCTCCAGAGTCTGCTCCTCTCTCTTTTGCTCAGTGGAACGAGGGCTCTCAGTTTCCATGGACTCAGCTTGAGTCTCATCTGCTAGAGACAGCGTCTGCCGGCCCTTCCCGGCCATCCTACACTCGTGCCCGTACTTATGAGTCTTCAGAAGAGGATGGTGATGACACTGATGATGATGATGCCTCTGCGACGGAGTGATCTACTTGGGTCGTAGCATCGCTCTTTTCCCTTTTTGGCGTTTCGATGCCAAAGGGGGAGAAGTAGTTCTATTAGGTCTCCGTGTGGGATTTGCATGGGTTTCGGGCACAAGCATATGCTTTTACCATTCTTGTTGCGCTTGTGTCCATTTATGTCGAACTTATTCGTGAACTTATTTGTGTTGTGTTTTCATGTGGAACTTATGTGTGTGAACCTTTAAGTTATGAGACATATGGATTTCTAATATGGTTATGAGTTGTATTCTTGTGCTAAGGTTATTTCTACTCTATTATGCACAAGGTATAGTCCACTATCGAAACTCAACCTATTTTGATATGTCTCCATCTAGTTTCCTCTATTTGGAAGTGCCCTCCTCCTATATGTATTGCATTTGTATTCCAATGCAATTTAATTATATGCACACATTCAGGGGGAGCTTCTCATGACTTAAGCTCGGGAATCTAGATAATATATAACTATGCTTTCCTTGCAAATCCTAGTGTTGTCATCTAACACCAAAAAGGGGGAGATTGAAAGGACATTTATTAATCCCTTGTGTTTTGTGTGTTAGGCAACAACACTAGTGACGATTTAACATGTGAATCAAGTGATGCAGGTTTAAGTGTGTAAAACATCTTTGCATCAAACCAAAAAGGGAGTTGAAAAGAGCCAGTTTTGTTGCTGAAGAAAATCGGATTATCCGATGTTGGAAGATTCGGATTATCCGATTTGCAAAGTCTGCTGAAATTCTGCTAAGGACTAGAAGAAACTTCACACTGAAGATATTCGGATTATCCGAGTTGGAAAGTATCGGATTATCCGATGTCAGATTTGCTCGAATTCTGCTAAGGACTAGAAGAAACTTCACACTGAAGATGTTCGGATTATCCGAGTTGGAAAGTATCGGATTATCCGATGTCAGATTTGCTCGAAAACTGCTAAGGACTAGAAGAAACTTCACACTGAAGATGTTCGGATTATCCGAGTTGGGAAGTATCGGATTATCCGATATTCAGGATTTGCTCGAAGGCTGCTAAGGACTAGAAGAAAACTTCACACTGAGGATCTTCGGATTATCCGATGATAGACTGATCGGATTATCCGATGGAATCGGATAATCCGATGTTGACTTGAATCGGATTATCCGATTTACCTGTCTGCAACGGCTAGAATCTGGGGGCAGTATATAAAGGCCTTCTCCTACATTGGAGAGGGCACCACGACCAGAAATATCTTCCCCACCATTGTTGCAAGCTTAAACTTGGTAGATCTCTCTCCCTAGCCACTCAAACACCTTGTCCTTCTAGGACTTGGGAGAGTTGACCTAGATCTACCCTTCCACCAAAGCGATTTGATTTCCATATCCATTCCTTAGAGGAACTTGTGCATCTTGGGTTCATTGGAACCCTAGACGGTCGTTGGTCGTTCTTGTGGCTTTGGGAGCCGCGGGGACTAGCCGGGAGCCTCCAATTCGGTTGTGGAGACGTGCCCCGGCCTTGTGATTCTTGCGGCTTTGGAAGCCGTGGGAATTGGTGAGAGCCTCCAATTCGGTTGTGGAGTGTGCCTCATCCTTGTAAAGGTTTGTTGCCGACCTCGAGGGCATCATATAGTGGAGGAGATACGGTGTGCCATATCACGGCTATTCGGGGATCACTTGTGACCCCGCACCGCTCCAACGAAGACGTAGCTTCCATTGGGAAGTGAACTTCGGGAATCATCTCCGTGTCACCGTGTGCTTATCCTTTTTATATATACCTTTACTTGTATTGCTAGCTTACCTTGTTTATTATATCTTGTTAGCTAGCTTCTTGCTCATCATATAGGATTGTTCACCTAGTTGCATATCTAGAGAACTTATATTTGAGCAATTCCTTAACTTGTTGACAAGAAAATTAAAATTGGTAGTTGCCTATTCACCCCCCCCCTCTAGTCAACCTACTCGATCCTTTCAGTGGGGCACTGGAGTTACACATAGTAGCATGTTCTGTTATGCCTTCAAATTCTACTAGGCACAAGGAATTCTTAGTACTCAAAGTGGTTATCCCAATAGCCAGCATGGTGTCACTTGTTATGATCATATATGTCTTGTTTCTCTGGAGAAGAAAACACAAGAGCGAATCTGTGTCTTTGCCATCACTTGCTAGAAATTTTCCCAAAGTTTCTTTCTATGATCTGGACAGAGCAACACATGGATTCTCGACGTCCAACTTAATTGGCAGAGGGGGTTATGGTGCAGTATATAAAGGAAAACTAGTTGGGAACAAAAATGAGGTTGCCATAAAAGTCTTTAACCTACAAACAACGGGAGCGCACAAGAGCTTCATTGCAGAATGTAATGCATTGAGAAATATGCGGCATCGAAATTTGGTCCCTATCCTAACTGCATGCTCAGTCATTGATTCTAATGGCAATGATTTCAAAGCCCTATTGTATGAGATGATGCCACGTAGGGACAGAGCCAGCCCCCAGGCTTGGAGGGGCAGAATCTTGTTGGAGGGGGCGAAAATGGCTTAGAACTCCTAATATGAGCATGAGTATTAGGAATTTTGTGAAGAAAAACAGTTTGTTGGGGGGTGGCTAAGCCCCTGCTCGTCCCCCCTTCCTCCGTCCCTTGTCACGAGGAGACTTAGATAAACTACTATACTCTACTCGAGGCAATGAAAGTGCTTCAGGTTTGAACTTTATTACAATGGCTCAAAGGATGAGTATTGTGGTGGATGTAGCAGATGCAATGGAGTACCTACACTATAACAACCAAGAGACAATGGTTCATTGTGATTGTAAGCCCAACAACATACTTTTGGATGACAACATGACAACTCATGTTGGAGACTTTGGCCTCGCCAAATTCAAAGTTGATTCCACAACGCTATCTCTTGGTACCTCAAACTATTCTTTAGCTGCACTGAAGGGAACAATTGGATATGTTGCTCCAGGTAACAGACTTTTTACATCTTGTGTTGCTACATTTTTTTCACATTTTATGTTAACCAATGATTGTGAAATTAACTCCTTCCTTCTATAGAATATCTAGGGGGGTGGTCAAATATCAACTGCCGCAGATGTCTATAGTTTCGGTGTTGTCCTCCTTGAAGTATTTATTCGAAGAAGGCCAACTGATGACATGTTTAAGGATGGATTGAGCATTGTAAAGTTTACGGAGATCAACGTAAATGATAGGGTACTGGAAATTGCCGATCCCCAGCCGCTACATGAGATGGAGCTTTGCCAAGAAACTCCAACAGATTTGAATGAAAAAGGTGTATGTTATCTGCAATCTATCCTAGAAGTAGGCCTTTGCTGCACCAAGCCGGACTGGGATTCGGTGACTTCCCTCTGGACAGTCACGTGGTAACAAGCGCCCCACATCCACCGTTCACTCTCAATCCAACGGTTAAGATTAGCCCAAAAAGTGAAGTCAAAATTTAAACATTCCAGAAAAAATTGAAAAAATTCTAGTAAGTTGTATATGGACCGATCTGTATTCTGAGAAAGTTTCGCTTCATTTGGAAAACTGGTTAATTTTTAAATAGCTTTTCATATTTTGATCTTAAAATGCTATTAAATCATAAATGGGTTCTCCAAATGAAGCGAAACTTTGTCAGAATACAGATCGGTCTATATACAACTTACTAGAATTTTTTTAAATTTTTCTGAAATGTTTGAATTTTGACTTCACTTTTTTGAGTTGATATTAACCGTTGGATGGTGAGTGAACGGTGGATGTGGGGGCGCTTGTTACCACGTGACTGTCCAGAGGGAAGTCACTGAATCCCAGTCCCACCAAGCCATGTCCACGTGAACGTATCAACATGAAGGAGGTGGCTGCCAAGCTACATGGAATCACGGATGCATATCTGAGGGTGAATTGAAGAGCGGCCCTGTTCGGTTCAACAGTATTAGCTACTTGAATAAGTTTCTACATAATTGGAGTTTACCCCACATAGCGTGTATGTAAGGTTGACCCGGATTGAGCTAGGAAAATCAGAAAAACAAAGACACATATCATTTCCATGTATCGATGTTACCAAAGAAATGCATATTATAACGATTAACATCTTAAGTTCAGAGTTTACCCATCTAGCCCCAAGGGCTAACATGCTGACAAGGTAACAACAGACGAGAAAATCCACATGACACAAACTGTCGACTGCTGAATCACAATTTACGGTTAACCCCAAATTTACGGTTAACTTGTTCTTCCAGGAACGAGATCTCCATTGTGTTAACCCCAAAGTCAGTAACTTGGAACGGTATTGAGCACAGCTCTCGCACGCTCAGCTCAACGCATTCAGAAACTCATAAGTAACACGCATCTTCTTGAATGAAACAAAAACTCACATGTTTTCATTTCATTATTAAGGATTTCCAACCACGTTCCATTTTCTTACAATTTTTGCCAAATTTGCATCGTTACCCTGATTCTATCCTGTCCTAACAGGCTTCGGCCCATGGGCTTATTTCAGCCCTTTCCTCTAGGGTTAGGTCAAGGTCTCTCATCCATCCTTTTCCCCATCTCAACTCTATTAATACACGCCGCCGCCAGCTCCATCACCATCACCTAATCTCGCCGGCGAAGAGACCACACACACCGAAACCTAGATTTGGTGGAGGAGAGAACCTTCGTCGGCGGCTGCGAAGATGGTGTGCATACGGCAGGCGACGATCGACGACCTGCTGGCGATGCAGGCGTGCAACCTGATGTGCCTCCCCGAGAACTACCAGATGAAGTACTACTTCTACCACATGCTCTCGTGGCCGCAGCTGCTGTTCGTGGCGGAGGACTACGGCGGCCGCATCGTCGGCTACGTGCTGGCCAAGATGGAGGAGGACCCCTCGGAGCCCTGCCACGGCCACATCACCTCCCTCGCCGTGCTCCGCTCCCACCGCAAGCTCGGCCTCGCCACCAAGCTCATGTCCGCCGCCCAGGCCGCCATGGACCAGGTCTTCGGCGCCGAGTACGTCTCCCTCCACGTCCGCCGATCCAACCGCGCCGCCTTCGGCCTCTACACCTCCACCCTCGGCTACCAGATCCACGACATCGAGGCCAAGTACTACGCGGACGGGGAGGACGCCTACGACATGCGCAAGATGCTGCGCCAGCCCCAGCCCAAGAAGCACCACCACCACCATCACGGCGGCGGCTGCTGCTCCCACGACGCCCCTCCTGCCCGGACTGGTTCTTCCCCAACCTCTGCTTCGCCGGAGAAGAAGGCCGAGACATGAGAGGGTAAGGTGTTGCTTTTTTCCTCTCTATTTACAACTGTTTATTATGCACAATAAACTCTAGTACAAAATTGGTTCCGCTCCTGTCTTGTGCGATGTGCCTATTCCGAGCCAGTTAGCTTCGAGTTTTCTTGGAACATCAAAACCTAGTCGCACTGTCGTATCTTGTTTGCTGGTGCCTCTCTCACCTTTGGCTTCTTGAGACTGTCCTTTCTCAGAGTTGCCCAGTCATGGAGGCGCATATTAATTTCTGGTGGGTTTAACGTGGGGGCTAGCAGCTTGTTGCTATGCTTCCAAAATCTCCCTCCACATCTGCTCTTACCATTGAAAAATATACTGTTTCGATCCAAACTTAGTTAATCCAATCTATCGCATAGATATTTTAGTGTCCACATAATTAGTTGTATTGCGCCGGAGGTGCCTCTCTCACCTTTGGCTTCTTGAGATTGTTCTTTCTCAGAGTTGCCCAGTCATAGAGGCACATAGTGATACATGGTGAGTTTAACGTGGGAGGTAATTCATTTTGGTTATGCTTCCAAAATCTCTCGCTACATCTGTTGATCGTGGTTATCGTGTGCTTATGAATACCATCTGAAGAAAAGCCTTCTCCCATTTTGATTTTAGTGGTTACGTTGAATTGAACTCTGCAATACTTAATCTTCAATTTGTTCTTGTGATTTTATTGTTTATTTAGTAATGGTTGTCCAATGATGATTATGTCTGCAAAATGGATGCTCTGTGGATTCAAGCCCCTGTTTCAGGGAGAACCTCTTGATGAAGCTGATATAAAATGACATCAATCGACACGTCTGAGACATTCTATACCATTGTACTGCCCAGTGCATAGTGATTTTTTAGTTAATACTGAATTGAGGTTTACAATTCCGATGATGGAGCTCTCTCTGCTGCCTTGTATCGTAACTTCTTGTCTTTGTCAGTGATGATTCTGTCTGCAAAATGGATGTTCTGTGGATTCAAGACCCTGTTTCAGGGAGAACCCCTTGATGAAGCAGATATAATATGACATCAATCGACAAATCTGAGACATCCAATAACATTTTGCTGCTTAGTGCCTAGTGATTTTAATATTAATGCTGAATTGAGGTTTACAGTTGTGATGTTAGAGCTTTCTTTGTTGCCTTTTATCATAACTATTGTGGTTTGACAGTGATGATTATGTCTGCAAAATGGATGCTCTGTGGATTCAAGCCCCTGTTTCAGGGAGAAGCTCTTGATGAAACAGATAATATGACATCAATTGACAAATCTGAGACTTCTGATAACCTCCTGTTTTTTAGTACCTTGTGATTTAAGTAGCTAAGTTGGAGATATTTCATAACATTGTGTTACCTGGTGAACCAAGGCTATGATGAGAAAAGTCATGCACCACTCTGAAGAGATTTATCTCTTTGTGCTGATAAACAAACTTACAACCCATTTTACATCTGAGCCACCTCATGGTTACCATTTTCTGCATCTGTTGGATCTTATCTTCCTGATGTTTATGCTTTTATTGATGTAGATTTCTTGTGTTTGAGAAACTGCTCCTGGCTTTTGCCTTTTAGATACCTTTTTTGTTTTGAAAAAAGGTAAGTTTGGAGATTCTGTTGATTGGAGGGTGACATACAGAACCAGATGATGAGGGTTGCCTATGTGCGATCCTACCATGATGCGGACTGAAATTACATTGAGGTCAAATACATTGCCGCTGATGGTTCTTGTTTCCACTCCTTGCTTTCTTGAATGTCATCAACCAACAAATCTGTGCCATTATATAGGTCTATTTTAGAATTGAGGTGTGTAATTCTGAATTTCAAGTGTCTTTGTTGCTTCATATCTAAACTACCTGTGGCTTTCCAGTGATGATTCTGTCTGCAAAATGGATGCTCTGTGGACTCGAGCCCCTGTTTCAGGGAGAACCTCTCGATGAATCAGATATAAGATGACATCAATGGACAAATCTGAGGCATCCTAGAAAATTTAATTTTACTGAGCTTGTTGTTTGAATTTCTCTTTCCCTATGGAGCTGCAAGTGCCAGGTACTGCATAATATTGTGGTTTTTGGTGCTAACCAGAAGGCTATGAGAAAAGTCATGCACCACTCTGAAGGGATTTATCTCCTTGTGGTGATAAACAAACTTACAACCCATTTTATATCTGAGCCGCCTCATGGTTACAAATTTTTGTATTTGTTGGAGCTTCCTGAGTTGGTTCTTGACTGTTCTTGCAGTAGATTTTCTTGTGTTTCTGAGTACTTGTTTCTGGCTTTATCCTTTTGCAGGATCTCTTTGTTTTGAAAAAAGTATTTTAGAACATTTTTTGGATTGAGTGGATTATATACAGAACCAGATGATGAGGGTTGCCTATGAGCGATCCTACCATGATGCGGACTGAAATTACATTGAGGTCAAATACATTTGCTGCTGATGGTTCTCATTTCCAATCCTTCCTTTTATGACATCAACCGACAAAATCTGATGTATTATATAACACTGAGCTGTCTACTGCATGGTTATTTGAGTGGTTAGGTTGAATTGGTGTGTAATTCTGATTTTGCTAGCGTCTTTTCTTGCATCATATCTCTGTTTCTTGTGGCTTTCCTATGATGATTCTGTCTGCAAAATGGATGCTCTGTGGACTTGAGCCCCTGTTTCAGGGAGAACCTCTCAAGGAATCAGATATAAGATGACATCAATCTACAAATCTGAGGCACAGTTGTAAATTAATTTTACTGAGCTAGTTAGTTGTATTCCTTTTTCTCATGGACCTTGTTAGTTGTTTGGCCAAAGCTGTATGACCTTTTGCTTTTGTGCCTCTGTTTTCTTTTATAATAATTTTGACTAGCTGTTACATGTCTATAATCACTATTCTTGAGACATCTACTTTCTTGCTAAGCTGTGGTTTCTAAGAATTGTTATTTCCTGATTGCAGAAACCTATTACATCCCAAGGAACCTGCTGAGGCCACTGGACTTTACACATCTGGTGCTGGCCTTTTGGATGAAGTCTTGTAGCCTCTTATTAAAGATAACAGATACTGTGATTATGTAGACTAGCCTGGTCTGTTTCCCGACCTTGGCCAGAGTCATGTAACTTTGGTGTGAGAGAAAATGATGTGCACATATTTTTTGCTCTTTGCACTGTTCTTGTCCCTCCTGAAGCTTTGTGCGCAATACTACTTTGGCAATCATGCTTGCAGTTTGACTAGAGCAATAAAATTGTTTTTGATATTTCATTGTTTTTGTTTCTGTACAAAGGTGTCATAAAAATCAATATTGAGAGTATGAAGACATGATACAAATTGGGTTTGATAATTTACTGTAATGTCGTGGTACATCTTGTAAGGATTTATAGTATCTGTGGCTATAGGCCTCAATATCGCATGCCAGCATTTGCTGAGCTCTGAGGAGGCTTGGTCTCTACCCAAGGATGTTACCTTTAGATCTGTGGCTATAGGCCTCAACAAGGCAGGCATCTTGGAACCTCGAAGTTCTACCAGGCTACCACAGATGCTGAAGCGTTCTATGTATTTTGACTCAGAATAAAGTGCAATGTTGTTTGTTCTGGAGACGGACATGTTTTTATATATTTTACTGAGAAGCAATACATGTAATGGACTCACTGGTCGCATCCTGCCTTAGTTGGAGTATCAAACTCAGCACACAGGAATAGCAGACGCCCTCTGTAGCTTTACTTCCAACTGAGATGGTTTTTCATACACTCGTAGAGATGGAGACTGGAGAGCCGAGAGCCAGTATCCAGCACCAGCCACCACTGATGTTATACGCCGCTGCCTAGACCCTTTTTCTTATCTTCTCTTTGAAGACAATGCAGTCGATCTCATAGTTGGTGATATGACACGACATTTCTTCTCATGTACCAAGTCTCTTTACTTTCCTTTAGTTGTTCAAAACTGGCAACTCCACAAGAACTGTGAGAAAATTCCCTACTGTTGGTGCTGTCATGCCTCAGTTGCCTATGGCATGTGTTCTCACCTTCTAGTGTTGCCTGACTTTCCGGCATATGCAGTGCAGCTGGCCACTGTAACTCATGTATGCTCGCTGCCACTAGCAGATGAAATTCACTTGGTTGCACCGCTGCACTAATTTGGTTGCAAAATAAACTCTACAGCTCATTGATTTGCACATTTAACAACTTGAACAGGAAGGTTGGTCAGAAGAGGTTTGTCGGAGGAACAACTTGGGATCTATTCTTTGAAGAGAATGCAGTCGATCTCATAGTTTGTGATATGTACGAGGACCCTTTATTTCCCTTTGGCTGTTCAAAACTGGCAACTCATGAAATCTGCTAGAACATTCACTGAAAATTACCTACCATCGATGGGGAGTATTTTTCTAAAATAGAGTTCAGAATTGCCTCGGTGTAGCCTACGGCATATCTTCTCAGTTCCATTGAATCCTGGGCACCTCTTCATGTCTTGACACCTCTGAGAAAAACTATTGGCGACTCATAGACTCATACAAACTGTGTCTGGAATTTCACTCTTCTCTTGATGCTGCCAGATCTTTCATATCCAATGCCTATTTTGCTGTGCACCAGTTTGACAGCCAGATCGGAATGCCCTGCTTTCCTGAGTGCATTGATCATCATCGTCCGAACCCTCTGACGTATCTCATGCCAATGCCATCCGCCAATTTGCAGGCCTGCTTGAATCTGCCACCCTTGCACAGAGCGTTCATCATCTTCATTAGCATTCTCAGGAATCACCCCCATCAGAGCCAATTCATCCAATATCCTGCATGCCCGGCTGAATTTGCAAGAAAGACATAGCCCATTGGAGAAAGCTGCACATATGCATAAGCAATTTGTTATTTTGATTAATGCTTGACACATCTACTTACACGCTTAGGTGTGGTTTCTAAGAAATTGTTTTTTTCCAATTGCAAAAGCTATTGCATGAGGGAACTGCTGAGGCTACTGGAATTGACACATGTGGTGCTTCAACTTTTGGATGAAGGATTGCAGCCTCTTATACTGTGATCATGTACGCTTTTGTAGGCCTGGTCTGATTTCAGACCGTAGCCAGAGTCCTTGTATTTCTTATGCAAGAATGAGAATGCCATGCACATATTTTACTAATTTGCATTGTTGTTGTGTCCTCAAGCTTTGGCAATCATGCCTGAAGTTTGGGCATACAGTTTATGAAAAAAAATTGCATACAAGAAGTATTGTGATGATTTATGATCAACAAGTCTAATATAAGTTATGATTCTCACCTATTTTCACTGAGAATAATAAATATGTGCAATGTAGTTGATGTTCTGCTCAAAGAGGCCACTGGACAAGGGTTTCCCGGGCTTTGACGTTTAGAGCCACCGGACAAAATTTTGATTAAGAACAGAGACATGCAATGTAGTTTTTCATGCTCTAGTAGAGAGCCCGTGTCCAGCAGGCAGCAGACCAGTACCACCAGCCACCGCTGGTGTGATATATCACTGCTTAGCGATCCTCGCATGCTTGCTGTCAGTCTCATCATTGGTGTTACGACATAGAGTAGTCTGGGAGACTCATGTACCCAGTAATTTCATTTTCCTTTGGTTGGTTTAAAACAGACGAATTTTAAGCTCCTTGGCTCCAGAAATTTGCCATAAAATACAGTGAAAAATAGTCCTGTTGGTATATCCTATGGTCATATATTGTCACTTTCAATATTTTTTTGGTGCCTCTTCATGCCTTCGAGAAAAACCATTAGCTACTCATACAAACAACGTCTGGAACTTCACTCTTCTTTTGATGCTGCCAGATCTTTCATATCCAATGCCTATCTTGCTGTGCACCAGTTTGACAGCCAGATCGGTATTCCCTGCTTTCCTGAGTGCATTGATCATCATTGTTCGGACCCTCCCAGGTATCTCACGGCCCTTTGAAACAATGCCATCTGCCAATTTGCAGGCCTGCTTGAATCTGCCAGCCTTGCACAAAGCATTGATCATATCCTCGTGTGCAGTCTCAGGAATCACCCCCATCGGAGCTAGTTCATCCAGTATCCGGCATGCCCGGCTGAATTTGCCAGAAAGACATAACCCGTTGGCGAGGGCTCTGAAAGCCGCAGCTGTGGGAGTGATCCCCTTGTCGATCATTGTGTCCCAAAACTTCAGCGCCTCCTCATTCTTGTGTTCCTTGAACAGACCATCGATTAGTATGGTATACGTGTAAACGGTCTGATCGCAGCCATCAGCTTCCATTCTCTTGTACAAGGCACATGCATCATCAGTCCTTCCTGCTTTAGCTAAGGCGTCGATCAGCACGTTGTAGCAATACGAGTCAGGAACAAAACCTTTAACTGTCATCTCCTCGAAGAGTTCCTGTGCTTGGTCGACCATTCCGGCTTTCCCGAAGCCATCAATCAGGCTTGTATAGAAGATGGCGTTGACTGCAATTCCTTTCTCCACGCAGTTCCTGAAACATGAAACAGCCTCGTCCAGCTTCCCAAACCGGCACAAGCAGTTAACAATCACTCCATATGTGACGGCATCGAGCTCAAGCCCGCTAGCCTTCATCCTCTCAAAGAGCGCCATTGCCTCGCTCTCCCTACCAAATTTACCCAGCGAATCAATGAGCGCAGTATACATGGCTGCTTTGGGTGGGTAACCACGCTTCAGCATCCTCTCGAACACGGCCATTCCCTCGAACGGCTTCCCATCCTTGCAAAGCGCACCGATCACCAGCATGTACGCATGCTGCGGAATGTTCTTCCCCATTCCCATCTCTTCCATTTCTTGGAACAGTGCTACGCACTGCGAAAACGTGCCCTCGCCGTGATGGCACTGCATCAGCGTGAGGTATGTCACCTTGTCCGGCGAGAGCTCCCCGGCCTGCTCCCGCATGTGGTCGAGCCGCGCCATTGCGTCCTGCGCCCTTCCCGCGCGGCAGTACCCCTTGATGAGGATGTTGTAGGAGACGACGTCAGGACGAACTCGGTCCTCCGTGGACATTGCGTCGAACACGTTGATGGCGGTGTCGAGGAGGCCCGCGTTGACGAGGCCGTCGAGGAGGCAGTTGTAGGTCAGCCTGGACGGCTCGACGCCGGCGGCGCGCATGGCGCTCCACGCCCATAGCAGGTCGTCGGCGAGGCCGAGGGCCGCGAGGCTGCGGATGAGGGATGCGGACGACGTCGGCGCGAGGTGCCGCAGCACGGCGTCCCCGCGGTCGCGCAGCTCGGCGACCAGCTGTCGCGCGTGGACCGTGGCATCCGGGGTGGTCTCCCTGGCGTGCGCGAAGGAGTGGAGGAGGGAGACGTAGCAGCCGAGGAGGTGTTCCGGGTGGGCGGCGAGGTCTGTGCCGTTCGGGAGGGAGCGGAAGAAGTGGAGCGACGGGAGCGGGTGCGAGAGGAGCTGCGGGGAGCGGAGCGCGGCGGAGACGAAGGCCGGGGAGAGGCGCAGGAGGAAGGTGCTGCAGAAGGCGCGCAGGTCGGCGGCGAGCGTGGCGGGGGGCGCGCGGAGGACGAGGGAGACGACGCGCGGGAGCCAGGGAGACGGGGTGGGCGGCTCGGCCGAGGCCGCGGTGTACGGGCTCGGGTCGGCGAGGTCGGTGTACGGCTCGATCCACTCCGGCGGCGGGAGCGGCTGGCGGTGTACGCCGTAGGGAGCCCCGGCGGCGGATTGCGAGGGCCGCCGCCCGCGCGGGACGGTGCAGAACCTTCGCATTGCGGGGAGTGTGGCGGCGCGCAACAGGTGTTCGACGAACTGCGCGCGCGGGCGTGTTCTTAAAGCTGGTTGGTTCTGGTGTTTTCGCTCGTGAGTCGCTCCAGCCTCCAGCCGACTCGCGAGGCGACTCTCTTTTCCTGCCCTAGCCGCCACCGCCGCCGCAGCTCACCAGCGGAAGAGCTGGGCCCCTCTCCTTCCACTTGCCGCTCCGGTGGCAGGAGGGAGGAGGACCCCGTTTTTTGCATGGTAATTAGGGTTAGGAGTTTTCTGGCATGGTGCGCCGTTTGGGTGGTGGGAGCGGCGCACAGATAAATAAATCTGCCTCAACTCTACTCCCACACCGGCGTTGTCCTTCATAGCGGCGTCTCGGAGTTTGTGGCACTGTGTGCTTGCCGATCTTTCAGATCGGTGGCTGTAGGGTTCATGGATGGTGTCGGCGAGGCGGCAACGGTGACTCCATCAGATGGGTTTTTCCTCCTGCTCTGTCCCCGTTGCTGCAGCGTTGTCTCCGCGCCATGGTAGAGCAGAGAGGATTCGTTCAGGAGTACGTGCAGACGGTGGTCTGCACTGGTGACAGCTGGAAGATGGTGCACCTTGTGGTGGGTTCGTGGTTGGAGGCTGACGGTTCTGATTCCCTACTCCGACGACGTCGTCGTGCGGGGTGCCAGTGCTGAACTTCGATGGCGTGTCCGGGGTCATGCTGCCCCGGTCTGATTCTTTCAACGGCAATGGTTTGTCTTATGGCAAACTATTTTGGAGTTCTGAAAAAGGTGATCTGTCTATTTTTTCTTAGGTGGCTGCTATGGTGGTGCCGAAGAAGATGGATAGGCGTTAGTTTATGACATAGGTTTATCCTATCTTTCCAGATCTGTAAGATCGGTGTATATGTACTTTGTATCTCGTCTTTTATTTATCAATGAGAATCGTATTACCATAAAAAAAAGCTGGTTGGTTCTGCGTGCCCTGTACTGCTCTTGACCTCTTGTCAATTGTCATGTTTAAATGTCAGAAAATCTTATAACGAAATCCCGGGAAAATTTTAAGGTACTGGAGTAGATCGATAGTAGTAATATGAGTAAATTCCAAAACCAGACGAGCTGAATAAATCTATATATATCTCATTTGAATCCACATGATGTATGGCATGTCTATGCTCCCGTTTAGATGTTCAGTCTCGACAGTGCAGCTACAGGGGTTGTCTGAATTTGATGAACCGGCAGAACGTCGGAGCATTATCCTCCATGTATATACTCTTTTCGGTCGTGGAATATGTGCGTTGAGGAGCGACAAGAGCAGCGAGCCTAGATGGCAGGGTCATCCCACTGCAGGACAGCGGAGTCGATGTTCTGCTCCTGCTTGAGCTTGTCCTTGAGGAACCAGTCGCACACGCGGCCGGCGTTGAGCTCCTCGATCGCCACCCCCTCCTGCTCCGAGATCACTCTCAGCAGATTCAACGACGATATCTGAAGAATCATTTGTCATTTATCACGGAGATGTTCAACAACTGGTACACCTAGAATCTTACTAGCAATATGGAACGTTTAACTGTCGATACACATGTTGCGTGGCAGCCAAAATGTCAGCGGATGCATGGACTTACGGTGAGGCGGCAGAGGAAGCGCTCGTGGGTGCTGAGGCCGGACATCTCCACCAGCCCGGCCTCCTCCAGGCTAAGGAAGGTCCTCTTCTCCTTCTTGCCACCGCCGCCGCCACTACCGCTCTGCTGCTGCTTCTCTTCCTGGCATCTCCTCCTGACCACCATCCGCGACGTCTCCGCCGTCCTCCTGCGCCTTCCTTCTGCCATCGCTGCACGCGTGCGCGCAGTTAATCTACTAGGTCAGGGATGAACTGTATTGGTGCCGATGCAGACATGCAGTGAGCAGAGGATCAACCTGGGATGCACGGGAAAGCTCGTGGGAGCGACGGCCTGGGCGGCAGGAGCGCCGCCGGCCGCTGGGCGTGGGGCCTGCACGCCGTGATCATGTGCTGCTGCATAGCTCGGGAAAATTCAGGCGACCCGGCCGGAGGGTGGAAGAAATGGGGGCGTGTTTCGTGCGAGCGGATAACGCTCCGTTTGGCAGACGCCCTGGATGAATGAAGAGAGGGCTTGATCCATAACACAAGGCTCGTAGCAGCAGCTTCCACGCTTTCGTCTCGTGGGCTCTGAAGGCCGTAACAGGCTAGCAGCACATGACAATGTTAACCCGCCGTTGCCGCTTCTTTACGTGGAATCTGGAGTATGTTTTTTCATTTCTTTCTTTCCTTTCCTTTACTTTTATTTTATTTTTTTGTGTTTCCCTCATCTTGATATTTGTTCGCACATGAGGTTCAATAATTTTATTCATGGCTTCAAAAAAATACGTTCATGGATGTGAAGAATATTTCTTTCATATTTATAATTCGTTAAAGTAGTTTGAAAAAAGTTCTTGGCTTAGAAATATACTCCCTCCGTTTTTTAATATAAGATGTTTTAGCATTTGTCCACATGCACATGTACACAAATGTATGTAGACATGTATTAGTGTGCATATTCACTCACTTTACTATGTATCTAGACAACATGTACAACACCTAAAACGTCTTATATTAAAAAACGGAGGAAGTAGTTCACAAATTCAGCAAAAAATTTCACATGCTTCAAAATGTTATTAATCAGTTAAAAAACACGTTCACATATTCAGAAATAGCACGGGGTTTGGAAAACAATATGTTCATGTATTTTCAAAAAAAAAATCACGTCGCTTATAATATGTTGATCATATTCACAAATATATTCACGGGTTAAAAAAAGGTTCACGGGTTGCAAAATATGTTCACGCGGTTCAAATATATTTTCAAAAGTTTTAAAAAACCACATTCAAAGATTCCAATAATGTCAACAACTCGAAAAATGTTCATGGAGTTACAAATATACTATTCACAAGATCCAAAAAAATGTTTGCCATTCAAAAAAAATGTTCACTGGTTTTCAAAAATATGTTATCCAAATTCAAAATTTATTCACAAGCTTGAGACATATTGTTTTGAATTATTACACTGAATTGAGAATAAAATCAAAATCTGGTATTTTTTTTAGATGAAAAAAAAAGATTTGATAAAAAACAAAAAAATCCACCTGGGCTATTTAATGGGTTGCGAAAAATCCACCGTTTGATATGGCTATTTATGTAGTAGTATAAATCTATATCTATCTATCTATCTATACTTCTTATAAAGCAAAACCCCACTAACTTACAATTAATGATTCTATCTTAACATGCAAGCTATCCACATCACTTCCTCTTTTAGCTAACCAATTGTCCACATCATTTCACTAAAATTCATTAATTATTGTCCATCTCTACATGCAAGTATCCACATCATCTTTTCCTTTAGCCATTAAATTGTCCACGTAATCTTTTTTTATTTTTTTGTTCTTTCCCGCAATTTAATTACCACATTAAATCATGTGTTAGGGGAACACCAGAATTAGTTTGCCAGTCAAGTGATTTTTTTGCTTGCGTATTTCTATAGTCTGCTTCAAATTTATGCGTTTATTAGGTTTTTAAGAGATACCCGCTGAAAGAGCATTTCATTTCCCTAAGTGTTTTGATGTTTGTCGACAACACAATTAGATGAGTAATCTGGGTGCTAAATAGTTGCAGGAACATTTTTATATAATTTGTATATGCCCAGGTTTTTGTCAAAGGAAGAAAATGAGCTATTTCCTGTCCCAGCCGGTAGTACCGGCTGAGGACCGGTACTACCGCTATTCAGCTCAATTCGGTACTGGCATCGTTCTGTTTTTAGCGGTACTGACCCGGTAGTAGGCCGGTACTACCGGGTGGTGCGGTACTACCGCATGACTCCATCTGGTACTACCGCTGCGGGCGGTGAGCGAGGCCAGTTGACCATCGACGACGACGTTTGACTATGCGCTGGTCGGTAGTACAGGCTGAGGCCCGGTACTACCGCAGCGGCCATATTTCGTCTGCAACGGCCAGATTTCTGAGAGGAATATTTATACGCCTTCACCTACCTTGAGTCAACCAGCTCTCCCAAAAAGAAGAACACCATTGTTGCAAGCTCAAGAATCACTAGATCTCCCAATCCCTCCACCCAAACTCATTGATCTTTGGAGGATTGAAGGAGAAGGCCCGGATCTAAATCGTCACCAAGCCGTTTTACATTTCCCACTCATTTACTTGGGGGCCCCTTTGCTAGGGTTTCCATTGGGAAAACCTATCTTCTTGTTGATCTCACTTATTGTCTTTGTGACAGATTGTAGCTGTTCGGGAGCCCCCTATCCCGTTGTGGGTTGTGCCCCGGATCATTGTTGTAAAGGCTCCGGACTCCGCCTTGAAGGTTTCCGATAGTAGAAGGTGAACCAAACCTTTGTGGTGCGGTTCATCGGAGAAGAAGGTGAAGCCTTTGTGGCTGTTGAACCATTGTGTTGGTTCACACCTCTCCAACGAGACGTACTCCCCTAAAAAGGAGGAACTCGGAAATACATCCGTGTCTCCGCGTGCTTTGACTTCGGTTACCTCTATCCTTGTTTACCGTCTTTACTTCGTGTACTTTGCTTAGTTGCTAGCTTGTCATATAGGTAAATTCACCGTAGTTGCATATCTAGAGAATTTACCTTTTTGTGTCAAGCCTAATTTGAAAAAGTACTAAAATTTAAATAGCACCTATTCACCCCCCCCTCTAGTTGTCATACCGATCCTTTCAATTGGTATCAGAGCAAGGTTTCTGGAGCGATGATGATGCTCCTCCTGGTGGCGCTCGGTTCTTGGCGTCTTCTTCATCTACCCACCATGACCTTGGTGGGCCTCCTCTGAAAACTCCAGATTTTGAGTGGAAGGAATTGAACTTGTGCAAGAGAGAAAGTTTGACGGGATGGGATAGGCATAGGATTAGGAACTCCAAACTGGATATGGTACTTCATACTCAATTTGCAAGAGGCAAACAACAACAAAATCCAAATTGAGCATGTTTTCCATGAGAAACACAAGATAGACAAATAAAATCCAAATAACACCAACTCTTCACAAAGAAGAGGGTGGTCGCCTAGGCCACCATGTTTGAGTTTATGGCGTGACACCGCGAAGATGTATCTTGGGTTCACAACCAACACTCGTCATTTAAGCTCACAATTCATCGAACGAATATAGAGAGGCAAATGAGTTCTTAATATCGGCATAATGGGGGGAGGGATAGTCCAATATATTAGGACCGCACTCCCCCTATGTCCATGCCTACACCTAAACCAAATAGATAGTCAAGAAATATGTGTGTATGCAAGATAGTCAAGCCACGCTCCTTGAATCCACGATATTTAGCTCATGCCTCAAATAAGTGAATCTTGCTTCATCAAGTTGCTTCGTGAACATATCGGCAAGTTGGTTCTTGGTTGGAATATAGCCAAGCTCAATATCACCACAGGAAATGTGATCACGGATAAAATGATGACGAATCTCAATATGCTTCGTTCTTGAGTGTTGCACCGGGTTGTGACCAATCTTGATAGCACTTTCATTGTCACACAAAAGAGGCACTTTGTCAAAATGGACACCGTATTCCTTTAAAGTTTGCCTCATCCATAGCAATTGAGTGCAAGCACTAGCGGCTGCCACATACTCGGCTTCGGCGGTGGAGAGAGATACACAATTTTGCTTCTTAGAAGACCAACTCACCAAGGACCTACCAAGGAATTGGCATGCCCCGGAAGTTGATTTCCTATCATCCTTACAACCAGCCCAATCCGAATCCGTGTACCCGGCAAGAGAGAAGTTGGAGCCCTTAGGATACCACAAACCAAACCTTGGGGTATGAACCAAATATCGAAGGATTCTATTGACCGCTTGCAAGTGGCTTTCTTTAGGAGCCGCTTGATACCTTGCACACACCTCTACACTCAACACAATATCGGGTCTAGATGCAGAAAGATAAAGCAAAGAGCCAATCATAGAGCGATAAAGTTTTTGATCAACATCAATACCCTTTGGATTAAGTTCAAGATGGCATTTGGTGTCCATAGGAAACCTCTTTTCTTTAGCATCTTGCATCTTGAACTTCTTGATAATGTCTTGGGTAAATTTGGTTTGAGAGATGAAAGTCCCTCCACTGAATTGCTTGATCTCAAAACCAAGGAAGAACTTCAACTCTCCCATCATGGACATCTCAAACCTATCGGTCATAAGCTTTGAAAATTCATCATTAAAAGATTTGTTAGATGAGCCAAAGATAATATCATCAACATAAAGTTGGCATATGAAAAGCTCCCCACAAACAACGCTCGTTGTCTCATGGCTCAAGTTACCGAGGTATCATCTTCTACTCCCAAGACTATGCATGAAATGGATGATCAATCTAGTCTTGTGATTAAGAAAGAACTTGTTACTTTCGATACCTTTGTGACTAACTTGCAAGGTGAAGCTAAGGAACATGTTGAGTCTCTCATGAGACAGCTTAGTGCGGCCGATGAACTCCTTGAAGACAAGGGAAAAATTGAGAGAGAGGACTCTCTCACCATTGCATCCTTGAAAGCTACCGTAGCATCCTTGAATGCTTCTCTTGATGAAGAAAGTGAATATAGAACTACTCTTGAGGAAAGACTTGAGTCTCTTGATGATAAAAATGATGAAATAATTGCTAAAATCATTAAGGATAGAGATCATGTCTTTGCTAAATATAAAGTGATTAAAAAGGAGAAAGTCGAATTTGTGGCTGCTAATGCTAGACTTCTTGAGGAGATGGAGAAACTTGACAAGGCTCACAAGGCCTTGGAGAGGACTTACTCTCTTCTAGTCAAGTCTCATGAGCAACTACAAACTCAACTTTCTAAATCTAATTCACCTAGTACCTCTATTCTCTCTTGTGATCATGCAAATGTTATTGAGGAAAATGCTAGGTTGAAGGTGGATCTTGCAAAGGCCACTAGTGCCAAGACCTCTATTCCCAAAGGTAAAGAAAAGGGTGTTGCTTATTTGTTTGAGCAAAAACCACACAAAGGGAAGGAGGGTCTTGGTTATGTAGCCAAGGCAAAGAAGAAGGTGAGCAACAACAAGGAGAACAAGACCAAACCCGCACAAGCCAAGACTTCCATTGCGGGTGGTAATGCCACTAGGGGCAAGACCACTCGTAGTGACTTTGCGGGGCACAACAATCCCAACTACATGCTTTATGTTGATTATTATGGGGATGTTTATGCAAAATATGTTGGTCTTATGATGGTTACATTGCTTATTCTATTTGGGTTCCTAAGACTCTTGTTGCTAACCAAAGAGGACCCATTGTGAAATGGGTACCTAAATCCAAGCAATGATTTCTTGTAGGACTATACTTCCGGTGGGTCTAAATGGGTGGTTGATAGTGGATGCACTAGTCATATGACCGGAAGCAAGGAGACTATGACGGAGTTGAGACCAAATCTAAATCACTCAACCGTCTCTTATGGTGATAAGTCAAAAGCTGAGGTAAAGAGTCTCGGCAAGGTGGTAGTTGCAAAGGACATCACCCTTGTAAATGTCATGCTTGTCGAGTCTCTCGGTTACAATCTTATGTCCGTTCGTGCACTTAATAAGATGAACTTTGATGTCCATTTTACTACTGATATGGTGGTACTCTTGAGGAGTAAGACTCTAAAGGTCATGTTCGTTGGGTATGTTGAAAATGAGTTGTTTGTGGTGGACTTTTCGGGGTCAACCAACACTCAGGCAATATGCCTATTCGGAAAGGCCGAAGTGGGGTGGTTGTGGCATCGCCGCTTGTCCCATGTCAACATGAGAACTTTGCAAAGTCTTCACAAGGGTGGCCACATTTTTGGACTAAAAGAGGACATTTCTTTTTCTAGAGATCGTCTTTGTAGGGCTTGTGTTGAAGGAAAGATGCATGATTCTCCCCACTCAAGCAAGACCATCATCTCATCAAAGAGGATATTGGAACTTCTTCATGTTGATCTCTTTGGTGCCGTTCCTCAACCGAGTCTTGGTGGGAAGAAGTATTGTTTGGTGATTGTTGATGACTATTCAAGATTTACTTGGGTTTATTTCTTCAAGTCGAAGGATGAGACTCAACAAGCCGTCATCGACTTCTCCAATGAAGTTCAACGTCAACACAATGTTCCCATATTGGCCATTAGGAGTGACAATGGCTCCGAGTTCAAGAACTACACCCTAAATGAGTTTCTTAGTGAAGAGGGAATTCGTCATCAATATTCCGCTGCATATACCCCTCAACAAAATGGTGTAGCCGAGAGGAAGAACCAGACTCTCATGGATATGGCAAGGTCCATGTTGGCGGAGTTTAAGTCTCTGCTTTTCTTGTGGGCCGAGGCCATCTCCACGGCGTGTCACTCATCTAACCGGTTATTCTTTCGTGTTGGAAGAAAGGAGACTCCATATGAAATGCTTACCGGCAACAAGCCTAATATCTCCTACTACCGTGTGTTTGGTTGTAAGTGTTTCTATAAAATCAAAGGTCTTCGTTTGTCTAAATTTGAGCCTAAATCTTTAGAGGGTATTCTTGTTGGTTACAGTGCGGACTCTCACACTTATAGAGTCTACGACAAATCCTTAGGGAGAGTTGTGGAATCTTGTAGTGTGAGGTTCGATGAGAATGACGGCTCCCAAGTGGCGCAATTTCATGTTTGTGATGTAGATAATGAGGAACCTCAAGATGCTATAAGGAGAATGGGCGCTGGCTTCTATCGCCCCGTTGAAATCCATCATGAGCCTCCTCAAGCAAGTACAAGCTCCACTCAAGTGGAGATCACATCACCACAAGTTGAACCGGCGCCCTCCATGGAAGCAAATGATGTACCTATTCAAGAACAAGTTCAAGACCCTCCTCAAGTTGACCAAGTTGCTATGCAAGAACCAAGCTCTCCTATTGTTGATGCTAGCCAAGGTCAAGACCAAGATCAATCCTCTCCTTCTATTGTTGAAGATGTGCAAAATGATGATCAAGGTCAACACTCCGGTCAAGACGGGGACTCAAATGATCAAGATGATCAAGTGATACCTCCAAGATCCAATAGAGATATCGAAGCCCGTCGTCAAGCAAGAATTAAAAGAGATATGGAATTAAAGGATCATTATCTTGAATCTATCATTGGTGATGCAAGTCGCAAGGTTACCACAAGAGGTCAATTGGCAAGCTTTAGTGAGCATCAAGCACACATCTCCATGGTGGAACCAAAGAAAGTGTTTGAAGCTCTTGAAGACCCGGATTGGTTGGAAGCCATGCATGATGAACTCAATAACTTCAAGCGCAACAAAGTGTGGAATTTAGTTGAGAAGCCAAAAGATTGCCGCAATGTTATAGGCACAAAGTGGATATTCAAGAACAAGCAAGATGAACATGGAATGGTTGTGAGGAACAAGGCAAGATTGGTTGCACAAGGGTACTCTCAAGTTGAAGGCATTGATTTTGGAGAGACTTATGCACCCGTTGCTCGCCTTGAGTCCATCCGTATCCTTCTTGCATATGCATCACATCATAATTTCAAATTGCAACAAATGGATGTGAAAAGTGCTTTTCTTAATGGTCCTCTAAAGGAGTTGGTATATGTTAAGCAACCACCGGGATTTGAGGACCCAAACTTCCCTAACCATGTCTACAAGCTTGATAAGGCGTTCTATGGTCTCAAACAAGCACCTCGTGCTTGGTTGAGCACCTAAGAGAGCTATTGCTAGACAGTGGATTTGAAGTGGGGCAAATCGATCCCACCCTCTTTACCAAGAGGGTTAAAGGGGAGCTTTTCATATGCCAACTTTATGTTGATGATATTATCTTTGGCACATCTAACAAAGCTTTTAATGATGAATTTTCAAAGCTTATGACCGATAGGTTTGAGATGTCCATGATGGGAGAGTTGAAGTTCTTCCTTGGTTTTGAGATCAAGCAATTAAGTGGAGGGACTTTCATCTCTCAAACCAAATTTACCCAAGACATTATCAAGAGTTCAAGATGCAAGATGCTAAAGAGAAGAGGTTTCCTATGGACACCAAATGTCATCTTGAACTTAATCCAAAGGGTACTAATGTTGATCAAAAACTTTATCACTCTATGATTGGTTCTTTGCTTTATCTTTGTGCATCTAGACCCGATATTGTGTTGAGTGTAGGGGTGTGTGCAAGGTATCAAGCGACTCCTAAAGAAAGCCACTTGCAAGCGGTCAATAGAATCCTTCGATATTTGGTTCATACCCCAAGGTTTGGTTTGTGGTATACTAAGGGCTCCAACTTCTCTCTTGCCGGGTACACGGATTCAGATTGGGCTGGTTGTAAGGATGATAGGAAATCAACTTCCGGGGCATGCCAATTCCTTGGTAGGTCCTTGGTGAGTTGGTCTTCTAAGAAGCAAAATTGTGTATCTCTCTTGTAACAGTCCCAAGTTTGTGAACTGGAATTTTGTGAATAAAATTTCCACTTTTGCATTCCTTCATGTATCATGGCATCCTCTTTAAATTTCTAAGCTTAAAACAAATGGTGTGGCAACACATAAAAACAAATACCAAAAAAGGCTTTAAATCTTTTAATGTCTTGAGGAAGTTTGTGACAAGTAAAAATTATTTGAAGCTTGTATATTTGTCAAGGAAGTTCCAAAGGTTCCAAATATAATTTTTGCAAACTATTTTGATTTGTAAAATAAAATATATGGAGAGAAACTTAAAATTGCCTGTGAGCAATTCCTATTTTATTCTCCCACCAAATGAATTTCAAATGACCTGAAAATTTTATGTGAGGTTCCTTACAATATATAGTGAATAACCAAAAATTCCCAGAATTTTTGAAGTGGTCTAAGTGCCTCAATTAAAATCCTAAAGAGCTACTGGAAATAAAAGAATATAAAAAAGGACCTATTTGTAAATGGAGAAAGAAGATCAGGGGCTTCGTGCAAAAACGGCGTCTTCTGCGGGAGACACGACGCCGTGCTTCCCGTTCTTCGCTCCGACGCCGCGCCGCGCCAGGGCCCCCGGCCCCCCCGCTCTCCTCTCCCCTGAGACAAGGATAAGAGGAGCACCGCACTCCTCTGCTCCCCTCACCCCTCTGTCGCCCCTCCTCTCTCTAGATATTTTTCCCCCACCATGGCCGAACTCGAGCTCGCCGTTGACGCACGCATCGCCGTCGACTGGAGCCGCCATTGACGAATCGGCGAGAACCAAAAGCTCCGTCTCGACGTCGTCTTCCTCACTGCCCAAGGAATCAAGCCGGATCGTCGTCGTTGCGGAGATCGACGCCATCTTCTCCGCTTCCGGCCGCCAACCTCCGAGCAAGCTCGCCGCCGTTCTGGTCCTCCTCTTCTGCAGCCGTTTGGTCTCACGCATCGAGGGTGAGCAGAGCAACTTCCTGGACATCTTCCTTTCTTTTATCTCGCTCTAGAACGCTGATGTCTACGCACGATTCTATTCTTGTAGACAGTGTTGGGCCTCCAAGAGCAGAGGTTTGTAGAACAGCAGCAAGTTTCCCTTAAGTGAATCACCCAAGGTTTATCGAACTCAGGGAGGTAGAGGTCAAAGATATCCCTCTCAAGCAACCCTGCAATTAATATACAAGAAGTCTCTTGTGTCCCCAACACACCCAATACACTTGTCAGATGTATAGGTGCACTAGTTCGGCGAAGAGATAGTGAAATACAAGTAATATGGATGATTCTAAGTGGTAATTGCAATCTGGAATAAAATGGCAGCAAGCAAACATGTAGCAGAACTTGTTGTAAACGGTGTTTCAATGCTTAGAAACAAGGCCTAGGGATCATACTTTCACTAGTGGACACTCTCAACAATGATCTCATAACTGAATAAGTAAAAGCTACTCTTAAACACTCTCTTGTTGGATAACAAACACCATTCATTGTGTAGGGCTACAAAAGCACACCTCAAGCCGGAGTAAACAAGCGCCACAACGTCATAAAGGAGTCACACACGGTGCACACACTGTCACCTTTACACCGTGGAGAGTACCGGAGTTCATATTAAAGTAACCTATAGAGTGCATAATAGATAAAGAGTAACATCTACTTATTCAACTAGATTACAAAGCTCATGATCACATAAAGATCACACCATGGGAGAGAGAGATGAACCACATAGCTACCGGTAGAGCCCTCAGCCTCGGGGAGACTACTCACGCATGGTCATGGTGAGCACACTTGATGGAGAGGTTGATGAAGAGGTGCAGCCCGGAGAGGAGACGGAAGCCCGCAGCAGCCACGGCGCGGCGGCGGCGGCCCGTGGAGGCGGCGGCTGCCCTTGGTGATGGAGATGGAGTTGAGGAGGTTCTCCTCCCCAAGATGGCTGCTGGGGAGGAGGAAAATTCGTGGTATGGGGCTCTTCCCACGACCTAGGGTTTCCTCCCTTATATAGACTCTCGGATTTCCGTCATCCCATTTAGGGCTGCAGTAAATCGGCAATATCTCGGCCGTCCGGACTCGGAATTGGGTGAATGTTAACTCTAGATCGATTCTCGCGAAATTTCCTGCAACTTCCTTTTCGGGGAGACTTCCGTTTGACGCCGTCTTGGGCCCGTAACGTGACCATCTTTGAAAAACGTTTCCAGACAGATTTCTGGAAAGTCCCAATTCGACTCCAATATGGTTTCCTTTTGTATTTTTGATAATTTCTACACAACAAATAGGAAAACAAGAAGATTTTGCACTTTGGCAACTATTAGTAGGTTAATCCAATAAATGTCATAATATGATATAAAGTGTATATAGAACATGTAGCAATTGATATAATATAAGCATGGAACATCAGAAATTATAGATACGTTTGAGACGTATCAAACGCCGTGTAGTAGTAGCTCGCCGTAGCTCGCCGACGGCCGCCGCTGTTCGTCAATGTTTCCGACGTCTCCGGTGACTGTTAAGTAACAGCGCCGCCCTAGTTAGGTCCGTCTCACTCGCGCGCGTCGAACGCGCACCGCAACTCTCCTCCGCGCACGCCGTACCCTCGCGCCCGTGCTCGACGCCGACGCGGTCACCGCCGCGCGCGCGCCGGTCCTGGCACAGCCGCGGTCAAACTGGTCGTGGGCCGCTGTTCGCTCACGTGGACGCCACCGTGGCGCTGGGCCCCACTCGTCAGTGGCACGGGGTAGCCCTGCGCTGAGTGAAAAAGGTTTCGGACAGTTTTTCGGGAAGATAAAAGAAAAGGCAGATTAAAAATTAAACTTGTAAATTCCATATCTTTTGAATTACTTGTCCAAAAATTGCAAACAAGATATCAAAATGATCAGGAGAAAGAACCTCACCTCATAAGATCATCTTCATGTTGAACTAAACACTGGAAATAACTTTTCCTAGCACTTTAGTAAAAGGGCAGAATATAAAACGATTTTGTAAAATTAATAACTTGATAAATAATGATAAAAAATTTAAGTTTGACCTATCAAAATGTTCAGCAACTAATATACTTCATGTTTCACCACTTTCCCAAACATGGATAATTAGTTTTAATGTTGTTTAAAATGATTTGCTAAAATGGCAGCATTAAATCAAATTCTGAAAATGCAATAACTTTTTAATGGCTTATCTGAAAAAGGTGTTTAATATATCAAAATGCTCAGAATAATATGGACCATCCATTAACATCATTTCCATGCATGTTTGAACCCATTTGTAGTACTGCACCCTTTTTAGGAAGTAAGGAAAACATTAAATTAAATATGGGGCTTTATTCTCTCTTGTTGAAATAATTATTTTGCACCCCATTTAACTTGTTAGTTAAATTTCAGTGCATTAAAATGTCATGCCATCATGTGTTTGTGCATTGCACCTGTTTTGCTTGTGTGATTATTGATTGTGTTCTTTCCGGTGTTTTTATGCATCGATAGATCAAGCAATCGGGGTTCCACCGTAATACCCCGACGAACCGTATTACCAGCCCGCTGAACAAGGCAAACGTAATCCCCCTCTGAGCATGTCTCCTCCTATATTTCCGTAATTATTTTCCCCACTATAATATTGCATTCGGTTCCAAATGTCTTTTGCTTGGATTAGAGTATCCTACTAGTTGCATTAGAAATCTGTTGCCATTATCTATATCCTTCCTAATATCCATAGGATTGAAGTGTTGGCCCGAGATAATTATACTTGCTATGTATATGCTTAGCCATGCTTATTTTAGATGCTTAGATGTCCGGTGGATGTTTCAATGTTGAAACAGTTGATGGAATGGCCAGATGTGATGGAAAATGTGGTGACGGATAATAAATTGCTAAAGGCGGGGATGAGAGGCCACGGGGAATGTGGTGGGTTGTCTCGTTCTCGCCGCCTAAGTGCGAGTTCTTTACCTCTTGAACCAAGACTGAGCGTGCTTCCATCGGTGGGCCATATGGAACCCCCGTCGACCAACTAACTTGTGGAGGGCTAGCCGAGGGTCCTCTAGTTCAGGCTTCCATTTGCGTGTGCATGAAGATGGTGGCCAAGACTGAGATGAGGATGGTGGTGTTTAGGAAAATAAGTGGCCGCGGGCAGGGTGTTGGAGGCACTGAACCTGTCCTTCCGCCACTGATGATCCTGGGTTAGTCTCAAGCGAGGTAAAGGTTGTAACCGTTCCCACTCAGCCGGCTTTCCCCGGAAGAGAGCTAAGCGTAGGCAATGAGCCGGGCGGTACCGGTGGTTAAAAACAGTACACCCCTGCAGGGTTAATTTTTTTCAAAAAGCCGTGTCCACGGTTATGAACGACTTGGGAAAGGACGATAAGACCATAGAGAAACTTGAACGGAATGATTAAAACCTGAGTACTGAAGGTACTACCAAGAATGCAAGGTTAACTTCCTCGAGGGTGATTCGGGGAGGTGCCTTGGTAGACAGGTGAGTGATTGATGGTGGTTGTTGATGAAGTTGATCAAAAGAAAAGAGTTTACTTCTTATCCCCTTTTGAAAATATTCTGATTAGTCGATGCCAGATGTCTTTTATAAAGAAAACCAGCTTTACGCAAAACAGTCATAAAACCTTTGAAAGCCAATCATTGAGCTAGTAGCTCTAGTAATCTTGCAGAGTTCGTCGAACTCAACGTTGTTTATTTGATTTCAGTGGAGGACTTCACCGACACTGAAGGTGGGTTCTATGTGGACGTCGACGAGTAGTCTGGGGTTCCCAGGTGGCAGCTTGGGACATCCGGAACAGCTGGCGCTGGAATGTTTATCTAGGCCTCTTAGGCCATAATTTGGATCTTGTTGTTTAGAACAACTTAATTCGCTTCCGCATGATGTACTGTTGGGTCTGTGACCTCTGGTTGTAATATTTGCTATCTTTCTCTATTATAAGAGTTGAACTATAATGCTTTGAGTCGTAGAGTCTGTGATGTGCCAGTTGTTCCACAAGTCTTGATCTCTCTATTATGCATTGATAGTTGTGCTGTTAAGGCATCAATCGGGGTGTTGCGTTGCCGATGATCCATTCCGAGCAACGCCTGCCAAAGGTTTTGGCCGGGGATTGGTAAACCCGTAACCTCCGGTTGTATCGCTTAACCGGTGACACACAGCATCACTGTATAGTTCTGCGGTCGGGGCGCTACAAGTTGGTATCAGAGCAGGACTGCCTGTAGGAAACCCTTCTACTGGTCGACGTTGAGTCTAGTGTTTGTGAAAATTATTTTTAACCTAAAAATGAGTTGTGAAAACCATCTTAGGATTCTTTTTACTCCTTATCTGGTTACATTCTAATCTCGGAGCAATCTTACCTCGATTTGAGTTAAAAGTTTTACTTCTCATCTGTTACCTCAAAATTATTAGGATCACGGGTGGGTTCTACCTTTAGTGTTATGTGTCCGGTTGCCCCCGCTGCGTTACAATCCGATATCAACTCAGATGCGCTACAATCCGGTATCAACTCAGATGTTTAAGAACCCTGTTATCCCTACTGAGCCTAATCACTTATTCCTTCTTTGGGTTTTAACCCAAGGACTTGAACAGAAGGTCCCGGATTGTGCCGGATAGTGTGGGTTGAATCACGTGGTTTCTTAACCATTTGAATCTCACGCTAGTGGTACATGATGCTGATCTTTGACCCAAGTTCCATCTTGTTGGTCCCTTGTTCGTTGTTACCCAAAGTATTATCGTCCCTAGTCTGTGTACTTGAGTAGACGCTAATGCTTTTGTCTCAACCATTCGGAGATAGATACTAACGGTGTCCTTGTCAATTCTCCAGAATGGCTCGAGGAGGCCGCGGTAACAACAATGATGAGGAACCGCCGCCACCCCCTTCAATGGCGCAGGTCTTGATGGCCATTGAGGAGAACCGCGGGCGCAATGAGCGGCTGCTCGAGCAGTTGGTGCAGCAGAATACCCGGAGGAATGAGTGCAACACTCTCACTGAGTTCCTGCGCTCGCAGCCACCCACCTTCTCTGATGCTAAGGAGCCACTGGACGCTGATGACTGGCTTCGTGCTCTGGAGCGCCAGTTCGGCGCGCTGCATGTACCAGTGGCCGAGCAGGTCAACTTTGCCACCTACCTCCTGACTGGTGCGGCTGGCTGTTGGTGGGAGAGTCATGTGGCGCTATTCGCAGCAGACCATGTTTTCACTTGGGCGGAGTTCCGCACAGCCTTTCGTGCGGCTTACATACCTCAGCCAATAATGGACCTGAAGAGGAGGGAGTTCCTGGATCTGCACCAGGGTCGTATGGATCTCCGAGCTTATGGATGTGCATTCAACCATCTCTCTCGTTACGCCCCACGGGACGTGACCAATGATGCTGACAAGCAAGAGTTGTTCCGCAAGGGGCTTGCGCCGAGGCTCCGCTATGAGTTGCTGCCCTTCAAGTTCCAGAACTACCAGGAGCTGTTCAACCAGGCTCTTACTCTTGAGCAGGGAAGGAAGGAATTTGAGGCTTCCAAGAGGCCAGCACAAGGGGACCACCCGAGTTCCTCGGTTTCTCAGAGCAAGAAGCGCAGGGTTTTCGTTCCCTACAGCGCTGTGCCGCGTGCTCCATTCATGCCGAGGGCCGCGGGATACAGGCCACCACCGCCGCGCCCCACTACTTCGACACCTGGGCGAGCGGGAGTGGGTATCGTCCTCCGCTACCTGCCCAACCTGGAAACACTTGCTACAGCTGTGGCCAGGCTGGTCACTACTCCAGGGAGTGCCCCCAGAAGGCACCGTTTCGGTAACACCTGCACGAGCCCCCGCCACTCCAGCTGGCAAGGCTGGTCCTATCGTGCGTGGTCGCCTGAACCACGTCTCTGCTGAAGAAGCTGAGGAGGACCCCGGCGTCCTTATGGGTGAGTTACGAATCAACGACAACCCAGCTACAGTTTTGTTTGACTCTGGAGCATCGCATTCATTCATTTCTATAGCATTTGCAAAAGACCACAACATACCGTTTGAGAAGATGAGCCTCCCTTGATGATCTCCACGCCTGGTTCCAAATGGCAAACCGATGGGGTTACCCCGGAGGTCCAGATTACTATAGGTCACTGGTCCTTCCCTTTCGCGCTGGTAGCTTTGAAGTCAAATGGCATTGATGTCATACTGGGCATGAACTGGTTAGTAAAATACCGGGCTAATCTCGACTGTGCTGCCAAGAACATTACCGTGACCACTTCTTCCGGCGACATTGTAGAGTATTGGTCTGCACTATCAAGACCTCCATCCTCAATCATTCCCCTCTCACCGGAGATCAGCCTCTACTTTATGGAAGGCTTGTCCCCTCCTGAAATTCATGAAATACACGTGGTGTGTGACTTCCCGGATGTGTTCCCGGAAGAATTGCCTGGCATGCCACCTGATCGAAGTGTGGAGTTTGTCATAGATCTAATGCCAGGTACTGCTCCGATTTCCAAGAAACCCTACCGTATGCCGGTGGAAGAGTTGGCTCTGTTGAAAGAGCAAATCGATGAGCTGTTAGCGAAGGATTTCATTCAGCCTAGCAGTTCACCTTGGGGTTGTCCGGTACTCTTCGTCAAGAAGAGGGATTCTACCGTTCCTCGTTTGGTTTCTGATTATAGGCCGTTGAATGCGGTGACAATCAAGAACAAGTATCCTATTCCCCGGATCAATGATCTGTTAGATCAGTTAGCTGGTGCAACAGTATTCTCCAAGATGGATCTGAGGTCAGGATACCATCAGATCAAGATCAGAAAGGAGGATATCCCAAAGACGGCATTTGTTACTCGCTATGGCTCATATGAGTATACCGTCATGTCCTTTGGTCTCACCAATGCTCCAGCTACTTTCATGAGGCTCATGAACTCCATCTTCATGGATTATCTTGACAAGTTTGTCGTCATTTATATCGATGACATCCTCGTTTATTCAAAAACCGACGAAGAGCATGCTGAGCATCTTCGGTTGGTTCTGACACGACTTCGAGAACACCGCCTCTATGCCAAGTTCTCCAAGTGTGAGTTCTGGTTGGATAACTTGTCTTCCTTGGTCATGTGATATCTGCTAATGGTGTGGCAGTCATTCCCGACAAGATTCAATCCATTTTGGATTGGAAAACTCCAATGTCAGTCAAGGACATTCGTAGCTTTCTCGGATTGGCGGGTTACTACCGCCGATTCATCGAAGGTTTCTCCAAGATAGCCAAGGCCATGACTGACCTTCTCAAGAAGGATAGAAAGTTCGCATGGACGGACGAAGCTGAAGAGAGCTTCCAAACACTGAAAGCCAAACTCACGTCTGCTCCTGTGCTCGTCCTGCCGGACACCAGCAAGGATTTTGTCGTCTTCTGTGACGCCTCCCTGCAAGGCTTGGGTTGTGTACTAATGCAAGAGGGCCATGTGGTGGCGTATGCTTCCCGCCAATTGAAGCCGCATGAGCACAACTACCCAACTCATGATCTAGAACTTGCCGCGGTTGTTTATGCTCTGAAGCAGTGGAGACCATACCTGTTTGGTAACCGTTGCGAGATTTTCTCGGATCATAAGAGTCTGAAGTACCTCTTCACCCAGCCAGATTTAAATCTCAGGCAGAGGCGTTGGTTGGAGTTAATAAAGGACTATGATGTGAGTCTGAACTATCAACCCGGCAAAGCAAACGTCGTGGCTGACGCGCTAAGTCGGAAGTCGTATTGCAACAATCTGATGGTTGAAAAGGCTCAACCTGCCCTTTGTGAAGAGTTCACCCGTCTGAACCTGGAAATTGTCCCCTCTGGCTACCTTGGAAATTTGGAGATCAAGTCTATACTCGAAGACCAGATCAAGGATGCCCAGAAGCATGATAAGGGTATTAGAAAAATCAAGGAGAACATTGCTAGCGGGAAGGCCAAATGTTTCTCTGTCGATGATACCGGAGTAGTTTACTTTGGTGACCGCCTAGTAGTGCCGAAAAAAGGGGATCTGAAGGAGCTAATCCTCCAAGAAGCTCATGAGTCACCTCTCTCTATTCATCCCGGTAGTACCAAGATGTACCAAGACATACGACCGCAGTTCTGGTGGACTCAGATGAAACGAGAAATTGCCAAGTATGTTGCTGAATGCGACACCTGTCGACGGGTAAAGGCTGAACATCAAAGCCTGTCGGCACTCTTCGCCCTATTGCCGTCCCAGAATGGAAATGGGATGAAATCGGTATGGACTTCATCACCGGTTTTCCCAGGTCTCCTAAGGGCAACAATGCTATCTGGGTAATCATTGATCGTCTGTCCAAGGTCGCTCACTTCCTACCTGTCCGCGACGAGATATGTGCAAGTCAACTGGCTGACTTGTATGTGGCTCGTATTGTTCCATTGCATGGGGTCCCTCTGAGGATCATCTCTGACCGTGGAAGTATCTTCGTATCCAAGTTTTGGACGAGTTTCCAAAATGCTATGGGAACCCGTCTCAATTTCAGTACCGCCTACCATCCTCAAACCTATGGTCAGACCGAGAGAGTGAACCAAGTTTTGGAGGACATGCTCAGGGCATGTGTAATCTCCTTTGGCAAGGGTTGGGAGAAGTATCTTCCCTTCGCGGAGTTCTCCTATAACAATAGTTATCAAGCTAGTCTGGGTATGGCTCCATTCGAGGTTCTGTATGGAAGAAAATGCCGAACTCCGCTAAATTGGTCCGAGACCGGAGAGAGGGCACTCTTTGGTCCAGATGTTATCAATGAAGCGGAGGAGAAGGTTAGAATCATAAGAGAGAATCTGAAGATTGCCCAGTCGAGACAGAAGAGTTACTATGACAAGCATCATCAGGAGGTTCACTATGAAATCGGTGATAAAGCTTACCTCCGTGTCTCTCCCCTTCGAGGCGTTCACCGCTTCGGGATCAAGGGAAAATTGGCCCCTCGCTACATTGGCCCTTTCACCGTTCTGGCCAAGTGAGGAGATCTTTCCTATCAGTTGGAGCTACCAGCCAACTTCCCAGATGTGCATGATGTGTTTCATGTATCCCAACTCCGCTGTTGTTTCAAGGATCCTGTTCATGGAGTCAACCATGAGGAGCTGGATATCCAGGAAGATCTCACTTATCGCGAGCACCCCATTCGTGTCCTGGATGAAGCAGAAAGGAAGACCCATAACAAGTCTACCAAGTTTCTCAAAATTCAGTGGTCTCACCATTCCGAGGAGGAAGCCACCTGGGAAAGGGAGTCTAGTCTTCGTGAGGAGTATCCCGACTTCTTTCCGCAATCTTAGAATCTCGGGACGAGATTCCTGTAAGGGGGGTAGAATTGTAACAGCCCCAAGTTTGTGAACTGGAATTTTGTGAATAAAATTTTCACTTTTGCATTCCTTCATGCATCATGGCATCCTCTTTAAATTGCTAAGCTTAAAACAAATGGTGTGACAACACATAAAAACAAATACCAAAAAAGGCTTTAAATCTTTTAATGTCTTGAGGAAGTTTGTGACAAGTAAAATTATTTGAAGCTTGTATATTTGTCAAGGAAGTTCCAAAGGTTCCAAATATAATTTTTGCAAACTATTTTGATTTGTAAAATATAATATATGGAGAGAAACTTAAAATTGCCTGTGAGCAATTCCTATTTTATTCTCCCACCAAATGAATTTCAAATGACCTGAAAATTTTATGTGAGGTTCCTTACAATATATAGTGAATACCCAAAAATTCCCAGAATTTTTCAAGTGGTCTAAGTGCCTCAATTAAAATCGTAAAGAGCTACTGGAAATAAAAGAATATAAAAAAGGACCTATTTGTAAATGGAGAAAGAAGATCAGGGGGCTTCGTGCAAAAACGGCGTCTTCTCCGGGAGACACGACGCCGTGCTTCCCGTTCTTCGCTCCGACGCCGCGCCAGGGCCCCTGGGCCCCCCCGCTCTCCTCTCCCTGAGACAAGGATAAGAGGAGCACCGCACTCGTCTACTCCCCTCACCCCTCTGTCGCCCCTCCTCTCTCTAGATATTTTCCCCCCACCATGGCCGAACTCGAGCTCGCCGTTGACGCACGCATCGCCGTCGACTGGAGCCGCCATTGATGAATCGGCGAGAACCAAAAGCTCTGTCTCGATGTCGTCTTCCTCACTGCCCAAGGAATCAAGCCGGATCGTCGTTGTTGCGGAGATCGACGCCATCTTCTCCGCTTCCGGCCGCCAACCTCCGAGCAAGCTCGCCGCCGTTCTGGTCCTCCTCTTCTGCAGCCGTTTGGTCTCACGCATCGAGGGTGAGCAGAGCAACTTCCTGGACATCTTCCTTCTTTTATCTCGCTCTAGAACGCTGAACAAGGCAAGCGTAATCCCCTCTCTGAGCATGTCTCCTCCTATATTTCCGCAATTATTTTCCCCACTATAATATTGCATTCGGTTCCAAATGTCTTTTGCTTGGATTAGAGTATCCTACTAGTTGCATTAGAAATCTGTTGCCATTACCTGTATCCTTCCTAATATCCATAGGATTGAAGTGTTGGCCCGAGATAATTATACTTGCTATGTATATGCTTAGCCATGCTTAGTTTAGATGCTTAGATGTCCGGTGAATGTTTCAATGTTGGAACAGTTGATGGAATGGCTGGATGTGATGGAAAATGTGGTGACGGATAATAAATTGCTAAAGGCGGGGATGAGAGGCCACGGGGAATGTGGTGGGTTGTCTCGTTCTCGCCGCCTAAGTACGAGTTCTTTACCTCTTGAACCAAGACTGAGCGTGCTTCCATCGGTGGGCCATATGGAACCCCCGTCGACCAACTAACTTGTGGAGGGCTAGCCGAGGGTCCTCTAGTTCGGGCTTCCATTTGCGCGTGTGTGAAGATGGTGGCCAAGACTGAGATGAGGATGGTGGTGTTTAGGAAAATAAGTGGCCGCGGGGCAGGGTGTTGGAGGCACTGAACCTGTCCTTCCGCCACTGATGATCCTAGGTTAGTCTCAAGCGAGGTAAAGGTTGTAACCGTTCCCACTCAGCCGGCTTTCCCCGGAAGAGAGCTAAGCGTAGGCAATGAGCCGGGCGGTACCGGTGGTTAAAAATAGTACACCCCTGCAGGGTTAAATCTTTTCGAAAAGCCGTGTCCACGGTTATGGACGACTTGGGAAAGGACGATAAGACCATAGAGAAACTTGAACGGAATGATTAAAACCTGAGTACTAAAGGTACTACCAGAATGCAAGGTTGACTTCCTCGAGGGTGATTCGGCGAGGTGCCTTGGTAGACAGGTGGAGTGATTGATGGTGGTTGTTGATGAAGTTGATTAAAAGAAAAGAGTTTGCTACTTATCCCCTTTTGAAAATATTCTGACTAGTCGATGCCAGATGTCTTTTATATAGAAAACAAGCTTTACGCTTAACCGGTGACACACAACATCACTGTATAGTTCTGCGGTCGGGGCGCTACATCTCTCCACCGCGAAGCCGAGTATGTGGCAGCCGCTAGTGCTTGCACTCAATTGCTATGGATGAGGCAAACTTTAAAGGAATACGGTGTCCATTTTGACAAAGTGCCTCTTTTGTGTGACAATGAAAGTGCTATCAAGATTGGTCACTGGTGGCTCTAGGTTAATAGTGCCAGAAACAATTGCTTGTACGTCACACGTCAGTTGGGAACCCCAAGAGGAAGGTATGATGAGTGCAGCAGTAAGTTTTCCCAGAAAATGCATGTTATAATATAAGCATGGAATATCTCATGGTATAATATAAGCATGGAATATAGTCCCAGAAAATGCATAAGAGGTAACTCATAAAGCAATAGATTCAAAGTAAAAGGCATTGAAGCAACACAAAGGATGATTAAGTTTCAGCAATTGCTTTCAACTTGTAACATGTATATCTCATGGATAGTTGTCAACATAAAGCAATATAACAAGTGCAATAAGTAAATATGTAAGAATCAATGCACACAAAGTTGACACAAGTGTTTGCTTCTAAGATAGAAAGGAGTAGGTAAACTGACTCAACATAAAGTAAAAGATAGGCCCTTCGCAGAGGGAAGCAGGGATTAAATCATGTGCTAGAGCTTTTTAAGTTTTCGAAAGCATATAGAGAGCACAAAATAAGTATTTGAGAGGTGTTTGTTGTTGTCAACGAATGGTAGTGGGCACTCTAACCCCCTTGTCAACCAGACTTTCAAAGAGCGGCTCCCATGAAGGACGTTATTTCTACCAGCAAGGTAGATCATCCCTCTTCTCTTTTGTTTACACATGTATTTTAGTTTCTTTATAGATGACACTCCTCCCAACCTTTTGCTTACACAAGCCATGGCTAACCGAATCCTCGGGTGCCTTCCAACATTCACATACCATGGAGGAGTGTCTATTGCAAAATTAAGTTGCTTACTGATAAATCAGGGCAAAACATGTGAAGAGAATTATTAATGAAAGTTGTAATTAATTGGGGCTGGGCACCCCGTTGCCAGCTCTTTTTGCAAATTATTGGATAAGCGGATGTATATGCCACTAGTCCATTGGTGAAAGTCTGTCAGAAGTAAATGACAAGATTGAAAGATAAAACACCACATACTTCCTCATGAGCTATAAAACATTGACACAAATAAGGAGTAATAAAGTTTTGAATAGTTTAAAGGTAGCACATGAAATATTTACTTGGAATGGCAGGAAATACCACATAGTAGGTAGGTATGGTGGACACAAATGGCATGGGTTTTGGCTCAAGTTTTGGATGCACGAGAAGCATTCCCTCTCAGTACAGAGTTTAGGCTAGCAAGGTTGTTTGAAGCAAACACAAGTATAAACCGGTACAGCAAGAATCACATAAAAACATATTGCAAGTATTATAAGACTCTACACTGTCTTCCTTGTTGCTCAAACATTTTACCAGAAAATATCTAGACCTTAGAGAGAACAAATATGCATCCCAAGTCTCAACAAGCTCTACGGTAGTTCTCCACTACTAGGCTTTAACTACATGATGCAAGAGCTTAAACATGATCTACTTGAGAGCTCAAAACAATTGCAAAGCATCAAATCAAAACAAGACAATGATCTACAAGAATGCATATGTCTTTTCCAATACCAACTACTACATGTAGCATTTTCTTTCTTCCAAACAAACACCAATTAATTTAATTAAACATAAACTCTCCAAATGATAATATAATGCAGCAAGAGAGTATTTATAAACAAGTGCTAACAGCTCGAAGAGATGCATGAAAAACAGGAGCTAAAAGCACTGCAGTAGCTAGTTAAGAATACTCAACAAATATAAGTGAAGAACATGAGTATTCACATGAAAAAGCGGAGCGTGTCTCTCTCCCACACAAGGATTGCTAGGATCCGAATTTATTCAAACAAAAACAAAAATAAAAACACACAGACGCTCCAAGTAAAGCGCATAAGATGTGAAAGAATTAAAATATAGTTTCACTAGAGATGACCTGATAAGTTTGTTGATGAAGAAGGGGATGCCTTGGGCATCCCCAAGCTTAGACGCTTGAGTCTCTCTGAATATAGTTGGGATGAACCACGGGGGCATCCCCAAGCTTAGGCTTTTCACTCTTCTTGATCACATAATATCACCCTTCTCGCTTGATCCTTGAAAACTTCCTTCACACCAAACTCAAGACAGTTCTCATTAGAGGGTTAGTGCATAATCAAAAATTCTCATATTCTGTAATGATACAATCAATCCCAAAGCTTCTGGACATTAGCTACAGCCACCAATGCTTTGTGGAGCAAAGAAATCCACACAAACACAGTAAAAGAGCGAATGCAAAACAAAAGGCAGAATCTGTCAAAAACAGAACAGTCTGGAATGACGAATTTTTTCGAGGCACTTAAGTTGCTCAGATGGATCTGGCCTAAAATAATGAAAGTTGCGTACATATCTCAGGAATATGCGTGATTTTTCTCAGAATTTTTTGAATTTTCTACAGGGAGATAAGCTCAAATCCGTGACAGCTAAAAATCTGTCACTGCGCAGAAATCCAAATCTTGCATCAACTTTCAATATAGAACTTTACTTGGCACAACATTGCGATAAAATAAAGATACAAAGGAGTTGCTACAGAAGTAACAAAAATCCTTGACTCAAAGAAAACAAAAATAACAGCAAATAAAAACGATGGGTTGTCTCCCATAAGCGCTTTTCTTTAACGCCTTTCAGCTAGGCGCAGAAAGTGAAAATCAAGTGTTGTCAAGAGAAGAAGCATCAACGGAGAGTTTAGAAGTTTTCTCAACGATGCATTGCACTTTATCTATGTAAGTTTCAGAAACTCCCCTTTCATTACTTTTAGGTAAACTATCCTCATCAAATAAATTTTCAGGCACAATCCAATTAAAGTTCTTTTCTAGTGCCTCATGCATTCCTGCAATCTTAAAAGGAATTGGTATTTTATTCTCTCCTTCATAACTAGTTTCTTTAGTGTACTTGGATCTTTCCTTTCTAATTTTTCAAGTATATTGGCGATATCAATGTAATAACCAAGCATCCTATATCGCATAAAAACTTTTCTAGCTTCACTAGCTACATCTCCAAATTCTTTGAGAAGGGTTTCTAAAACAAAATCCTTCTTTTCCCCCTCTTCCATATCATGAAGTCTAAGAAACATATGCTGCATTATAGGGTTAAGGTTAACAAACCTAGCTTCAAGCATGTGGACTAAGGAGGCAGCAGCAATTTCATAATTAGGGGCAAGTTCTACCAAGGATCTATCTTCAAAATCTTTCAGCTTGCTAACATGACTAAAAAATTCTTCAATGTTGTCTCTTCCAATGATAGACCCACTACCCACAGATATTTCTTTTAAAGTGTACTTAGGGAGAGGCATGATGAAATAATAAAAACTAAACAGAAAATAAACTAGATGCAAGTAACTAATTTTTTTGTGTTTTTGATAAAAGAGCAAACAAACTAAATAAAAATAAACTAAGCAAGACAAATAACAAAGTAAAGAGATTGGGTGTGAGAGACTCCCCTTGCAGAAGCAATTCTGTTTTCCCCGGCAACGGCGCCAGAAAACGTGTTGGTGGCTCTAGGTTAATAGTGCCAGAAACAATGCTTGTACGTCACACGTCAGTTGGGAACCCCAAGAGGAAGGTATGATGAGTGCAGCAGTAAGTTTTCCCTCAGTATGAAACCAAGGTTTAATCGGACCAGTAGGAAAACGAGGTTTGCTTCGAAGGTGTTGGTGAGGAGTGTAGTGCGGCGCAACACCAGGGATTCCGGTGCCAACGTGGAACCTGCACAACACAACAAATTACTTTGCCCCAACTTAACAGTGAGGTTGTCAATCTCACCGGCTTGCTGAAAACAAAGGGTTAAACGTATCGAATGGAAATGATGTTTGTTTGCATAAAACAGTAGAGAACAATGATTGCAGTAGATTGTATTTCAGATGTAAAAGAATGGACCGGGGTCCACAGTTCACTAGTGGTGTCTCTCCAATAAGATAACTAACATGCTGGGTAAACAAATTACAGCTGGGCAATTGACAATTGATAAGTGCATATAACATGCATGTGTGAGCTGTGGTGTCTACTATGAGATTCATTTGGGCATTACGACAAAGTACATAGACCGCTATCCAGCATGCATCTATGCCTAAATAGTCCACTTTCCGGTTAACATCCGTACCCCTTCCAGTATTAAGTTGCAAGCAACAGACAATTGCATTAAGTAATGTGCGTAATGTAAACAATACATTCATCCTTGAATAAAGCATTGCTGTTTTACCCCTAGTGGCAACAACACATCTACAACCTTAGAACTTGCTGTCACTATCCCAGGTTAAATAGAGGTTGAACCCAACTATCATGCATAAATACCCCCTCTTGGAGTTACAAGTATTCACGTGGCCAAGGCTTCAACAAGTAACGGAGAGCATGCAAGATCACAAATGACATAGACATGATAATATAATATTCAGCTCCACATAGGTATCAATATAAGTCAGATCCCAGCAAACACAACATGTAGCATTACAATAAGATGATCTTGATCATGATAGGCAGCTCACAAGATCTAAACATGATGGCACAAGTGGAGAAGACAACCATCTAGCTACTGCTATGGACCCATAGTCCAAGGATGAACTACTCACGCATCACTCCGGAGGCGGGCATGGCGATGTAGAGCCCTCCGGTGATGATTCCCCTCTCCGGCAGGGTGCCGGGAAGAGCTTCAGAACCCCCCGAGTTAGGGTTGACGACGGCGGCGGCAGCGAATATGTTCTGGATGAAAGGCTCGGTGTTTTAGGGTTTTCGCGTCTCGGGGAATAAATAGGCGAAGGGGCGATGTCGGCGGACCCCCGAGGGGCCCAAACCACACAGGCGCGGCTGGGGCCCACCGCGCCATGGTGGTTTGGCCACCTCGTGGCTCTCTTCGTCTCTCCTTCGGACTCCGTGTACGTGCTGGAAAAATAGGGACCTGGCCTTTTGTTTCGTGCAATTCCGAGAATATTTCCAGAAGTAACTTTCTGAAACCAAAAACAGCAGAAAACAGGGAACTGGCACTGTGGCATCTTGTTAATAGGTTAGTCCCAGAAAATGCATAAAAGTGATACGAAGTGTATATAAAACATGTAGCAAATGGTATAATATAAGCATGGAACAGCAGAAATTATGGATACGTTGGAGACGTATCTTGTTATGAAAGAGCATGTTGATGTAAACTTCATTAAAAACAACAACTACAACAACAATGCTTATAGGAATAATTTTGGTAGCAACAATTATAAGCCTTATCCTTCAAATGGTTATGGCAATTCTTATGGTAATTCTACAGCAACAATAGAAGTGTGTCCTCTGATCTTGAAGCTATGCTTAAAGATTTTATTAGCACACAAAAAGCTTTCAATAAAAACTGTTGAGGAAAAGTTTGAAAAAATTGATGATCTTGTCTCTAAAGTTGATAGTCTTGCACATGATGTTGAAATTCTTAAACTGAAAGTTATGCCTAATGAAGTTAAAGAGATACTAAGTCATTTGCTACAGCAAATGCCATCCAAGTTCGAATCGATAATAATATTAGGATTGGCTGAATTGCATGCTAGGTGGGAAAAAGAGGAGAAGAACTTGAAAAGAGAATAGTATAGTTAGAGTTTGTACTATCACCACACTAGTAATGCTAATGTTTTACATGCTAGTAAACCTCCTACTATTGATGGTAATGTTATTGGTGTTGATAATGTCTCTACCACTTCTACTAAGCGTTTAAAATTGCCTAAAACTGCTGAAACTTTTTATGATAAAAGTGCTGAAATTTTTCAACTATTGGAGACAATGGTTCCACCACCATTGACAATAATGATTTTGATTTTGATGATTGTAACATCTCTGAAGTTATTATGTTCTTGCAAAAATTAGCTAGAAGTCCCAATGCTAGCACAATTAATTTGGCTTTTACAAAGCATAATTACAAATGCTCTTTTGCAAGCTAGGGAGGAGAAGTTGAAACTTAAGCTTCTATTCCTAGGAAAATTAGAAGATGGTTGGGAACCCATCATTAAGGTAAAGGTGAATGATTTTTATTTCAATGCCTTGTGTGATCTTGGTGCAAGTATTTCTGTTTTGCCAAGAAGCTTATGATATTCTTGATTTGCCACCTTTGGAACATTGTTATTTGGATGTTTTCTCGCTAATAATGCTATGAAGAAACCTTTGGGGCGAGTTAAGATGTTTTTATTACGGTAAAAGATAACCTTGTCCCCGTTGATTTTATTGTTATGGATATTGAATGCAATGCATCTTGTCCTATTGTTTTGGGAAGACCTTTCTTCGAACTGTTGGTGCCATCATTGATATGAAAGAAGGTAATATAAGGTACCAATTTCCTCTCAAGAAAGGTATGGAACACTTCCCTAGGAAGAGAATGAAGTTACCTTTTGACTCTAT